>BMAV01003658.1:0-20897 GCA_019973955.1 Trichonephila inaurata madagascariensis | reverse complement strand
GTTAAAATGGTAATACTATACGAAATGCTTTTGTTTTCAGTGAAAAAAACACCCCCACCTCATTCAGAATTCAAGAGTGATTTTTAAAAAATTCCCCATTTTTTCATTGGATTAATCTATGAATCTTTTTTTCGGCAGTTGAGAGCCCTTCTAAGTATTTTGAAATGGATCCTAACCCATTCGTAACTTACTATCAATTTGCCCTCGTCTATGTACTTGTTGATGCTTTATTATCGTCAATCTCCTGTGATTTAAAATATATCATGATTTTGTTAAATCCACTGCCTAAATACTTAATACCGTGAATTACAATTAACGCGTGAATTATGAAATGTACATTCAAGAGGGAATGGAAATTTCGCCAAGACTGACTAGGTGCGGGTACACTTTTTACTGTTTTTGTGCGACGTCTGTTAGGTTGCCTGCTCCATGCGTTCCAGAATCCAATGTAATGGATATGATAAAAAAAAAGATTAGGCTATTTTGTATAATGACATTTGTACTTTTAGAAATGGATCTTGGGAAATAAATTTTAATTAAATTTTTTTCTCAATCTGTTTCAATTTAAAATTTAGAAAAAAAAAAATAACAAAATTTAAACCCTTTTTTAAAAGTATTTTACTTAAAATATATTTTTTACTTATATAAGTTTCTTATAAAAAAAATTTAATACTTATCTTATTCTGATTAAAAAAGTTTAAAAAGTATTAGCGACCTCCATGGGCTTGTCTTACAAAAGCAAAATTTTTTTTGAAATTGACCCTCGAGTTCTTTTTTTTATATTTGTGATATCTATTTTTTGTCTTCTAAGCCCGCATTTTGCAATATGTTCCAATTTAAAAAAACAGAGAAAAGGGAAAAAAAACATAATAATTTCCCATTATTTAATTTTTTGCTTAAAAAAAACATATACAAAAATTTTATTTTCTTATTAATTTGTACGGTTTATAATTAAGATCGTGTATTGTAACTTTAGCGTCAAAGTGCATTATTATTGCATTCAGTAATTTATTAATGTATAAGTGGGGCGCGATAAAAATTGTGATTGAAAAGAGGGGCGCCAGTATTGAAAGTTTGAGAAGCACTGCACTAAGTTGTAACATGTGAAAAAATTATTGCACGTAATATTGTGCCCCGAATACTCATAATTGAGAACACACACTACTCGCATTCCTTGATTTTTCTCGTTCTTTGACACTTGCTCTTTTCCAGTGTAAATTTGTGTTTAAAGTACATACGAAGTTTTAATGTCACATTAAGTCCATATTTTAATCCCATATTTAGATGGCTTACTTGGTATATACTGTTTAAAAGGACATCGGCCACGAAATCCTACTAATTGTTCATTTGCAGTATAGTTTTCATTCGGATCATATAATTTTTGTAGAATTTCCACCCACCTTTCTCAAATATTTTGCACTGCAGCTAATTTACTCAGTTTTCATCTTTTTGACGAGTGGATTTATTGTCATAATTCATAACTCTCGATGTGGTGCAAACTGTTTGGAGGGACATTGCTGCACGAAATAAATTTCTGCCAGTTTCTTTATTCCGTATGCTTTTGTTGATTATCCATATGATTTATAAACATCAGCTAACATTAATAATCCAATATATGCTTGAAAAAATTTACTTTCGATATTTTTAATTTTTTTTCCATAAACTTTTTCTCCTTCAATATTACTAATTTTTATGATTTTGTTATAAATTGCAGAATTGAATACCACCTAAAATGCATTTTTTACATCTGTTGTACTTACCGTTGAATAGTTTGTGACCCCTGGATTAGTTTTTATATAAGCAGATGTTGATTGAGTAGAACGTGGCAGTGATTTCAGCTTCCATTTTATTTCATGATTCTTGGAATGAATACACTCTTTAGAGTCCATTTGTTGATTATTGGTATCAAAATCATTGTCAGAGCTTTCGCTCTCAATTTCATCAGTTGTATGATTTTTATTCTCGGATACGTTTTCTTCACTGTCAGAAGCTTCTATTAGTTTAACTATATCAGCGTAACACAAATGTATGCAATTTGCCATTTTCTCTCCCTTTTGGAGTTACGACTCTTTTAGGGTATATCAAGAATTCAAATACAGCAGAAAAAAATTTTTTAAGGTATCCGAACACGTTCGGAGTACGTTTTTTAAAAATAGCATATTAAAACATTATAAATGATTTTTTAGAGATGAATACCAATAAATACTAACATTTAAATAACAATATATTTTTAAAAATATCTGAATTTCACAAAAATCACAATTATAAGTAAAATTTTAGCAATATTTGGGAAACACTTCAAAGCAATTAGAGAAAAAAGTAATTAACTTATATCAGAAAAAAAGTATTAAAAAAAACAAATTACATGCATTTATTAAGTATGTACTAAAATTTTAATTTTTTATTAAAACTTAAAATTTTAGACTGATCAGTAAATATTATAGGAAATTGTCTTTTTTATGAGACCGTTATTTAAATAACGGGATAAATCTTTTCATACAATAAAAAATATTTTAGTACATTCTCGGGAAAACAATATAAATATCAGGTTCAAAATTTTTTATAGAAATATATTCATAACATTTTGAGTTGTCTGACTCACCGTGAATACATTATGCATAAAAAAAATTTTAAAGAAAAAAAGGTTTGTTTAAACTCTTGTTGTTTTAATATAAATTATACATAAAAAAAGCAAAAACTCCCACATTTGTAACCCTCTTGTATCTCATCTTCGGCTAATTTTTCTTTTTTTCTGGAATTTTTTTACTACAGATTGAATGACGCTTTGATTCACTAACGCTTTCATCAGTTTGGAACCTTTTTCCAGTATTGGACCAACTTGTAATTGAGCTTGTTCAACACATCTAACAATCCTCAAAACCCTTTTTAAAATTTAGGGCAGCCAGGGACAATTTTGGTTTGTAACTCCAAAAAAATATCTTTCGGGGAAAATTTCCACGAATGCCATTAAAACTTTCATTTGCATTCTGTGTTTTCCATAAGCTTTTATTGATTTTGAAAATGTATCACATATTCATATATTTCTAGTGGGGTCCCTTCCCAGATCAATATCATCCCCCGTTAGTCGTTGAAATTTGCACCAGCTGTCGGGTCCAACTGGACATTGGTCATGCATCGGTTGGTTTTTTTGGGAACAGCAATGAAAAATCTGAAATTTACGATTTTGCTTTTTTCTGTTTTGAGATCGATCTAAACAATACCATAATAGTTTTGGTTTATCGATAAACTGTCAGAAATTCCCCGACCCCCCAGCCCTTTTTGCGAACCCAAACTTTCGAAGCCTTGAAACACGTTTTTGAATATCCAATGCAAAAATTTTTTAACGCGGTTTTCCCATAAACATATTTAACCGTAAAATTTTTTGAATTCCATCTCCAAAAAATTAATATTGAAATTTTTCTCTTCTAAACAGATCTTTCGAATATTCTATACACTCCCACAGGTTCCATCGCACCAGATGCCCCAACATTTTTTTCACACTCATGTATACGGTCTTCAGTTTTCTTCGAACATAATCCCTTTTAGACAAGACTTCAAATTCTAAATCCTTACCATTTTTAGGAAAAGACCTAACGCATCCATTTAAAGACAAGTGTCCCCAGTTGCCAAGTTCCATCGACTGAAAACCGCATTGAAACTTATCAAAATTTTCTTTTTTTAATCACGCAGCCTCATTCATAATTTTACATCAAATTTATTAGAAACGTTAAATTTTTTTTCAAGACACCTGGGAAACTGTTTAGAAGGAAAATTCACATTGATACTGAACACAGCTTCCTTGCATCAAGTGTCCTTTTCCCAAAGGTTCTTAAAACCAAAACAAAAGGAAAGTTTATTGGGCAGTTTTTTTGACTTTCATGGATGTACAAAAAAGGGGCTGAAAAATTTACAGTTTTTTCTTTTTATATACAGTATCATATTAGATGCTAACCAAACACAGATTCTTTAAAAAGTTGTATCTTATTTTTTGAAAAAGTTTGGGGAGATAATGAAATCACATTACTTAAAATTTTAAACTAAAATTTCGTTTTTTGTTCATTTTCAACAGTACTTGATATTTTTTTAATTATTTTTTAAATTTATTTCACTTTCAGTAGGTCAGATTTGATATTTTTTTCGATGTCATTTTTTGTTGTTCTTATTATGTATCTATTGACTTTTTAAAAATATTTACTAGTAAATTTCTATTCTTGCGATTACCCATAACTTAAGAGAATACAAAATTTAAATAATAAAATTAAAATTTTTTAAAAAGAATGCAAACGTTAGCAAAATAAATAAAACACTCGAGAAAAAAACTAGTGAAAAGCATTTAAAATTTTTAAAAACAACCTTTTTGCCAAACTTTGAAAGTAATGTGTTTGCCACTAAATTTTAAGAAAGAAATTATTTTTTACTTTTTAAAATAATTTTAAAACTTTTTTCAAAAAAAAATGCTCCAAAACTAATTTTTGACAGATTTTTAACCATTTAAATGCCTACTTTGAGATGACGGCCTTTTTTTAATTTTATAAAATTTATTATAACTTGACCTCTAGGTAACGTAGAAACAAAACAAAGTATGTTTTGGAAAGCCAAAAGATAGCACAATTCAATAAAATAAAAAACAAAAAATATGTTTTGTGACAGAATTTGGCCATTTCAACGTGTTCGGATACCTTAATAAAATCAAACAGTTTAACCCCTACCAATCGTATCAACTTTTTCACCTTGCACGTGCTCTGTTATCATGTGCCCTAACTCATACATCAATAGAACAAGTTTTGAAACAGCATAAATTCGAGAAACTATTGTAGTTCTTTTCTTTTAATTTATTCCAAGCAAAAGTCAACTTGTATGAGCAAAAATAAATGACTTTCATTTTTTTCGTCGGGTTATATTGACCCGAGCGATACATTAGGTATAAATGGAAAAATATTCCTTCGAAATACAAATAAACATAAATCCCTCTAGGAGTACATATTTGTACTGTTTCTCTAAGATTGAAGAAGTTTCATGAAAATATACCTGTTCTAGATTTTTTTTTATAGATGTATAAATTTTATTTCGGGTCATATACACCCGAACAGAATAGCTTTTAAGAATCCTCTTAACAATTAATCGCAAGTAGCACAACCAGGGGGAGATGGTAGCTACAACTAAGAAGGAAGAAAAATTAAAAATTTTATCTTTCAGCCATTTTATTGTTGATTTTACAGCATGGCTGTGCAGCATCTTGGTGAAAAACAAAGTTTACTTAAGGATAAAAACGATTACTTTAATTGATCAAGTGTTTCAAAATCTTATTCTGATAGTATTTTAGCCTTTGTTTCTACGAAAAATGGTTTGGTAGAAACATTATGGTGTAGGACATTCCAATCCACACCATAAAACCTGACGGCCAACTAAAAAAACAGCTGCGTCTTTGTGACATTTCTTGTGTGAAATATATTGTATATTCGTTTTTTCATTTATGAATGACAGATGAAACAGTGCTTCATCCGAAGCTATCCATGCTTTGTAGCTTCGCTTACCTTTGCGTAACATTAAATACAGAAGCCAATTAAGTGATCTTCGTTTTTCTACGGTATTCACAGACATTTGAAACATAATCATTTATTTATTTTTTTATATCAAATATTCTTTATATTATAGCAAATTGTCGATTACAATACCTGTAGTTTCCATCTTTGAAGTAGAGGATTTTCTGCAGTGATAAGTCTTTCAGCCTTTTTTTCCAAGGACTTACCTTCCTCCACATTTTCCTCCTGGAGCTTTTGATTGCCTGTCAAATTTTATTTCTTGTAGAAGTTTAGATATATTCCACTAGAAAAATATATTTTCTGTTTTTTAAAGGCTTTATTTACAACATAATTTGACGAAATATCCTTCAAAATCTTTGTAATTTCGTATCGTATTTGAGTATATAATTTTCGAGCCATAATTTACTTCCACTAATACATATGGTTAGATTGGTAATTTATATGTTTTATTTTTAAAATATAACTTGCAGTACAGAGATAAAAATTTACCATTCATAGTCACATGCTTTTAAAATTGGTAACACTAATTTTTAACCAACCGGTATTAGCATTACTACATTAACTTTTCTTTTCATTTATAAATTCAAATATTTTGTTAGTTACTTTAATATGATTTCATTTTCTAACATAGGAACAATAAATATGGTTTTCATCCTTCTATGTAGTTTTTTCTTTAATTAATATTTTCCTGCCACTTTTCATATCAATCAAGACTGATTGTCTTATTTTCTTTTTTTTTCTTTCAACGCTTTGAGCTCAATTTAAAATAATGAGTGCATATAGAGAGTTCCTTTAATGCTCAATAATGTTGTGATATTTTAATATTTGCTCTGAAATTTCCTAAGTATTTTAAAAATAAAAAGTCTGAATGAACACAAGTTAAATATGAATTACTGCGAATTAAATTGATGTGCTAAAAATAATTTACTGTATTCGTCTAATCTAATTATGGTTTTTAGATATCTTAATTAAAACTGTTGCAGAAAAAGAGAGTCATTTTTTTCAATTTGAAAGATTTTTTTAAGAACATTTGTAGAACATATAATTGAGATATTAAATAAAAATTTAGTAATTTAAATATAATTTGTAGGTATTATATAAACATATAATAATTAAAGTATAACTTGTAGACATTATATAAAAATATAATATATTCTTGAATGGGAAGCTTAGACTAAATTTTATAAATGTTTTTTTATAGTTTTTATTATTCATGAAAATATAAACTGCATAATGTAAAATATATTTAAGGAACCAAGCAATTTGTTTTCGTTTTTATAAAATATTTATATATGAAGCAAAACTCCCAAAAAAATATTTTAGCTTTTATTGTGAACTTATAAGTAACTTAACTCCTTAAATGATATTATTTTCCCCTATTTTGTAAATGTAATACATGCTTGTTATTTTTATATAAAATGCATGAATTTATGCCAATGAATTCAGTAACACTTTTAATTATCAAAATTTAATTTATCAATAAAAGAAAATAGAAATTATTTAAAAGGGAAACACATTTTCGTGTCTTTTCAGCATAATGTGCAACAATTATTCTAATACTCTAACAAATACGAAATCATGCTGAATATTTCTTTTGATTTTTCAAATGTATTTTTTCTAAAATATTCTACCAAATACATATAATACTTTTAAGGTTAAGAAATTCTCTCTAAAAAGCTCCTCCTAAAAGTTTCCCTCTAAAATATTTAATATTCCTTTCAGAAAGGTTTTCCAGTGCATTTTGGATGCATTAAAATCTTTAATTTGTTCTTAAGAATATGAACAAACTGGGCATGCAGGAATATGGCTTATTAAGTATTAAAATAATCCATGATATGAAGTATTTTAAAATCCATCGGAAATGTAGTATTTATTCACATTTTGCTATTTTTTCCATTTGACAATTGAAAGCTTAACTTAAAATTCTGCAGACAAATTTCGTAAAAATGCTTCTTGTAGTAACATTACATTGAATCGGTTTTATAACCTTTTTCCAGAGTCTGAAAAAGAGTATCGAAACCTACGTGACATGAACAACAAAGTGGTGTAAAATTCAAATATTCGTCTTTTGTGACTGAAGTGGAGAAAATTTGAATCCGTAGTAGCGTATGTATATGTTAAAGCAGAATATGATATATGTGGAATAACACATTAATGCACAACATAAAATGGTGTTTGTCCTGAGAATTTCATCATTTTAGCATTTAACAATCAGAAAAAATAGTTTCTTTCTTTTAATAGTACGTAATATATTGGGTATAAAAAATTACTTTGTCAATAAATAATATAATTTCAATGAGTATTTTTTAGCTATTTGCAGTTAAACATAAGCTGTTTATTTTGATAATCATGAATTTATTTCTCAGCAAAATTGATTTGTATTCAAGAGATCGATATTTATAACAGCAGAACAGAATTTTGGAGGAATCAAATATTATTATTTGAAAAAATTCTCGCAATGTTGATGAAGAAGTTGCAAACAAGGAAACAGATTTTACAAATAGTTAACAAAGAGGCTTGCATGTTTTTAAGTAATCTACTAGAAATCTAGTTAAATGCCATTTTGTTGAATGCACTAAATATATTTGTGCCATTTCTCAACAACTATAGGGGTAAAATCAATGCAAAAATTGCAACATTCATGTATATGCAAGAAACTTTAAAAGTACAGTGTTTTGCATATAAATATAGGACCTATGGAATACGTTATTTACTAGACTGCCAGTTTTACCAAGAGGGCTCTAAAAACTCAATTTTGCGTACTCATAGAAAAACTTTTTAGGATATTGTGTACCATGCAGGTAAAATAATTTATTTCATTTTAGCAATAGTTCAGAACTGTAGAACTATTTGCTTTTATTCTATGAAACACGAATCCCTATCCCATGTGATCGAGATTTGTGAACAGGCTTGCCGGGTGAATAAATTAACACTATTAGCAGCTAACATTGTTTGGTGTTGCCACTTTGATGAATAACAACATTGATCTTCCGAAACGAATGTCGTTTCCCTCAGATTCTTCAAAAAATAAGTTAAAGGCTCTGTTGTAGCATATATTGGCTTACTAAATTATTTGTTTTACATTAGATAAATATCAGAGCAAGAGTTCCACACACAGTTAATTCTTCTCAGATCATGCAACTTCTTCCAAGATACCTTTCTGAAAAATAATTGCTTGTCTTTTTTCAAATAGTACCAGTGTGAATTAATCCGTATGGATCATCCCTGAACACAAGGTATTTAAGCAGTCAGAGGCTTATGAAATATATATATATATAGCAAATAACGGGATGGGGACCACTTATTTTACTCTAATCTGCTCGTATGTTTTAAAACAAATTCAAATCTTATATTCTTGTAGATTGGTTTCAAATATTTTACCACTTTAACCTCTTAACTGCCACCAACGTAAATATATGTCTAACTGAACCATTGCGTTGGGTGTTCCCGACGTATATATACGTCTTTCCGTAATAGGGTTCTTTTCTTTACTCTGCTATCAGTAAAACTATTTCAAAGAGTTTGGAATGCAAAAAATGACCTTGACAGTTTTGGGGATAGATTTATGTATTTCAGAGATAAATTTACTTATTTGTGCCGTTTCTTTCCCCATACAACACATCATACGCGAGTTTATGTGAATAATGGGGACACAGGGGAGTGAATTGAGTGACTTTTAATCAGCAGTTAAGGGGTTAGTCTTGATACTACATTATAAAAAGTGGACTGACAGTTCCTGAGGATAATGTTAAATCACATCGTTTCATACTCTGGCTCGTGGAATTGTTGGAATATCTAGCGCGTCGGACGATTTAATAACTAGTTTTTGTAGAAGATACAGATGGATGCCACGAATTTTTAATACCTCCCTAATTATAGTGTTCTGAGGAAAATTCTGATGAACTGTATTAGTTGTTTACCCGACTTAAAGCTCGACATTTTTATCACCACTGTTATTACAAGTTTTCCTTCTGCTCTAGAGACAATTTCAACCGATTTGGCACCCACCCACCCTCCCCAAAATTAATTATTGGATCAATGGTTTTAAGTTTCCTCAAATGAATTTTAATTTGTTTCTGTCCATTTTTGCGTTACTCAATCATGTCTCATCTCAGAAAAATGACGCTAACGTTGTAAACATATATCCGGTCATCGGCAGTAATAATGTATCGTCTCATTATTCTACTGCTTTAATTTGAGTAACATTTTTGCCCTATAAGCAAGAAAAGGCTAACCTCGTAATTCCTTATGTATTGACTCAAGTAATAAATTCATTTTTTGCGATAAATGGCCTTAGAGTTATGAGGATTTTCTTTGTATCGTTTGCGCATTCAAAAATAAATCTTAAGAAACGCAGTTTTCTGCAAAGAAAACTTATTTTGCAAAATACGTTATGGCAAGGCAATTTGTTATTGCTAACTCGAGTGCAAAAACTCCCAAGTGATAAAATTATGAACAGTCTATAAAATTTATGAGTTTTAATGAAAAACATACAACGATTGTATTAATTTTGAAATTGTGAACATTTAGTATAATATGTAATGTTCATATAGTTTTTTGTTTTATGCTTCTAATTAATATTATCTGTTGAGTATTACATATTAGTTACCTAATAAAAATACTTTATGACTTATTGAATATATTCTGAATAAATAAATTCAAATCCGTTAATGTTTCTTTTATTATGGTTGCCACTAACTAAATAAGTTATTTGATAAAACGCAAAAATCATATGAAAATATATCACGTATGAAAACTTGCCACTTATGATTTATTTAAATAAGCTACATATTCATATTTAATCAAATTATTTTGATCAATCGCACGCTGTATATTCTTCCCACACAAGATGTATGCAGACGATATATAGTAATATATATGGATACAATTGATATTAAACAAATTTGTACTCGAACGCAGAATAAATGCATATAATTATCTGTACGATATAGTTTCATAAATGAAAACTTGATTAAAATACATACACACACAATTTCTTCAATAATAGCAATCTTCATGAATATACCAATTATGTTGTTAATATAACGTAAGATTCTGAAAAGAGTTTTCGGAGGATTTCAGGAAAATAATATGTGGCATAAATGATGCAGCACTAAATTATACTGAAGGTTCAAAGATCCAAATGTTGCTCATTATATTAAGATAAGTCGGTACGCCCTATACTGACAATGTTAAATTGAGGCTTTTTATGTCTCTTTTTCTCAGAAACCATTAAATGTAAGAGTTCAAATTTTGTCTGTACAATAAATAAACACTTTTATTTATACTGAAGTAAGATTTTTCAATTTTTTTTTTAAAGAAACGTTTACTGAGCATCACTTTGAATTTTTTTAAAAGTTGTCATTTTTGTTACATTATCTGGTCTCACCCAAATATTTGAGTAATATCTCAAAAAGCTAATTTCAGTGATTATCAGCAGTATGCAGTAAAAATTTCCGGTGTATTTATACAGTAGATTCTGGGAAAAAGTACACGCAGTTTTAAAAACATAATTTTGAGAAAATTAAAATTTTTGTATAAAATGTCACTTTATCACAAAAATTATTAATTACAACCATTATTTGCTCTATTTTTTTAAGCATTGGCTTCTTATATTTTCTTTTAAGACATTTTTCTTTTCTTTTTTACTTAAATTGTCCAGAAAGCGTGCTAGACTTTTTCAGTTTTTGCCTATCGAGAGATATTTTACAGAGTCTACATCATTTCCTCAAATTCTGTATCAATCATTGAAGAATTTTTATCTTGAATACATTATCCTCATCGAAGTTGAACAAAAAGCATCGTAAATACCATGTAAAATTATATCAGTATGTAAAGTATTGGTTTGGGAATATATATTATTCGCCCTTTTGAAAGGTTTCATTATGGATTTTTACGTTCACATGCAGATAATTTCTTATAGTAGCATAATTCAAAATTCTAAAAAAAAGAGAGATGAGCATTAAAAAAACAGACTATTACATAGTTTGGAATACAGTTTATGTAAAAGGAAATGACATACCACAAATATACTTAAATGTTTGTAGTTCTAGAATTATACTATCTTTTCAAAAGCCTGGAATAATACCTCGAATAGATAACTTCAAAGCATTCAATTTCATACGTACATCCCAGGATACTTCGTAAAAAAAGAGAGTGCGCATTATGCAACGAATATACCAAAAAATTAATAAAAATGAAGCTTGATACACAATTGCGCGTTATAAGACGGAGCTTTCATTAAAGTAATATTCAGTAATAGACAATAATTCATTCTTAACACGATGTATAAATTATTTCAGCTCCAACAGAAAACACAAAGAAATTAAACCTTAAAAAATACGTTTGGAAACTTACGTAACTCAATTTTTTTTTTCGTCGAACATAGAAAATTCTTAAAAAATAAATAAACGGTAGGATAACTTTTATTCCAGAATATATACTCCACTTGAGTCATAGATAAGGATGGATTTAAGAGGATATAACATAGATTAGAGAACATAGTTTAAAAACTGAACTAAGATACAAGAATTTATTGAGAGGAATTTGAACACAATGAAGAAAAATACAAATTTATACTTAACTTATGCACTGCAGGCAGTTGTATTTTATATTAATGATATTGCCATTTTTTTAAAAAAAATTGTAAAGCTTTAAAGTGTAGTTTATTATGTTTAAAGAAATCATTGATTGAATAAAAATAATTACATTTTGCCTATTAAAGTTATTTTGTTAGCGATATTTGATCAAAAATTAAGTTTAGAAGTGGTTTCTTATTCACATAAATAAATCATGTCAAAATTCATTATCTGAGGTTTATTAAAAGATAAATTTGAGAGAGGAAAAACACTTTTGAAAATGTCACTACATCCATCTTATTTTGAAATTATATAAATAATTTTATTTCTATCTAGTATATCACAAAATTTATTCATAACAAATAAATACTCATTTATCAAGTTATTTCACTAATTTTTATTTTGATCTTCTACAAACCGTTTCTGAATTCATATCGAAAAAGGGGTTTGGGTTGATAAACAGATCTTATTTTACAGAATCTGATTTCATTGAAATGTGAATTATACTGGATGAATATATTTCTTGACAATTTTGGTTAAAATTCAATTCCAGTTAGTATAAAATACATTTTAACTAAATGTGGAAAAGTAAGTTCATACTGATATCAGATTATTGGAAAAAATAAATACTTCATTTGCATTTTTAGTAATATTTCACATGGGAAAAAAGTACATTTTTTTTAACTTTCTTTTTTCAAAAATGTATGAATCTGCTTTGAAAAATTGTGCACAATGATAATGTACAAGACTTTTATCTTTTGGTTTATAACTGTGTGTCAAATTTTAAAATAGATAAATTTTAAGATAATTAATAAATATAGTAAAAATACTTGATTGAATCTATGATGGATTATAATTTTATAAAAACGAAAATAACAGTCAAACAACACAGATCGAAAGGAAAATTGTTCGTTGTGTACCTGTAACGCAATGGACTGCACGTTGGACTTCTAATCCAAAGGTCGTGGTTTCAAATCCAACCTGGGATGGCATACTTTCTGAAAATGAGATTTCTTTTTTACTATACTATTTTATTAAAATAATTAAGTTCAATTAATGAATAAATAGTAACAAACAAACAAAAATAGTCCAACACCATATATAGAAAGGAAAATGGAAAATTGTTTCCTATTTTGTCACAGAATATTGTAATTCTCTCATATTGATATAGATATTTATTTAAATTGTAACTATTTAATGTAAAGTAACTAAAAGAAAAAATGTTCTTTGGTGACTTAAGAAGGAATTGACTTATTTTATATATATATATTTCTTGTTTTTGTATTAATTTTAGGAATACGGAATATAAAAATTACATTTATTTATTGCAAATTATTAACCAGTTTTATAGGATTCCTAAAACACTTTTATGGCGAAGATAATTTTATTGATCTTTAAAAAGATCCCCTAATAATATTTATGCAAAACATGAATAAAAGTTATGTTTATATTAAGATTTTATACGTTTATATTATTGTACATTTAAAAAAAATATACAATTCAAGGATTTAAACTTTTACTACAAATAGAGTGAGGAATAATTTAAGTGCATGTTACTCTTCTAAAAAAGGTAATATATTCGAGAAAATATTTCACATTTTCGAAAGTTTTCCAGATATTTTTGGATGTCAGTACTATAACTTGCCTTTAATTAAGTAAGATATTTCAAATAATGTATATAACAAGATCGGTGTTAATCTTTACATATATTGTACTAATAAGGGTTAGTTCATTTATTACTTATTTTACCAATGAGTAATAAATTGAATAATTAAAACTATTCACTTTTTCAGAAAACGTAAATTCAGTTCTGTTTTTTCTCCATGCAAACAACTGATATAAGTACCTAATTCTGTATAACTAATGAGTTGCCTTTAAAAGGGGCGGGGAGAGTAAAATATTAACGAAAGATCAAAAAAGGGGCCAATCATATAGTTTTCATGTTTTAAGACATTCAAGTGTTTTAAATGTCCCCGCAATCAACCGACACAATATTTTGGAATAATTTGAATTCATATAAAAAAAAAGCATATAAAGTTGCTCCTTGAGCACAGCAGCACAAATCTGTAATCAAAATAACTCTTGAACTGGACAAAACACACATTCGCCAAATTGATTTTAAACTGAACTTGACAAACAACATTCCTTATATACATGGCGTGAAGCTATTTTGAAAAGAACCCTGTGGTGTTTCAAATAATCACGTTAGGGTCATTTTCGATTTCTTTCAAGATGTCTGTTTGTTTCGCGTAAGTGAATGATCATTAACGTCGATATATAATGCTACACGGGACTATTGGTTACGGGTGTTGTGATTTTGAATCATGACCAGGTGATGGGGGACGTTTACCGGGAGTTTTGGGGCACCGAATTTTCCACACCACCCCTAACAGGAGGACTTTGACAATCAACATAATTTGCGTGCATTAGGCATTCTACACGGTTTTATTTTCAATGGTTCTAGGATTCGAGCTCATAACACATTGGAACGGGTGCATGACCGTAACTACTAGGCTGCCACGATCCCTTGTTTGTGGCAAATTTAGCAACAAATTTGCTGCCAACATTTCTATCATTGTTTATCTATTTTCCCTTTGTGTGTTTGCAAATATCCTCCGCTTACAATACCTTTTCGGCAGGGAGATAGGGCAGAAAGCCGACATATCCAGCAATAATACGTTTAGCAAAATGTGTATTCAGCAATAATACGTATAGCAAAATGTGTATTCAGCAATAATACGTTTAGCAAAATGTGTATTCAGCAATAATACGTTTTGAGAGAAACAATGCAAATAGTTCACTAATTACATGTACTGCTATTTGACTTCTGTTTTGCTTCATACTTTGAAGAAGATAAGTTATTAATATCCCGTCATTTGTTAAAAATTATTAAAATATTAATCTCTAGATAACGTTTAAAAACTTTATAACAATGACATCATTCAGTATTTTTAATCCAGTAAATTTGGGAAAAAAAAATTTTAATATATAAGTGTATTTCAATTACACAAAATTTATAACTTTTTCTATTTATTTAAATAAAAAAAAAGCACAAAAATTTTGGAATATTTATGAAAATTATAATCGAATAATCATAAATTTTCCTTTACATGGTTTAACTATAAACTTTAGCCTTAAGATTAATACTTCTCTGATTCTTCATAAAAGAAATTTATCTCTTATGGCATGCGACGTTAAATGGTCTTTCGGTTTTTTTTGAAACGTGATTTTTGACTTAAAAGATTACCTATATATTAACAAGAATATTATATATTTTTCCGTGAAAGCATCTAATCCAAAAATCGAAAATCTAATAAATTAGTTTCGGATTGAATATTTTAAGAAATTTTACTTTTTTCTTCATTGGTTAAACCCCTAAAAAGTAAAATTATTTAAATTATTATCCATTTATTTTATTTGGAATAACTTTAGGGATTTTTTTTATTTATTCTGTATAATGAAGAAGTTATTTTTGAAATACATTTAGAACACACACAGATACATGCATATAAAACACATATACGAGTTAATGCTTTGATCTTCAAATATTTTAGGAAATTGTCCAAATTTTACAATTTGTGTTTCTTCTTTAATAAAACAAAATTAGTTTGTGCTGTAAAATGAATCGTTTCTCCAGAAAATTTTAATAACTTTCAGTTGAGGAGGTAAGTCAATAAAACTCATTTCAAAAATTCTATGAATCATATTTTCTATGTTATTCTTATAATGGCATTAATTCTCTGAACCGCATTTCCTGAAAAAATAGTTTTATTATTTGACTACTTATCAATCTAGTTATTTAGAGGGTTTAAAAAGTTTATCCCTTATTCTCCCGCAAAAGTATATTCCTTTTTTTGAAAAAATTGTTTCTAGCTTATTCTGAAAAAAAATTTAAGAAAATTTATCATATCTGAAAAAAACTCTAGTACCTTCTTGAGAGAAGTTTTAGATAATGACTTTGATCCAGAATCAAATATTTGATGTCGTATGCTTCATAGAATGCACTCAATTTATTTTTTTTTCTAAGAAAAACTCCTCATTTCATGAAATCTTCTTGAAATGTTAACGTACATTTCTCCATTTTCTTTTCATTAAATTGCTTTTAATGCGTGGGTAAATAAACAGCAAAATTGATTCTTCAAATCATGAAAGATAAATCATGTGTAAATATTGTATCAGAACCGAGAGGTTTGTTATTCTAGAAACGTTCATTGCAAAAACACTTCAAAACCTACAATTAGGTACGAAGTTATTCATGCTTGAACTAAACATTTTTCTTTCAAAGTATTAAATGCATTAGAATAACACAAAGAACGTTAGGGAAAAAAATCATTTCAAGGATGGATATGTCTTATTAGAAAAAAGAATGGACAAATATATAGAAACAGTAGATAAAAAAGATATTTGATTTAGGATAAATGAAACATACAAAGCAAAAAAGAAACCCTTATAACTGGTATTTTTTTTATTTATTTTTTTTTGAATCTTTCAAAATATGTCTTTGGGTTTTCGTTCAAAACAATTTTCAGCATTTTCCCAACTTTTTAAAAATATAATCTCACAAGAATACATATGATCAAAAACCAATTTAGAAGCAAAATTTTCATCTTATAGAATCAAATATTTGGGGTGCATTTTTAAAGTATAAATTTTGTTAAAATTTTTTTTTTTTGATGGGGAAAAGCAAACATTTTGAACATTGACAAGTGCTTTCATTGGGGTTTTTAAAAGTGTTTAAGGCCCCTTAATTTTAAATTTAAATTCAGACATATTTGAAAGTAGTAAATATTTACAAAATAAATTTTTTAAATCTTCTATCTAAAAAAATATTAATATTTTTTTATTTTTAAAAAAATTATTCGAATTTTTTAAAATTTTACATGAAATACGACTTTCATTTACCTATCTTTTTTTTTCCCAACTATTTGCCTATGTAGTTATAGCTTTATACTCGGGGTGCATGGGGGAAATCGCAATTTTTTAAAAAATTAAAAATGATAAAATTTAAAATTTTTTTTTCATGTAGCACATAAGACAAATGTTCATCAGTACAAAAGCAGGGTTTTAATTTAATTTATTTGCTTACTTAAATTTTAATGATCAATTTTTAAAAAAAATTTAAACCTTTTTATGTCCAAAATTTTAAATTTTCCCTTTTTTTATTTCCCTTCATACATATAATTATGGCCCCAAAAATATGGGGAAAAATTTTAAAATTTTATCAAGTTTTACAGTTATTATAAATACATTGCAGTCGTACATTTTTAATTTTTTACATAAAAAAAATTAAAGGGGAGTGTCATATACACATGAAAAATATCATGGAAAAGGTTTTTAAATACAAAAAAATTTTTTATTAAATATAATTTTTTTCTGACTCATAAATGAACTATTTTAATATTTTTTTTTTTCATATAAAAATCTGTATTCTCTTTTCTCTATTTTATAAATATATAAAATATACCAGACGGGTTTAAAAAAACTTTTGGGTATATACCTTTTTGGGTGCCGTTTCGGTCAACCGATCGACATGAAATTTGAAGTATATTTATTGAAAATATGCACTCAATATCCTGTGAATGGCAACCAAATGACGCCCCAAATTTCCGTTTTGTAAACCGGGAAATTTTTAAAAAATACGAAAAACAACCTTGTCGCAAAAATGTCCCGCACGTGCGGAAACTCTTAAGAGGGTTGGGAAAAAGGGTTTGTGTATCACAAAAAAAAAAACAATATGTATGCTAAAAAAAGTTCTACATGGGCCAAAAAAAAAAACGCGATTGAAGATTCACAGAATTGTTTGTTTCCAATCCCCTTGGGCGAAGCTACACCAAGTCCATTTGACCTTTTCGCGTAATAGTGTCACCACCATCTTGTTCTTCATAAACTTCGGGAAATGATCACAGAAAATGACGGGGAAGCAGAAGGGGGTGGACAGGAAAAAAAAGATTTTCCCCCCTGCAAAAAGTAAATTCCCGGTGACCCTTCAAAGGTACCAAGGCCTTGATGAGCACTGGAATTTCCATCTATATAGGCCCGGACTCTTGCTGCGTACCAGTGATGAATAGGAGGGTTTCGCCAAGTTCAATTCTTTTTGTTCTTTGGGGGGAATGAATTTGAATGGGTTAAGGCAATGGATCGGGAGTTAAAAATTGCAACCCTACCCCAGCTCATAGCTGTTCTTTCCGGCCCCCAAAAAGTATGGTATCCTGGGCATAAAATTTCCCCTGACCACAAACCTAGCTAATTTGGAAAAAAAATCTAGAAGTACTTATTTTTTTGTCCAATGTAATTTTTTAACTTAAATTTGGATGGAGCCTGCTGTCTGAGAATAAAGACTCCCCTTTTAAGAGTTGAGGCAGTCAGATCACCACTAATAGAAATAAGTTCCGATCATAGACGGAACGTGGACGGTTCGTTTGGGTTTTAACATCATTCCGGAAGATACTAAAAATACCAATCCCCGTTAAACCCGTATCCGAACGACTACCATCTGTGAAATTAAGGCTTCATCTTGTAGTCATTTTTTTTCAAGTCCCTTGCGGTAATTCCGGTCCTATGTTTGGGCGTACGGGTCTTCCCGAAATTCAACATGAATAAAAGAATAAATGGGTGGTGAGCTAAAAAACTTAGATTTTCCAAGTTGAAATCAAAAAAAACCATGTCACGGGGAAACTTGAAACTAAAAGGGAAATAATTCAGATAATGCTGTTTGCCTCACATACAGCGTAGAAAAACGATAAAAAGTAGGGTAGTAATGTTGGCTCTTCAATCGAGATCTTCGACACGCCTGAAATGACGCCTTAAAATTTTTTAGGAAACTGTTTCATTGGCGTAGTTAGATGGAAAACTGTTCCTGAGAACATTGTTTCGGAAGTTCATCATTTAGTCACTTCAGGAAACATGCAAAATGTACATCCTTTATGTTTAATATATGGAAACAATGGCTCTAATGCTGGCCCCGGGAATCTCCTGGTTTCATAACGTACCAACACGTTCATAAGGTTATAAATAACAAAAAGACTTTGCAAATAAGTTTATTAACCCATTCAGGACCAGGCTAAGGAGATTGAAACGCTTCCCGTACTTTTGGAGAGGATACGCACGCTACGGGACCGGTCGAATTCCCCCCAAAGCCTTTTCCTTAAAACTCATATAAAGTTTTAAATCAGTCAAAAATACCTAAAACTTACAATTTACTATCATTGATAATATTGAACATGATACAAAAAATTTTCTCTATTTTGAAAACAATTGGGTTTTAAAAGGGAAAAAAACCATTTTAATAATTAAAAAAAGCATACACAAAAATTGACAAAAATCTCATACATTTAAAAACGAATATAGAAAATATTAGAAAACTAAAGCAAATTATTCAAAATATGAACGAAATCCAAGGCAATAGATCACGAACCCATTTTCGTTCTCTCAAAAAACCCGTATTCTTTTTAATCATAAATATCTAGGATCTAAATAAAAAACCACTGAGCTGAAAGCACATATTGTTCAAAATTTTATAAAACAATATTCGAAAAAAAAAGGTTTTTTAACACGTCTAGTCTTAAAATTTTATAAAAACGTTCTAACTCATCACACCGGTTGTCATGGGTCTAAGGAAGGAAACCCAAAACCCTACTGATACATGGGCATTGGAGGGAAAACCGGGGATCACATATTTGTGATCATGGTCCTGCGGAAACGATATTTGGCGTAACGACTGGCTTCTTCCATTTTTGGATGGATGGCGCCTTTCCATTAACTGGCAAATCAACAGCACAAAGAATACGGGAATACACGAACCCAAACTTTTTAACTAGTAACTTTTAATAACTTAATAGTGCGGGGGGGATTTTTCGCAATTGTTCTTGGGTTTGTAAAATTTTTTAAAAAAAGGCACCCCACGGTTTCGAAACATGCTGTATGGCATGCTCCCCCCTTTTATAGTTATGTTGCAAAATTATATCATACCAGAATTAAGGCAAAGAAATCACTGAATGACATCGTTTGGGGAAAAGGATGCCTCCATTTGGGGGATGCCTTCGCAGGGTCCTGGAACTGCAATTTGGGACCGGGTCATCTCAAATCAATTTTTATGAAATTTTCCCCCCATCCTCTTTTTAACGGTTTTGGATTAAGGGGTATTAAATCTGAGTCTACTTTGCAGTCCAAAACTTTGCTTTTTTAAGGAATCATCAAACGATTTGGAAACGGTTCGTGCTATGTTGCGTTCGAAGTTATTATCCACAGTCTCCCTTATTAAATGCGTATTTGCTTCTGATGACACTCATGTGGTATAATTGCCCCCATGGGTAAGCCAAATAAAAGTCTTCATTTCTTTCTTCATTTCATTTCTTCTTCATTTCTCCATGTATATACGATGGTAAATTAAATGTTTTTAAAATGTCTTCATGTGGACTTCAATTACTTAATTTCTTCAAAGTATTTTCTCATAAATTTTATAAATAATTGACATATTTTTTAAGTGTGAATTTTTAATGTGGTCCCTCTTCACCACATAAAAAATTATGTTGCATGTCGACAAAGTTGTTGGTTATATGCAATTATTTTTAAAATATGTTTGCATATTTTTTCTGTGGTCCTTTTTCATACGGACTCTAATTACTGCACAAAAACAGATTTTACTGAATTTCCATTTCTTGACTATAAGCGAACATTATTCAAAATGGGTAAATTTTGGTATTTGTAAGTTTAATAAAAAAACCCCAACGAGTATTTAAGGTCGATAAATAGTATTTACATCACATTTCAAAATAAA
>BMAV01003657.1:0-16689 GCA_019973955.1 Trichonephila inaurata madagascariensis | reverse complement strand
ATGGAATTTTTTTTTTGAAAACTAAATTTATCTTAGTGAATATGAAATTGTTTAAAAAAGACAATGATTATATTCAAAAAAAGGACCAATTTTAAAAAAAAAAAATGAGAAAAATTTTGAAAAAAAAAATTTTTCCCTGTTATACCAAAATACACAAAAAATTTTTAGCAAATTATTTCAAAACTTTTCGAGCAATCGGTCCCCGTTTGAATATTTTTAAAAAAAAAAAAAAAAAAAATTTTGAGTAAAGCAAAAGTTCGACATCTTGTGTAAAGTTGGGATCTGCTTTTTAAAAAACATTTTGTAGTTTTTGTTCTAGTGAATGGAAAAAAAAAAAAACAAGAATTTTTTTTTTAAAACAGTAAAATGGCATATAAAATTAAATTTTAAAAAAAATTGTCAGTTTTAAAAAAAATCATGTTTTTGGGGTAGTCGGAACCCAAATAGAAAATTTTTTAAATAGATATAAATAGTTTTTTAAAAAGCCCCTTTGGGGGATGATGAAAAAGAATCGAAAGTGGTATAACAGCGTAAGTTTCCTCAAAAATTTCATCCAGATAATTTTAATTCAGGGGAATTATCGCCCTTTTGAAAAAATGACCCCCAATTAATTAAAAAATGAAATTTCAACCTATGACAATATGTTTGTGTTGTTAAAGGGTTTTGGACAACAAATGGCAAATTTTTTTTAAAATAGTCAAAAAACCACCTTTTTAAACATCGAACCAGAGCTGTTTTCGGGAGTGTTTTGGATTTCAATTTACAGAAGAAGGGAAAAACCATCCAAAAAGCTTAAACAAAATTTAAAAAAATTAAGATCTAGTGAAAACATCGCATTCACTAGACGAGTTTAAAAGGAGGTATAAAAAATTTTGAATGCCCTAATAAAAAACAGAAAACAAACTTACGGTGAAAAAAATAATAAACATTGTGTTCCCCCACTTTTTCTTCCCTTTTTTACCTTTTTATGCAAATTTGGGGGCAAATGTAAACACCTTAATGTATGAGATACCCCGGAGGAAATCCCGTTCGTTTCATCGCGCGGAAGGCCCCCTTAAAAGGAATCCCCGTAGTTCATGATTTTCCGAACCCGTGGAGATTTTTTGGGCCCTAGGACATCCCCAATGTTGGTGATGTTTTTTGAAGGTTGGGGGCTCTAAATTATAACAAATTTTTCCGTGAATTTTGTCCAATTTTTGTTAAAATTACGGGGTTCCGAGAAAAAAATGTTGAATACCTTTTTATTTCACATTGAAAATTACGGCCATTTTTCTGTCAAAAAAAACACAAATTTATTCTTTACCCCCCGCTTTTTAGGGCGTAAAAAAAATACATCATTCTTTAAAATTTTCCGCCAAATTAAAATATTATATGATATTTGAAGGTTAAGAAATGAAGCCGTTTTGTTTATGGCGTAAGTGCCGAAGAACCCATTGCTGGAATTTCAAGAAACTCGTCTTTTCATGCATCTTCAAATGTTTTTTCTTTCTTTCTGTAAGGCCTTTAATGCTTTTAAATTTAAAATTCAAACCAATTTATTTGTTTCTTTAAATAAAAAACAAAGTTTGATTCCCCATCGCAATAGCTTTCATTATTTCAAAATTTAAAAAAATAAATCAAAATCTCTGATTGCTGTATAAAGTTATGGTAAAAGAAAAAAAGTTTACTTACACATTTTTAGAAAATTCAAAACTGAATTCATTTTTCTTTCATTTTTATTTAAACCTTTTGAAATTTTTAAAGTAAAGCTTTACAATGCATAAATACAAAAGAAAAAGTTTTTAATAAGAAATAACTTTTAGTCAAAGTAAATTTAGCATCATGTACAAATTTTGATTTGGTTCTTTGAAGGTCAAAGTTCCCTCCTTTGAAAAACATTCAGAAAAAAGAAACTTTTTTTGTAAGAGATAAAGAAAAATATATTGTAATATTAAAAATTTTAAATACATACATTTTCAATTTTGTTTGAAGTATCACTAATACAAAAAATTTTGAAACAAGCAAGTAAAAGATTTAAGTTTAAATGGATTTTTTCGTAATTGACATCAATTATTTGAAAAAAATTTACATAAACTTTATATATATGTCTTCATTTCTAACTTCAAGAAATTTAAAATCTCACTTCATATTTATTACATTATAAGAAAAAAAAAAATGATAAAAAGAGAAAGTGATCAAGTTTTTCCTAATTTACAACCGTAAATTAGGGAAATTATCACTAGTTTTGCGTGTTTTCTGTTCGTTTAAGGATGGTCAGAACAAAACAATTTACATTCTATCGAATTACTTAGCCTACTAATATTTTGTTCTAAAATTTGGAATAGTGCATTTCGAGTGAGATCAAAAAGTTTTAAAAAAATCAAATTTTATTGTAAGCACGATACTCCCGCTGAAAGTTACAAATTTTTATTTATCTTGTGAATAATGAATTTCGTGGAAAACTTTTTTTATTAATAATATCAAAATTTTAAAGAATCGATTCCTCCTTCCATAGTCGTTCTTAAGCAGAAAATCGTTGAATTTAATACACAAGGAAAGTCAATTTGAAAAACTTTTTATATAAAGGTTCGTTAAGCTGACTACGTTAAGTGATTTTTGAAAAGGTGTAAATGGAAATATTTATGATATTGGGTTTTTAGATTCAGAATATGGAAGCTTTGTCATTATGACAAAATATTATTTAAAACAGGATTTGGCAAAAATTAAATTTGAATATTTTTCCAAATGTCCTCCTTTTAAAAAAATGCTTCTATTGTAAATATTTTGCTGTATTCAGCTCAGACCTCTGTACAAAGGCTCAACTAAAATTTTTTGAAACGCATAACTTGAAGTCGGTTTTATCCATGTTTTACGAAAACAGAAGGGAAAAATTTTTAAAAAAAATACGCTGATAATTATTTCAAATGGTTGTAACTCTGAAAATAATTTGAATTTTTCAAAAATCATAGTTAAGCCTCTGACAGAGGTCTGAGCTACAGAAAGCAAAATATTAATGCAATAGAAGCATTTTTTACAAAAGGAGAACATTTGGAAAAAAAAGGTTATTCTAAGTTAATTTTTTGCCAAAATATTGTATTTAAATAATTTTTTTGTCATAATGTCCTTTAAAACAATTTTATACATGTATTCTAATCTAAGTGACACTAAATATCACGAAAATTATCCATTTATGCGCTTTTTAAAATCATGGTTCCGAACGTAGTGGGTACCTTAATACTGATTTTAACTGTGACTGTTAAATGATTTACTAACAAACAAAGTTGTAATTTATAGGTCACAGAGAACTATAGATATATTCCATTCTCAATATACATTCTTAAATCAATAACCTCCTCAGACCCGAGACAAAAGTAAAAACTTGATATCTTGTAAAAGGTACTTAAATAGTTGTTTTGATCCCTATAATGTATAAAAGGGCTATAAAAAATTTATTTTTAATTTATAAAAGTTGGGGGATGTATCACATGTGATACAAACAAATTTAACAAGTCATTATAATTTAATATTTCAGTAAAAAATTTCTTTTTTTGCTGTTAAATAGTAAAAAGTACATATACAAAGAAAACACATATTTTAAAAATAGTTTAATATTTATATATAAATAAGGAAAAAAATATTTACTTAGACGACGTGCAAACATCTTGTTTTGATTCTGAGACGCTACTAGAAATCGCTATCATAGACAGATACTGGCATTTGTTGACTAAACGAGGAAATTGTATGAGGTTTCACTTTTGTATCTCATGTGATACAACCGGCTCCAAATTTGTTTTTTCAATCCAGCCTTTACAAAAATAGAAAAATTTTGTATCACATGTGATACAAGGGGACTGAGGAGGTTAAATTTGTAAAAGAAGTAGTGGTTTTTTTCTGTGGAAAAACTGAATACATTTTTTAACCATATTAAATTTTAATTTTAAAGTTAAATTAAACTTCAATCCATTTTCACCTTCATTTTCTCCAGTTTAAAAAAAAAATACCGTAAAATCCGGCGTATAACGCGCACTTTTAACACAAAAAATAAGGTGGAAATTTAAGGGTGCGCGTTATACGCCGGATATAAAAACGATAGCTTTAAAAATAACAAGAGATAAACATAAAAATTTTTTTTTATTCTATTTGTATCAAAATACTGTTTATTTAAAAGAAATGAGAGAGAGACTTGCTTTAAGAACTAAAAGAGATGTAGTTCTAGAAGTAAACTATTTTTTTTAAAAAATTTGGGAAAAATACCTCGAATAAATGACTTCAAAACATAAGAGCAATGTATACTAATGTTTCAGATTTCTTCGTAAAAGGGTGCGCGTTATAGGCGAATATACCTAAAATTAAAAATGCAGCTTTGAAAGTATGGGTGGGGTTATACACCGGTGCGCGTTATAAAGCCGGATTTTACGGTACATGAAGTATCAGATATACCTACTGCATTTTTCAATAGGTATATCATAATATCCGAAGTGCACAAACAAAACTGAGCACTGAACCTTAAACAGTCCAAATTAAAACGATAAATAACGTGTTATACCTACCAAAGAAACCAGAGATGACCCCTACTACTCTTTGCGGACGTTATCCAAAACTTTCCAAATTTTTGTAGGTTTAGGGGAAAATTTTTTACATACTTTTTAATCCAATCTAAATAGGCAAACACACTGGTGTATGTGACGGGTTTCGAAGGTATGCATTTCTTGGCATCGGGCAAACTGGTCACACCAAGACCAAAATAGGCATGGCCATCTCCCACATCCCAGAACGCTGAAGCTCCTGAATCACCCTGGTATAAAACATAAAAAGTCTTGTATTAATTATAAATGTTTTTTGTGCTCAAATTATTATAATTAGACATATGCTTGTTTGGATATATTTTAAGTACTGTATGAATTTTTAATAAGACCATTTTACTATAATGCATTATGTATCGATACGTTCGGGAAACCCTGATTATGCAAAAGCGTATAAAATGGGAAATATTTATGATATTTAGTGTCACTTAGATTAGAAAATGTATATAAAATTGTTTTAAGAATAGATTACAATAAAAAATTATAAGCAATATTTTTACAAAAAATGAACCTAAATGACCCCTTTTTAAAATATTTCCTTTGTGAAAAATGCTTTTTTTATAATAAATTGCCCGTTAGCTCGTCTGCCCGAGGCTCAACTAAATTTTTGAAATATATAACTTAGAAGTGGGTTTACCATGCTTTACGACAAAGAGGGAGACATACCAAAAAAAACCCCCCGTTGTAACTCTGAAAATAATGTGAATTTTCAAAAAATCATAGTTGAGCCCCTGTACAGAAAGGGTTTTAGCTATATACAGGCAAAATATTATTATAAAAGAAGAATTTTTTTACAAAAGGAGAACATTTTGAAAAAGGTTATTCTAAGTTAATTTTTTTGCCGAAATATTCTATTTAAATAAATTTTTTTGTCAAAATGTTCTTAAAGCAATTTTAAAACATGTATTTAACCCCCAAATGACACTAAATATCATGAAAATTATCCATTAATGTGCTTTTTTAAAATCACGGTTCCGAACGTAGTCGGATACCTTAATTGAAACAAATAGAAAAAAAAGTGATTTTTTTTCTAAGACCTCAGCTTTTTATCATTACATACCTTAAAAAGACAGAAAACTCTGTATAATAGTGTGAAGTACGTCTTCCTTTAGCAGAAATGACCTCTTCAAATCCTCTTATAGACTACACTAGAGTAGCACACATGTTCTTGATTTCAAGATCAGGGAAACACACTAGTATAGCCCTTTTTATCACTTATTCTGTTGTCGTACAACTCATCTTAGCAAAACGATTCTTGAGAATGACATAAGTTTTGAATAGGAATTTAGTCTGAGGAATTTCCAGCCCAATCTTGGACTTTTATTTTATTTTTATAAAAGCGTGGATCAATTTTGAATTGTGACAAGGGCCCAAGTCATGTTGAAATGTTTCATCAAATGTTTCCATGAATTAAACAAACCTACTTCATAATATTTCTATTCATTTGACAGAATTCATCATGTCTTTAAGAGGAACTAAGCTTTCGGTTCCATTTGTTGTGACCCCTCTCCCCCAAACATCTGCATAGAAGGGAGTTTTACAATCTGTTGGATATGACCTGGTAACAAAGTTTCAATTTCACTTCGTCAAACTACACTTGATTTGTATTCCTGCTAAAAATGTTTCATCACTGAAAATCCCCTTCTTCCAGTCGTTAACAGCCCATGATTGGTATTTTTTTTTGCCCATGCTAAACGCTTTTTCATCATTTTCTTTTTTCCTTAGTCTTGTTACCTTAAGGTATCCGACTACGTTCGGAACCGTGATTTTGCAAAAGCGTATAAATGCGTAATATTTATGATATTTAGTGTCCCTTAGATTAGAAAATGTATATAAAAATTGTTTTAAGTATAGTATTACAATAAAAAATTAATTAAGTACAATATTTTGACAAAAAATGAACACAGAATCACCCATTTTCAAAATGTTCTCCTTTTGTGAAAAATGCTTCTATTATATAATAACATTTTGCCTGTACATAGCTCAGACCTCTGTACAGAGGCTCAACACGAATTTTTGAAATATATAACGTAGAAGTGGGTTTATCCATGTTTTACGACAACAGAGGGGAGAAATTTTAAGAAAAAAACGCCGATAGTTATTTCAATGGGTGGTAACTCTGAAAATAATGTAAATTTTTCAAAAATCATAGTTGAGCCTCTGTACAGAGGGCTAAGCTATATACAGGCAAAATATTATTATAATAGAAGCATTTTTAACAAAAGGAGAACATTTTGAAAAAACATTATTCTAAGTTAATTTTTAGCCGAAATATTGTATTTAAATAATTGTTTTTGTCAAAATGTCCTTAAAACAATTTTATACATGTATTCTAATCTAAGTGACACTAAATATCATGAAAACTATCCATTTATGTGCTTTTTCAAAATCACGGTTCCGAACGTAGTCGGATACCTTAAGGCTACCTTTCAGAAGCCTTTTCCGTACAGTTGAGGTACTCTCTTCAGCACCATTATCCATTAAATTCATTCAAAGATTTGTGCTTGTCTTTCTTGTATTTATTTTAATATTTATTATATTAAAATTTTATCAATTCTTAAAGTAATTTTCTACTCTCTCGCCCATATATATATATATATTTATTTTTCTTTTCATTTTCGAGACAATGATCCAGAATCTTGAAAAGTTCTTCAAATTCTTGAAACACTTAATTTGATCACACCAACTGCAATAGCTATATTTTTCACAGTCATAGAAATGTGTTCATTAAAAGCGATTCATTTTAGAATGGTTCCCTCATAGTAATATCCCTCTTTGAACAAGTACAAGTAACACGTATTATACAAAACGTAAAACTAATGCCCTACTGAAAAGTTCACAAATGAGCTCTTGGTACACTAAAACGAATAAATTATAGTCAAAGTCAATCTGTCACACTATCAAAAGGCATATATAACTGTTGTGAGGTGGTTCGGGACATCACTAGTAATCACATACCAACTCAAACCAGGAAAACATGTTTGTCCCAATTAATTGGAATAATATAGTACCTCAGCAAATTTTAACATGTGCTCCCTTGGTAACTCGGAGAAAGTCTGAGCGGAATTCCATTTCCCTCCAAATGCAAAGCTCAACAGTTGCTTCACTCACACTCGGCCTTGGCACTTCTAGGACGATCCTTAGCACTGCCTATTTCTTTAACCATTTCATACCACCACTTTATTGATTTTACTCCAGGAGGTTTGATTCCATAACAACGTTGAAATTTACTCTAAGCGTTTATGACCATTTCGTTTCGTGAAACTAAAGCACACACTGGGCTTTCTCTTGAATCGAAGCCATTTCGGGAAAAAATGATGTATTCCATACAAATGTTCCACTGAGTCACTGTTGTTCTCTTGAGTCAATCAGCATTCACGTTATATATGTCACAATAAAACAGCTAAAACTGATCTATCCAATGATATAAAAGTTACATTATTATACTTAACGGTTATTTTTTAATGAATTTTTATAGTCCAGGCAAAACTATTGGTTCACTCTATGTGTTGTAATTCTAGGAAGCTTTATTTAGTGTTTTAATTAAGATTAGAGCCTCTATGGTATTGGAAACAATCCAAAATATTTTTTTTGTTAAAATTGTTGAGTTTTTTTTTTTCCATTTCTTCATTAAAAATGGAAAACATGCAAGTGAGTATGGAATGAAAAACTTTTCTGAAGTAAGAAATTCAGAAGTGTGTATTCTGACAGAAAATACTTTTTTCAATCTCCGATGCATCTAGTAAGGATTAAGCCTGTGTTATTACATTCCTCGTACTTTAAAATCCCTATTACTGTCTATGATTGAGAGAATGTGTTATTTCCTTTGTCACTATCTCTCTTTTTTTGGGTTAAAATACGTTACGTAAATTTATTTCCAATTTGGTTATTATGTTTCTCACGACCACACACACGACCACACACACCCACCACAACCCCGCCACACCACACACACACACACACACACACACACACACACACACACACACACACACACACACACACACACACACACACACACACACACACACACACACACACACACACACACACACACACACACACACACACACACACACACACACACACACACACACACTAAACAACTGTCCCAAGGAAATGCCCCAGCACAGCAGGAGAAGCTGGGAGAGAGAAGGGACCGGTAAAGAAAGACTTTACCCCCTGAAAAAAGATCATACCATGCAGCTGACCTATTCTAAAGCGTGCCATCTGATAAGATCTGAATCTTCTGCACTGTAGACATAGGCCAGGACTCTTAGCTGCGTACCAGTGTGGAGTAGCAGGGTTTCGCCAAGTCAGATTCATTTTAACTCCTTCTGTCTGTCAGGATCCAGATACTGTCCTTATTAGAGTTGAGAGCATAATCGAGAACACCACTGATAGCAATGAGTTCCAATTTAAAGATGAAACAGTGGTCAGAAGTCCTGATGCTAATTTTAACATCATTCTTGGGACTGTTAATAAATATATCACTTCCTTCTCTACCCGTATCCGATCGGCTACCATCTGTATAACTAATCAAGGCCTGATCATGGACTATCACCGTCACTATTCGTTGCCACTATTCGTCGATAGATGTCCACATTAAAATCCCCTCCTGCAATCAGAAACCGTACATCCGCACGTTGTTCGGATCTGGATGCATCCTTATATGGCACAACTTTACTTTCGATTCATTTCTTCTACCATGAATAGGTTTCAATGTTAAGTATCGTATGCGGTGTACACTTCTTATCGTCCTTAGTGTCCCTGTTTGGTGGCTCTACTATAGCTGCACTCATTGTGACGCAATCGCATATATCCGCTTTTCATTTGGGCAACCCTTATAAAAAATTCTATATAAGTAGCATAGACAGTTATATAGGATTATTAAAGAACCTTTCAATCCCTCAATCAAGTATTGGTATTCAGGGTAAGGTGTTCAGAATCTCTTGGGAGTCTGTCATGTCAGGTTGATACATAAAGGGGCCGAGGTGATGAAAATTTAAAAAATTATTGCTGTACACCAGTGCTCCGCAACCTTTTTTATCGATGCGGACCGATCAACGTTTGATAATTTTACCACGGCCCGCTGAGGGTGAGACACGTTGATTGTTTATATTTTAGATTGTTTTGATTTAACAATTTTAATTTAGTTACATTTAAATATGCCTTCAGAATAAAATATAGTTACACCCAAAATGAATAAAAGGGATTTAACGTGGAATATGAAGTGATTTCCGTGGGAAGTTGCGCAAATCCGAGAGAAATGCACCACTTTAAGTAAATGGGCATTAGTTTAATGTTCTTTAGGTGACCCGGTACCATTTGATCCACGGACCGGTGCCAGTCCTCGGACCGGGGGTTGTGGATCACTGCTCTACACCATATGTCGAGTTTAGTCACTTTTTATTCTTTCAAGTGAATAAGATTGAGAGAATTCCTTTCGGTAAATATCGAAAGAACACACCACAACGCATTTTAATAAACGAACTGAGATGGATAGTCATTGCATTTAATCTTAAAACAATTGTAGTTTTGAATTGTCACAAGATAATCAAATCACATTACGATTAAGTAATTAACACTGAAGAGCCAAAAAAAAACTGGTACAAACATGAGTATGCAAATAAAGAGATATGGAACCCATCAGAGTACGGCGCTGTGGTCGGCAAAGCTGTATAAGACAACGAGTGTCTGACAGGGTTGTTAGATAGGTTACTGCTTCTACAATGGCAGGTTATCAAGATTTAAGTGAGTTTTATCGGGGTGTTATTGTCGACACACGAGAGATGGGGCACATCTCCAAGGTAGCGATGAAATTTGGATTTTCACGCACGACCATTTCATGAGTGTACCGTGAATATCCGGAATCCTGTAAAACATCAAATCTATGACATCGCTGCGACCAGAAAAAGAACATGCAAGAACGGGACCAACGACGACTGACGAGAATCATTAAGCCTGACAGACGTGTAACCCTTCCGCAAATTGCTGCAGATTTTAATGCTTAACCACCAACAAGTGTCACCGTGCGAACCATTCACTGAAACATCACCGACTTGGGCTTTCGGAGCCGAAGGACCATTCATGTACCCTTGTTGACTGCACGACACAAAGCTTTACGCCTCGTCTGAACCCATCAACACCGACATTGGACTGTTGATGACTAGAAGCACGTTGCCTGGTCTGACAAGGCTCGTTTTCAATTGAATCGAGCTGATGGACGTGTACGGGTATGGAGACAACCTCATGAATCTATGGACCCTACATGTCAACAGAGGACTGTTCAAGCTGGTTGAGGCTCTGCGATGGTATGGAGCGTGTGCAGTCGGGTTGTATGAGATCCTTGATACGTCTAGATACTCTTGACAGGTGATTGGTACGTAAGCATCCCGTCTGATCCCCTACACCCATTCATGTCCATTTTGCATTCCGACGGACTTGGGGAATTTCAGCAGGACAATGCGATTCCCCACACGTCCAGAATTACAACATATTGGCTCCAGTTCCATATTGGCACTCTTCTGAATTTAGACACTTCCGCTGTCCACCAAAATCCCCAGACATGAACATTATTGAACATATCTGAGATGCCTTGCAACGTGCTGTTGAGAAGAGATCTCCACCCTCTCTTACTCCTACCGATTTATGAACAGCCCTGTAGGGTTCATGGTGTCAATTACCTCCAGCACTACTTCAGACATTAATAGAATCCATGCCACTTCATGTTGCGGCACTTCTGCGTGCTCGTTGGGGCCCTACATGGTATTAGGCAGGTTGTGACGGGGCTTTATTGGATTTTATTACTAATCATTTTGGGGAATCTTTTGGGGCCACAGAATGGCATTATTTCTATCCAATCCTTTCAAGAAGAAACTGCGATATGCAGATTATATAGTTAATAGATATATAATGGAGCCTTTCCCGGTGTTATAGAAGGGAGAATAACAGAAAAATGAATATAGAAGAATAGAATAAAAGGAGAAGAAATTGAGGGCTGATTGCCGTGAGATATTGGGTAAGATAATTATAGAACGGACATTGAAGGAATCAAAAGTGCAGATAAAGATTCTTAGGATAGTTTTAAAAAAAGATAATGATTGGGATTCCAGGCCTTTTTTTTACTTTTTGGGTTGATCAGTATATATTTGACATAAAAAAATTGTTTTTTTTTGGGAAAATTTTGAGTGATCAATCTTTATTCCAAACTAGGCCCGGTGGATGAAAATGATCCCCCGGGCCGGGTATCGTTTTAATCTTTTTTGGCCTTGATTATATAGTAGTCTGAACTATTAAACCCCTTGTTTTAGTTCTTAAAAATATGTAAATAAACCTTAAAAGGTTTTTAAATTTTAAATTTCCCCGCCCTTTTGACACAAAAGGGCATTTGCCCCAAACATTGGGGTGGTCAAAAGGTTTTTTCCCCCCCCGCTTTCCTGCCCCTCAATTTTTGGGCTTCCAAAAAGAACAAAATGAAAGGGAACAAAATTTATTCCAATTTTTTATGTTTTTGAGAAAAAAAAAAACATGTTCCTAAATTTTGGTACCGGGGAAAAGCAAATTAGTAGAAAATTTAAAAGTTGAAAAATCAACATATACGTGGGCTGTTCAAAAGTAATAAGACTGATTATCCCGCCAAAAACCACTTTTTTCGGAATTTAACTTTGGACATAAAAAGGGGGTTTTCCGTTAGAAAAGGGTTTCCCAAACAGATGGCGGTGGGTTTGGTTTCCCCGGTATCACTTTTGATCGAACGGGAAGCGATTTTGGGGTGCCGACGAAGCCCCAGTTGTCGAAATGGAAGAAAAAATCAGAAAAAATCAGTATGGGAGATTTTTGATATGATACAATGATTAAAAAACGGGAAAAAGAAGGCAACAATATCTTAAAACGTTTCACCCTAGACGAAAGTTTGGGTTTATTACTATGATCCAACCAAAAAAATAAAAAAAAGGGGGGAATGGAAACATATTTAACCTACCCCAAGAAAGAAAAAACTGTGAAAAATCAGCGGGGAAAATTTTACCTTTTTATTGGGGGGAATTGTGTATCAACACGCTGTCAACCAGGAAATTACCGTGAACTGTACACACGAATGTCCTGCCCAATTTCAGCACTTTAAAAAGGGAAACGTCCATTGTTTGAAATGGTTTCCCTATTGCACCATGACAGTGCCCGCCCAAATACCTTGCGTACTGTATTTTTTGGGCAAAAAGAACGTGAATTTTCCCCCCCTTTTATCAGCCCTACCCCCCATGATTTTGGCTTTTTCCCAACAAAAAATGAGGCAAAAAGGGGAAAGGGGGCCCCACTGTGGGCGGTTTTGAAAAAACTCCAAAACGGACTTTGGCGGTTTTTAAAAAGGGGGGCCTTTGGGGAGTGTACTTTAAAAAGGAATTTTCTCTCCTCGATTAAAGGTACTTTTTTTTAAAAATTTTTTCTTACTTTTTTGAACAGCCCTCACTCTGCTTTCAGCATTCGTTATATGGGGTTTAAAAAAAGGGACATTTGAATTTTTTTTCTTTGGCAATTTGCACTGAAAGTACCCAGTGCTGAATGAAAGTATTTTAAACACGTGTCACCCACTATCCTCGTAGTCATTGGAGTGTAAGAGCCCTTTTCAACATCCCCCTGTGTTCCATTGTTGTTTCTGCCCCAAGGGGGAAAGGTGGGTGGAATTGGCTTTTTTTTTGGGGAAAGGTTGTGATACTTCCCCCCAGAAAATTCCCCCCCTTTAAGCCCTTTCCCTAAAACCACTTACATTGCCCCCAGTGGTTGATGTCAATGGACGCCCAATCTTTCTTTTAAAATTCCCTTTTTGGGCCCTTTCCCCTTTAAAAGTCTTGCTTCGCGAAAAAGCCGTTACCCACTGCGCTTGCATGCGACGAATAATTCCGCAGGTATCACACCTTCCGCAAACAAAAGCGAATCACCGTCCCTTTTTCCCCCTTGGGGGCAGATCGACAATGGAGGCGAAAAAAAACGATTCCTTTTCACCCAACGACGTGATAAAACCGAGTGACATTTTGGTTTTTGAAGGTTCGGACCCGGCCCCTTTAACAAGAAACCGGGGGTAAACGTAAATTTCTGCTTGGGCGTGATAAGGGTCACCCGGGGTTTTTTTCCGCGGTTTTAAATCCCAAAATGGCGGCTTAGCGGGTTTAATGATACAAAATTTTGGTTTTTGAAATAATTTTAAAAGTATTTCCCAAAAAAAAAGGATATATAGGAAGGGGGAATAACCCCAACCTCAATCAATAAAAAAAAATATTAATATGTAATAAAAGTAACATGTACCAAAATAGTATTATAAAGGGATATAATAAGCCTTCCAAAAATTTTATCGTAATTTTATTTAATTTTTCTTATAGTAAGATTTTTATTATTGGGAAAAAATAATCATATAATATAATTAAAAGAATTATTAAAAAAATAATGTCGAATTGTAAAAAAATAAAAAAAATCATAAGAGAACTCCGGGGAATACAGAACTTTAAAAAAATAAATAAGAATAGCTATTTTAAAAAACAAAAAAAGTTATAAATGAATAAGATAATAATTATAATTAAATAAAAATTTAAATTTTAATTAAAAATAAAAATTATAATTTAAAAAAAATTATAAAAAATAATAATAATTATAAATAAATAAAAAAAATTTAAATTTTAAATAAATAACAAAAATATGTAGTAATATTTTTAAAAAAAATGCTAAAAAAAAACAATTATAATAACGAATATTATATATTGCCCCATACTAATGATTTCTTTTTTTTTTAAGAAAAAAAAAAAATTACATAATGTATGTTAAAAATTAATTTAGAATATCAATTAAAAATAGTGGGAAAACGTGCAATAAGAAAAATTGCACTGTAAAATTCCTTCCGAATTTTAAAAACGAACAAAGAACGTAAAAAAAAATTTTTAAAAAGAAAATAAATGATTTATAAAAGGGTAATTAAAAACACAACACTTTTCCCCCTTTAAAAAAAAAATATTCTATTACCACTCATTTTAGAAATATCCATATTCGAAAAAAAAGGCCAGGAATTTTAAGAAGAAATCAAAAAAAATTTATACTGAAAATGGTTAAATTTTTTAAGAAATGCCCCCAAAATTAAAAAGGGTTACAGCAGGGAAAAAAATTTAATAAAAAATTATTTCTAAATATACGTTAAAATGGCAAACCCCATCGACGGGGGGGTAAAAAATTTAAAAATTTTTGAAATATTATTGCCCCTCTTTAAAAAATAAAAAAAAACTTGGCACTCCCCACCCCCCATATCAAATTAGCCAAAACCCGGGGTTTCTAAACAATTGCCAAACCTTGGGAAGAGAAATTTCAAAAATCAATTTATTTTTTTCCCCCGTACCCTTTCCACATAATTTGGGTTTGTAAAATTTTTAAATTTTTGGAATGGTCGTATACAAGATATTTAAAAAACAAAATTATACTTTCGGTGATAAAGATTGGAAAACACATTTTGAAAAATTTTTTATTCATATTTGAGGGGCGTGATATCATTTTTTATTAACCCTTTTCTACCACATTATGATTTACTCCCGTTTTTTTTTTATGCAATATTTTTTTTTTATCACCAATTGAAAATTAAAGGGGTACACATTAACAAAAAAATTCAACTTTGGGAAATTAAAACCGTTAGAGCAAATTTAAAATAAAGATATTCCCCCGTAAAAAATTTAAATTTTAAAACTGTTCACTTAAAAAAAAAGAGTCATACAGTTTTTTAAAGGGCCTTTAACAAAAAAAGAAAATAAACCTTAAATTTTACAAAATTTTTTTTGGGGGCAAAAAGATAATCTTTGCAACCTTTTAAAACGCCGTCAGCTGAAAAAAAATTTGCTTTTAGAACTATTCCCTTCCCCCCCAAAAAACTCATCAAGAACCCGTTCCCCCCTTTTTCTTGGAAAGTGGATTTCAAAAAATATTCCCGCTTTGTCAAAATTTTGTGAAATTGGGTTTTTCTTTTTTTTAAAGTGAGTGGTACTTATAAGCAAATCGATGAAAAAAGTTAATTTTGGGGGTTTTAAAAACCTTATACTTCTTTAAAACCGGCCAAATAGAGGGGGGTAATTAGTTAAATCTTTTCTAGGGGGAATATCTTTACGTTGAAAGTGGTGTGGAAGGGGGGCGGGGTTTCAGCTCAAGTGTCGCCCCCTTTTACCTTTTAAACGGGGGAAATAAAAAAAACCCAACATCAACAGCCTCACGTTTTCCAAAAAGGAATATAAAAAACAATAAACAGATCGATAAATTGATATATCCAATAAATGATTTTTTAATATTCTTAAAAAAAAACCAAGAAATGTGGATCTATAATTAAATATTATAAACTAACAAAACAAAAAATTCCCCATTTCAAATGCAAGATTTTACCATGTGTGACTATTTCCCTTTTTCGCTGGACAACAAAAATTGTTTTATGTGAAAGCACCTAATCCCGAATGCATTAAAATTGAACTCAAATACTGTTATTACCTGGGTTTGGAGAAATATTTTTGATTTTTGTGTAATAAAGGTACTTTTACGCCCCTGACAAAAAGTTGGTGAATTTAAATCAGAACGGACAATCTGGCAACACTGGCGAAATAAAAAACCTGCACATGCGTAGTGGAAGGTGTTGACTATCTGCCCCATCCTTTTTCAGTTGAGACTCGTTTGGGTTTCCGTGTAAGACTTGTTTAAAAGTCTTGTTTTATACGTTGGTTCTTAACTGGGAAAGGGGAAAAAAGAACAAAAGATCGATTTAAATTTTGTTTTCGCAAGACCGTGAAAAAATTTTTGATTTGGTACGTGTTTAGATTATAAAACACTGTCCATGAAGTGAGGGGTTTGAGTGGCTCACCCTTTTCGGGGGACTGGGAAAGTGTTTCGAAACCCCGTAGCGGAAGACTGGGAGTCCGTAAGTGACGAAAACATTAGAAAGTGGGGATAAATCAAAGATTGTCGTTAACTGTGCTCGATGCGTGAACTGCAAATTCCGTGAATCCGTACCACAAATCGTTCCTAGAATTTGGGATGAAAAATTGTCGTTTTTTTCCACATCATTGATTGCGATCAAAAGCAAGCGCGTTTGGGTTTTACAGGATTTTTTTCTAAACGG
>BMAV01003655.1:0-13610 GCA_019973955.1 Trichonephila inaurata madagascariensis | reverse complement strand
ATTTTACTTCGTAAAGGTAGATTCATTAAAAATACGTCAAGTGTCATTTTATGGGTTCAGAATCATATGGTTTCCCACGAATACTCTCGTAAAATCTCATGATATGCAAAAGCATTGGCGTAAGGTACACCTCCGCAATGCGGGGGGCCCAGGGGTTCTAGAGAGCCCAAAGCTTGACTGACCCAAAGTATGTATTTGAATTTTGACCCAAAATCTGACTTTGCAGGGGGTCGCTAATATTCTCCGTAACTCCATTGTGTAAAAGATATATTTTAAATAAACATTTTCAGATAATTTTTCGCAACTTTTGCGCATTTAATTTAATTTGTAATGTTTCGGAAAAGTTATTAAATCATAATCTATCTTTTGAGGGAATTGATAAAGAACTTGTGTAAGTTAAAACGAAATTTGTCTAATTTTTAGTGTTTTGAAAACTCTTGGGGTAATAATTTCACTAATATTTTACCATGATAGCATACGTAAAGGTAAAAGCTTAAGTAATAAATGCTTGACAAATGTAGGTGAATTAAATATACTAGTATGTAGATTTATCATCACGTAGTTGTAGTTACAATTTTCAAAACATGTTATTGGTAATGTATATTCTGCAAAAAATGAACAACGCGAATAACATTTGCAATTCTAACTGTAGCTAAACATAATAAATCGTCAATAGCATTAACTCCAAAGAAAATAGGTTTTATTAATGATTATTAATAATTATAACATACAATTTTCTAAAAGTGAAATAAATAGAACAAGTAATATATAAAAAAAAATGTAAGTCAATTCCTACCTAGATCAACAAAGAAAAATTTTATTTTAGCTACTTTTTATTAAATAGTTACAATTAATATAAATATATAAATACATAGTACAGAATCACAACATTAAGTGGTCATTAATTTTTATTCATTATCATTAAAGTATTGTACTGTCAACCAAAACAATCGTGTCTATAAAATTTCAGTTCAACTGAACGCTTTAAAACGTGCGAAAAAACCTTTTCAAGTTTTGACACAAGTCGTAAACAGGGTCGCTAAGTAATTCTTAAAATAATTAGTTTTAATCAATTAGCTTTTATTAATTATAATTAAATTATTGTATTATCATCCAAAATAATCATGTATATAAAATCTCAGTTCGACTGAGCGCTTTAAAATGTATTTTATTAATGATTGTAAAATCCACCAAGATAAATAAACAAATAAATATAGAGAGAGTGTGAGCTAATAGAAGGAATTGAAAAATAGCTAAGTATTAAAATTAAAAATTAGCATGATGAAGACTGCTAAAAACTGAATAAAGTAACTGAGTGTTAAGTATGCAATTATATATTAAATTATTTGTTTTTGCAAAATAATCTTAAGCTAAAGGGGTGCAACGGGCTCTATTCAAACCTTTTATTAATCCTCTAGGGAAGGGATGGCGAACCACTGGCACGTGACACAATATTTTGAGCACGCCAGTGATCAGAATGGTTTGCATTCTATTTGAAAATAACACAGTTTACCATGAAATATTAAGAACAAACGTGAGTGATCTGTTGCGGTGCGGTGGGAGCCCAGTCGTTTGTTATTGTTTTGCCTTACTTATGTCGTGGTATACAATTGCTTATGGTGCAAAATTTGTCTACATATAGCATAGTCAATTTCATTGTATCAAATGTATTTTAAAGTTTATTTCTGTTTATTTCTGTTCTGCTATTTAACATGGCTAGTACAACAAAGGAATAAAAAGGGCAAGATAGTAAGTGTAATAGAGAATATCAAATTTTGTGAATCTAGAAATATGGCCTTATTAGTAAAGGCGACAAATCGGTGTGTGTTTTATGTTCTGGAATAGTGGTATGCAGAACATCGCATGTAAAACGGCATTTTGAAACAAATAGCAAATTCTTTCGTCCAAAAAGTGAACCACAGCAAAAATAATTACTTGCTTAAAATTGGATTGGCAGATGGCTCAGATTAAGCGTGCATTATTCTATTTGAACAACAGAACTCACACTAATATTACGTTAATTTGAATAACACGTATAACTAAAACATTTACAACTATACAGTGCAAAGGGTATTTTTTTCGTAGTAAATAAAGAGTTTTGTGTTCTTAGTATTTAGTTTTATTATTTTCCCCATAATCACAAGTCAAAATTATTTGACGGCACGTCTATACTTCATTAAACAATTTTTTTAGAAATAAAGGGCACGTTGATCCATAAAGGTTCGCCACCTCTGCTCTAGGGAAAATATTTCTTAAATGTAGTATGTTTATAAAATCGTTTCCCGTAGAACTTGATTTATGCTAATGAGAATGACCTTTAATCTGTAGCTAAATGAGGGAACGATAGTTGATGATCGTTAGGCTGCTATTTATTTTAGATTATTAAAATTACGAATCAAAGCTCTTAAAGTTGTCAAAAAAAAAATTCCTAAAAATGCCGAAGAAACTGGCCGTCACATGGGTGAACCCCCTTAAATCAGTGTTTCGCAAACTTTTAATATTTGCGACGAATTTTCAATCAGAATTTTCTTCGCCCCCCTTCCTTTTCCATACAATTATAGTGAATTGATTTCTATAATACAGTACTTTGACGCTAAAGCTACAATACGATTTTAATAATAAACCGTACAAGTTGTCAAGATAAGTATTTAATTTTGCATATAACTTTATGTAAAATAAGCCCATGGCGTCATTCAGTGGTGTAACGTACACCCCCACATCGACGGGGGAAGGATTCATAGGGTCCAAAGTCTGACTGATACCAAGCACAGCTTGAGGCCCAAACCCTGGCTTTGTAGGGGTTCTGATACTGTCCGTTACGCCACTGGTAATTATTAAACTTGTGCTTAACTTAGTATTGTTAAATTATTTATCAAATACATTGCGCAGTAGAAATACATTTATAAGTGTGTTTTATCCATGAACATTTGCATTTTATTTTTTATTACGTAAGAATGTATTTTATTTTATTTCCTTTCAGTAAATTAATAATATTTTAAAATAATCTTTTACTTTCGGCATACTCCCCCCCCCGTAGCATTATCAAACATCCCCACAGTTTGAAAAACTTTGGCTTAAATTGTAAATAAAATAACAAAAAAATTTCTTTTAATCAAAAAATAAGAAAATGATGTAAAAATAAAAGGTACAAAATATATTTTGTATAATTAACCAATATACATTAAAGTTATATTACGCTAAATAAAAATCTAAGCAAATAATAATGAACATTTTCATCTGTGAAGCATGCGGTGTATTTTATAATTACCAAAACGAGCATCATTAATCTGAATTAGAAGTAACAAGGTCAATTAAACTATAAGTAGAAACACTCTTAATTTTATCAGCTATATCAATGCAATTCCCTTGTGGTACTGATGAAACTTTCAAGCTTCTAATGCGGATAATTAAAATGGACATAGCAGATTGTACTAAAAAAATTCAAGTTGTGCGCTTTTTTTTTTTTTGCGAATTTCGTGCTAAATTTGTAAATCTGTACTATGTTGAATTTTAGCCCATACTAATTTTAAGTACCAATTAATGCTCTAAAATTCTTGAAAGTGCTGTTATTCTGTTGAACTTTCAGAAGTATCATTCTTGAACGTAATTCAGCTATCTTTAAGTACCCCATTAGCTTTCAGTCATGCTTTGAATTGACGATGAATACTAATTGGGTTCAACAAGCTAGGAAAATGAAACCTTTATTTTATTTTTACAAAGATACGTATGGATAGGGATTGTATATTAGCTGTATCCTCGTAAGCTTTGTCGTACAGGTAAGTTACAGAAAACTAAAAGTTACTATTAAAATAAAATAAATTTTAAAAATATTTTGAATCTCAGATAAAAAAGTATGTATACAGTCGGACCTATATATAACGAAGTCGCTAAATCCCGGAAAAAGTTCGTTATATGGAAAATTCATTAATTAGAGGTGCATCTTTTAATATACTTTATAAAACAAATAAAATAAATTTTAAATGCATCTTATATTTTAAAAAAGTGATTATTAAATTTTTTAAAAAATTAATATTTTTAAATTTTATACAACTTGACCATAAAAAAAAAAAAAAAAAGGACTGCAAGGAAAACAAAAAAAAAAGAAGTCGAAAAATTTTACTGTTTTTTAAAATTTTGTAATTTTATACTAAAATTAATAAATTTTTTAAGGAAATTTTTATAATTTACAGCCACAAGTAATATTAAACATACATTTTTTGGGATAATTAGAACAGGGGGACACGGGACAACTATGGGGTTAAAAGAGGATATCGAAGTTTTTCGTGATCTGGGCAACGGGTTTAAAAGGTTGCACTTGGAGGGACCCCCAGAACTCTTTGCCTCGGAGTTAGATCTAATAAAATCAGTTCAAGATTTATGACCACCATCAAATGTGTTAAAGAGAAAATAATTTAAAGTTTTTTCAGAAATACTTTAAAAAAAAGGGAGAAAAAAAATTGAAAAAGAAGAAGTTCGTTATATAGAAAATGCACTTCGCTATAGAGAGGTTATTTTACGAAGAAAATCATGAAATGTTCAAGTTTCCAGAAGAAAGTTTGCTATATGGAAAAATTCGCAATATAGAGGTTCGTTACATAGATATTCGACTGTATATACATAACGTTATATCTGAAAAAGTTCCTAAATATATAGTTATAATGTATTAAAACAATATAAATGTTAACTCTAGATTATTATTGAGAACTATTGAGTAAAACTGATAGTTAAATATCGAGACTGTAATGAAATTCGTATATGAACTCTAAGTTGGTTATTATAATTTATTAGGGGGTTTCTGATTTAAAAAGTACTTTCTACAATACATTTTTTGTCATTTAATGCATTTTTATTGTTAATATTTTTTATCATTTTAAAATAAAGACGTATTATTTAAATCCTAAATATCAAAATGAACTGTATCTGAACTTTCTTCTAGCATGCATGAAGACACTTATTCGACACTTTTAACACAGTAGTCACTAACCGATGCTCCGTGAAAAATGTTTGATGGTCTGCAGAAAAAATTGGAGCATTATTTATATTTTTAAGAAGATTCAGTTTCTCAAAAATGACAAGTAGAAAAACGTATGCTAAAATACAGATTATAATTTGTTTTTAAATTTCAGCTATTATTTTTAGAGAAATTTTATCGTAATTTGGCGATATTTTAGCTCATTTTGAAACTATATCTAGTGATATTTGATAGTGAGAATCAACGACTATAGTAAATTGACGGCACAGTACATCAGTTTCTTAATATATTGCTTTTGTGACGGATCTATCCGCGATTCTTCAACTAATCCTCTTGGGAAATCTTTGGGCTATCAATTCGCGTTAATCACAACCAACCCTTCGGAAGAAGAAAATCATGATATTCAAATTAACTTATTATATATATAGTCAAAGTTTTCTAGCTAGATTAGAGAGTAGGAGAGGAGATAAACTCGAATCAGGTGAGATTGTTGATGGCAGGTATCATATTTGAGTTATTGTGATTAAAGACTTATTAGAAGGAAGCTTTAAAGTGACGATTGTTTACTAAGATTAAATTGATATTAGATTAAATCGGATGAAATATTAGATCTTATATAAAGTAAGGATCGAGATTGATAGTCTCCTAATTTTTCGTGTATTATCGTCGTTGTTCCACTTTCGCGGTTAGCACCGAGACATTTTCTTAATATTTTTAATTGAATTTGTGTTGTTTTATTGTGTGATAAATAAATAGATTGGTTGGATCATGGCGAGTGTTTCTTCTCTACCTCCCACATATCTATGTGCCCCAAGAGAGAGATGTTAACCTCTCACACACTGACGATTCGTTCTTACTTTTCGTGAAGTTCTTATTCAGTGATATGGAAATGTAAACAAAGTCATAAATAAGTGTACATAAGTTATAGTACTCCGCGATATAGGGGCCAATCACATTTGTGGTCCGCAGAATAGGAATTGTGAATTTCGCGATCCATGAAATTCTACAGGTTGGCGACCGCCATTCTAACATACTTATTCACCTTGAAAACTTTGAAAAAGACATTTTTTAGGTAATACCGAAAGACCTCTCAAATGAATCTTTTCGATATTTCTTTAGAAATTAGGAAATACACAAACACACACATATTTTGTATAGTTACATGTAAGCAACAATGGATTCAAACTATTATTTCCTAGTAAGAAACCTAACACATGCTTAGGTAGTATATCAAAAACGCATAATAGAAAATATATATAAAGAAAAAAATGCGGATTGGTAATATATGTATATTTAAGAGCAAAAAATATATATAAATCATTTCAAACCAATCACTGCATTCGTTTGTATTTTTCAATTGCAAAATGTGTTTGCAGAATGAAAATAGTTTCTTTATGTAAAGCAACTTCGTATTTTCAAAATTCCTTCTAGAAAAATATTTTCGAAAAAAATAGAAAGTTATTTATACCAGGTTGTAATAGCCTCTCGCCTGGGAAAGCCATCTCTTCATCTACTCGACCTAAATCTGTAGGAGGTAAAGATTGATAACCCAAGCTAGCCATGAGAAATCTAGTTTATTATTACGAAATACAATATTCAAAAACAATCCAACTATAGATGGAAAATCAAGAGTGATATAACGTAGCTCAAAATTTGATGTGAATAAGCGCAGGAAATATTAATCACTTTACTCAAAGTTATCCTAAGGATCCTAACTTCCTTAATTTATTTCAATAACTAAATCCCATCCTATAATCACACGTCTAAATTACAGTCCTTATGGTAACAGCACTGCGTTCAGCAACTCGGCTTCTTTTCCTCCTTCTACCCCGATTACTAAATATCCACTTTATATATATATACTAGCTAATTTACATATCAAGGTTTCTTCTTGAGAGGGATGGCTGTGAAATAACTCAATTATTGGCTCCAAAGATTCCCCAAGAGGATTAATGGAAAATTCCGTCACAAGGTAAACATTAAAAAGATAGTTGAAAGTAGCATGTTGTTATGCTAAGAATATGTATCTAACAAGAGTTATTAACTATAAAAAGACTAAAAAAAAATGTGAATTCCAGAAATAAATAGGTTTAAAGAAAAAAATAATCATTTAGTTGAATCAACAAAAAGTGCTGAGAAATATTTCTTTTTCTGTTAGAAATTCCTTGTCAGTTTTTTTTTAATAAATTCAAAATAAAATATGCTGAGGGCATCGTAAGATGTGAAATTATGAACAAACGATTAATATATTTGCATTTAATTCAGTTTTTAAACTACATTTTTAAAGGAATTTTCGAATAAAACAAATGTTCACCATTCTCGCGTGACATTTAAAAACAAACTATATTGAAAATTTTAACCATGTTTGTTCGATGTATTCAAATATTTATTCTTTTTTTTACTTTTATGCATTTTTCACAAATTTATGAACCGAAAAATATTTTTCCTTATACAATATCTATAAATAAATAGCTGAAAATCAATGTATTCTTAAAAGCTCAAAGGAGTTTTGTTTCTATAAGAACTTTTCTAGAAATTTGGTAATTTCTTAATTAATTTTTCAGCCTTAAAAACGCATCGAAATATGAATAGTACTATTCTTAAAAATGTGCTAAATTATAAATTAATCTAATGTGTAAAATACCATTAAAATAGAGGTTAGTCAAAGAAAAAGTAATTAGTGTATTAAAATCTTTCTGATTTTTTTAATTGAAAAATCAATAAAAACAAATTAAAAATTAATTTTTTAACAGATCAAACATTTAGAGTTGACGAAAATGGAGTACTCTGAGTGTGATTGGGGCTTAAAACTTAATATAATTGGTCGTTTTTTATACGAATTCTAAGCTGTGTGTTCTACTTTTTGTTATTCTGTGTGTAACCTGCTATACAGTGCAATAAGTTTAACGTGAAACCGCTTAAGACGAAGTATCGGTTAACACGAAATAATGCAACGGGCCAAACAAACTACTTTGTTCTTGCATGCATTTCTTTTTTTCTTAACACGAAACGAAAATCGCTTAACACAAACAGATGGAGAAGGAGAATATTGAAACCGAACCAACACTCAAAGAAATGTTTTAGAAAAATCCTGTATTATTGGAATGCCCTATACTGTATCGCCGGAAGAATTCAGTGCAGGGGATGATGATAATGAGTGTACACTGCCAAATATGGCAGGCAAAAACATTTTGGAGTTTGTTCAAAACTCAAAAAGTTATCATTGACGCAGATTCAGATGGCGAAAATGAAATGAATAATGCAGCTCCTGGTCCCCCGTCACCGGAATGGGGAACATCACAAAAAGTAGGCTCAGTTATTTAGACGCATATTCCGATCGTAAAATGAATATCATTGAAAAATTTGTAGAATATACTTGATGTTAAAAAAGACTATAGAAAGAAAATGTCAGATTATTTTCTAAAAACTTAATAAACGTTTTGTGTTTCAAACAGTTTGAAAATTTTGTGTTAAATTTCATGAAGAATTTGCTTAATTCTTTTTTATTAAATACTCGTATTGCTCAGTGTACGTCAGTGCTTCGCAAACTTTCTACATTTGTGACCCAATATTTTATCATAAATTTTCTTCACACCTCCCCCACCTCCATACAAATAACACTGCATTCTCTCTCAATTCAATAATTCTATAGTTTGACACTAAAGCTACAATACAACTTTAACCTCTTAAGTGCCACCGGTGTATATATACATCTCGTTCAACTGGTGCGTTAAATGCCCCGGTCGTAAATATACGTCTTTCAGAAGTACGCTCTTTTCTGTGCACTGCTATCCATAAAATTATTCCGAAGGCTTTGGAATGCAATAAAAGGACCTGGATAGTGTTTGTGAAAGATTCACTAATTTCAGAGGAATTGCTTATTTTTTTTAATTCATTTTCTCTTCCCTCCCTCCCCCTTCCAATACATCTCATACCTCCGCTTACGTGGAAAGCAAAGGCATTGGAGAGCGAATCACGTAACTTTTAATCGGCAGTAAAGGGATTATTTATAAACCATACAAAAAAAATTATCAAGATGTATTAGTTTTTGTATTTAATTTTACATGTGACAAGCCCATGGGGTCACTGGTAATTATTAAATTTTTTCCTTAGCTTAGTATTGTTAAATTAATTATAAAATAAGTTGTGCAGTACTGATACATTTATAAATGTATCATATAAGGGTAAAGGTTAATTTTATTTTTTTTTAAATTATGTTAGAATGTATTTTGATTATTTTCAGTAAATTAATAATTTTCTTAAAAATTATCTTTTGTTTTCGACTTTTCAATATGCTCGCGCCCCCCACAGTTTGAGAAACGCTAGTGTACGTGTATGAGAATGTAAAGTTCCCTCTAGCGCTCATAGTGTGTCAGTGTATCCTTAGACTCTGACGTAGGAAAAGTCGAGTCAAGACGAGCCCAGTAAATAAACAACAATGCGCTGCAAATTGAGTAAGACCCTTATTTGAATAAATTTTTAATTATTTAACTGAGCTATCATGTATATACACATATCTATATAAATATAAAATGTACTCTATTAACTTTAATTTTGTTGAATATATGTTTGATTTTTTTTGCAACATTTATTTAACATGAAAAAATAGTTTAGTCTCTTCAATTTCATGTTAAACGATTTCCATCGTGTATATTTTATAGTTTTAATATAATAATTACTGAAAAATAATTGGATTGAGATTCTCTTAAAATATTACTTATCAAATGTGTTACACTTTCTTTCTTTTTTAAGAGGAAATTGAAAGTTCCATTCAAAAGAACTTTTTGAATGTTTTCAATCACAAGTATTTGAGCACGGCTGCTGTAATACAATCCAGTTCACCTTCGTTTTACATGACATGCAGTTATACAATAAGTCTACACATGAAATCTTTTGACATGGTCTTTTTTGAATTGTTTGGTATTTTTCTTAATTTCATTTTATTTATTTTCAACATGAATCTTGAGAAAAATCCTTTGATGGCAATCAGTCTGATTAATGCTACACTGTTGTCGACTGGAAGATATTGCTTTGAAATACCTATATTTTGAAGCAAAAAAAAAAAATTAACTAATTATACAACCATTAACCACTAAGATTCAATCATAAACTTCCACAATCAGTCTTAATATAGGACAGCGGCTCTGAAATTGTGTGGAGCGCCCCCCTAAAGAGAAAAAAAAAACCCTACAGAGGGGAGGGAGCAAGCATATCAAAAAGTCAAAAATAAAAAGAAAATTATTAATTTACTCAAAGGAAGCGAAACAAAATACATTTTGACTTGATAAAAATACACATTGCAAGTTTTGCGAAATCTGTTTTAATTCAACTCTCAGAACAGAACATCCGTCACTCAGACGGGGATGATTTGCCTGTAGGTAACGCTTTGGTGCGATTTTTGGGATGGGCTGTCTTGACATCTTCAGTTGGACTCTACTCAGTGAGAGGATCACGTGGTGGTACTTGACGATTTTTTCGACTCATGATATGTGCTATTTTTCTTATCTATCACCATCTATCATTCGGATATTCGTACTGTTTTTTTCGTTTTTGGTATTATTATTTTTGATTATTTTTTATATGAATTTAAACAATTTGTAATAAGTTTTTATAAAAATACTAGTCACAATTCTTGTGATAAAAATATATTAATATAGTTTGCCTCACATAAAGACATAAATATTAAAAATTCTACTCAATTTCATGAGCTATAAGGACATTTAAAAGAGTCCTTAAGGTAATAAAATTCAAAAATTGCTCACCCGTCTGTCAGACGGATATTTCTAAGAGAGGCAAAAAAATTGATGTTCCGGCCAGAGGATTAAATATTAAAAAGAAAAAACGTAATATAATACTCTTATCATTTTACTTAAAATTAATTTGTTTGAAATACAAGTTACTTAAAAGTAACATTGTGACAGGCTCACGCGTCTTTTTTAATATGTCCTTTGGGTGCTTTAGGGGCCAAGATTAATGACAACTCTTTTCAAACCAAAACGCAAGAAGTGAAACGTGAAGATTAAATGCAAATTAGATAGATTTTAAATAACAGAAGTTTCAGTAAGTATAATGGCAATTTAGGGAATGTTATGTGAGAGATTGATACAATTGAGAAAGGACGCCAACACAAGTTATTCCGAAGATAAAGTCATTAGGTCAAGGTGCATACCATTACACTCGTGTTAAGATGCCACTTCCTGGTATTGGAGTTACGATTGGATTAAGGTAGGATTGACTATTTAATATTAGGACTTGCGTTATTATTGAAATTGAGATTAGGTGTGGGTTAGATATTGACAGTGGTCTAAGTTACTTCTTTCGGTATTACTTGTGTTGTGTGTTTGTTCATCTTAGATTCTCACATATATAATTATTATCTAATATGTTAAAGAGGTTTAAATTCTGGTTCTTAATAAAGTCATATTAAGAGCATGGCTACTTCTCATTCTTTAGTTGACCCTACATCTCTAGCTCACGCAGATAATCTAAGAGAAGGGCACCTTAGGGGGGCACTTTCACAATATATACACAATTTAATACTTATCTTGATAATTTGTACGTATGGTAGCTTTAGTATCAAAGTAAAGTATTACGGTATTCAATCAATTGTTATTTCATGGGGATGGCGCAATGAAAATTATGATTGAAAATTAGGTCCCAAATATTGTATAAGTTTCGGAAGCAATACTTAACTATCTTACATCGTACTTAATTATCTGAACTTAATTATCTGTAATGGTACTGTGTATCAAGTTCAAAAGAAACATTTCAATTTCTTCCCGCTAGTGTTTAGTACGAAGTACAATGTATTATATTTACAACTTTTAAAATACATGTTAAAACTGTTAAGGTAAAAGAAAAAATGAATTGTATTCCTCTATAGAATATTTTTGTAAAAAGGAAGCTAGAAAATAAGTTTGAATACAGAATGTTTTTGTACCAGATCATATTTGAAGACCGCTTAAGGTTGATATACATATACACATGTTTTGGGACTGAGTGATGGATAGAACTGCAGAAATTTCCTGTCCTTTTTGCCTCGAGGCAAAGTAAGCTTAAAGAAACAAATTTGCTCAGCTAACCGATGAACACAACGAAAAATATAGCAAGCAACGACTTAAGAAAACTGCAGATAGACAGAAGTTAGAAAAATCTTGCTACTATAAATTGTGTTTAGATACCAACTACATCCATAGGTATTGGAAGAAACATGGTGCACCTGCAAAAGAAAAATAATATTTTGAGCATTCTGAAGAGAGATAAAAATTCAATACATTGAACTAGTATAAAGTATAAGAAAAAGTAGTGTGAAATATCGTATTGCGTAGATACATGAATTAAATAGTTTAAGTTTTGATTTATAAGAAAAGAGAGACATGTTGATGTTCATTTTTTTATTTTTAAAAACTTTCAGGTGTTTAAAAATTCTTCAAGATAATAATGTTGGAAAATTCAACTTAAAAGAAACTATTTAAAAAAGATGACAAAAGATATAACATTTTATTTAAAATAACTTTTAGATAAATAGAATATTATCATTAATATACTAATTTTCGCAAATTTGATGCGATAAAATGGATAAAAAAATCAGAATATAAGTAAAAATACTAATCGGTAGGAGAAAAAATAAAAATAAAAATAAAAGTCAAATTGTCAAAACATTTAAGAAAACAAAGCCATTGTTCTGAGATATATTTTTGTTATGTATTCTAGAATATATATATATACATTTTCTTTTCATCAGTATCACAGAGGTTATTGTTAAAAGGTTAATCTTAACTCTTCTTAGATGCATTTCCCGTATAATCACCTACATTTAAATTTAAAATTGTTTTATAGTTAACATGTGAATTATAAATTCTATAAACATAGTAATCTTAATTGGGATGTCCATTCTACAGAAGGTCGTTCACACTTTATGAAAACGGTTTTGTAATTAATTTTCTCATTTTCATTTTGAGATAAAACTTTGGCAACTTCAGAATAATTATCCACTAATGTTTTCTTTTGACTGGTTGGTTGATTGATTGAATATTAACGTCGCACTGTTCAGCTACACGAGGGCTTTTGGCGACGGACCACGTAATTTTGAACCATGGTCAAGTGACGTGGACGACACCTGAGCTGGCACACCCTTTCCTAACTGCCACACCACACCAACGGGATGACGTTTCAGCTCTCGACAGATTTAACGTGCATCTCTGCCCTACACGGCGGGTCTTTAGTGGTACTGGGCTCGAACTCATGACAAGGTAAGACACGTTCCGATACGTATACCACTCGGCTACCGCGGTCACTTCTTTTGACTGGAATGTAAAATAAAAGATTTATATTAAAAATGGTTCTTAAAATTGATATACGGCTTGAACAAATTATAAATCGGTGTAAAAATATCGGTTATTGCATTTATTTAAAACGTATTTATAATATGTTAAGTCTGAAAGAGAAAAAGCATCTAGAAGAAAGTAAAAATGTAAACATGACCACAATACTTCATCCTAAGAATGTTCAAACGCAGGCAACTATCAAGAAAGTGAAGTCTCTGATCCTAAATAAAATACGCTGACTGAAAGATTCATTGCATCGTAACTAAGAATATCTTCCAGAACTGTAATTAAAATCATTAATAAAAAAGTTA
>BMAV01003654.1:73759-107659 GCA_019973955.1 Trichonephila inaurata madagascariensis | reverse complement strand
TGTGAGTTGATTTTTGAAAACACCTTCCTAAACTGATCTCTGCTCAGCAAAAGTAACACATTGTTACAAATTTTATGTAAAGAACGCTTAAAATAGTGTAAATAATTTATATCTGTAAGTGTAATACATTAATATTAATTTCTGTTGTATTTATTTTATGTTAAAATCTTGCCACCACCTCTCCCTTCGAAATCTAGTTTCATTATGAAATAAAAAAAATAGTGATTATACTGATGGAAGGAATAAATTAAAAGTGGAGTTCACACTGAGGCATGGTGTAGACAAAACAAAAGGATATGTTTTGCTTCACCGCTGCTTGGCGGAATTATGAAATCGTGTCAAAAAGCGCTTGCCTCGTTGCACTACTATATCAAATCGGTTAGACCGGTGGAGTTACGCAGTCTGATAGCTAGGCCGCCAATATACCATCTCATTTCTACCAGAACCTCAGTGACCGTGGAGTTCGAATGGTCAAGGTCACACGAACTTGTGGCTGGTGTTATTTTTGTGAAGACATTGGTTCTATTTCTAGAGCCTCTAAAGATCCACCATGTTAAAGAGCAGATGCACTTTGAGACACTATACCAGGGGTTGGCAACTTAAGGCACGTCTGCCGCATATGGCACGCGGTACAATTTTCTGTGGCACGCTGCACTACTCCCCAAATTTGTCAATTTTTGAGAGGCTTTAAGTTGATAAATTTGTAATGAACCTTATTTGACAAACATCTTGAGAGTTATGGACTTTTACGTAATCACCAAAAAATCTGAAAGATAATTTTAAAGATAAATTTACATCTTTGTAACTGATTGAATGTCATTGCTGGAAAGATTTAATTGTTTGAAGAGAGAAAATTGCATGCACTCTTCTTTCCGCTAAACAAATCTAAGTAAAAAGAAATCTTTTCTCAGATGAAAAATATTTCGAGTCCGCAAAGAAATTGTTTAACAACTAATGCTCAGGATCAAGTCAAATTAAAAGTCACAAATTATACCCTTGACTTTGTGATATTTTAAAATTAATCATTAAAATTTTTATTTATCTTTTTATTTGTCTATAATGAAGAGAGAAATACTTATATTTTACGTTGTCCATTTCTTATTTTAATAAATATGTTTAAAAATACATAATGTTCGTACAATTTAAATTTAAAAAAAATTTTCTTAAGAAATATTTATATTTTATGCTATTTATATTTATGTTAAAAATATCTTTAAATGATGCCAAATCATTTTATAATAAAATGGTTAAAAATATCTATATTATTTATCTTTATTCTCTAACTCTACATGCATTATCGCGGGAATCGAAATGTTTCAAAATTTTTCTACTGTGTGGAACGCTTAATCATATACCTAGGTTGTTGTCGTTGCTCATGCCACCTGTCTGACGTAGTCAGATCGAGGCGCAAAAAATTCATCGTGGCAATTCGTACGCCTGTCGTTGGCCTTGAGCACCATATAGGTGACAGTACGAATTAGCTCGGCTAAATTCCCTGAAGAGACGATAGATGGTGAAACCACCTATCTCCACCTCCACAATTGAGGCATGGAACTGAATGGGAGGGAAATATTCTTCGGTCCCCTGCATTCGTGATTCAACCCACAAGACTTTCGGACCCACTGATTTAACGAGCACGTATTCCGTGTGTACTCAGAGGGTACTTCGTGGCATCGGGCATCGAACCAAGGCCTTTCGATCTGGAGGCCGATGCTCTAACCACTAAGCTACCCACTGCCCATCATATAGGTAGACTGGCTTGGCACGCCACAGCTAAAGGTTTGCCGACCCCTGCTCTGTATTCAAAAGCTTAGATACTTTAAAATCAGATGAAAAGATATTTTAATAATGTTTTGCAACAGTTGAGACAGAAAATAAAACAGTAAATCACGTTATTAGAAAAAAAAAATCTCCCAAATTCAATGTGTGTAACGGGGTTTTTCTTTAGTCCTCTTGGTAAACCTCTTAACTGTTGTATGATAATAAAATCCCTCTCCGTGGAGATTCCATGATCTATGAAAATGCGAGTTGCTATTTAAAATGAAGCGAAGAGATAAAGAGAAGGGTGGATGGTCGTTAGGCTGAGACTGAAGTTAGAGGTATAATAATACAAGCCATTGGAATTTCAGTAAAGAGAACCGAGATCTCTACGGAGAATGACCTCCTGTGTGTTGGAATTAATAATAAAAATGTGAAATACTTTATAAATTATTATTAATACTTAGATTTGTAATTACGTTCACCACACTCTTTTCGTTTAAACAATCATTTAAGAGTAAATTTAAGAGGGCCACTTCACGAAAATCCGGGAGAAAATCGATTTTTCAATTTTGATTGAAAAATAAAATACCACTCTTTTTCTTTCTAATGCAATTTAAATTTTGGTTCTAACTGAATCAGAAGTATTTTTAATATTTTTTAAAAAAGTTGTTTACTGTGAAAATTGTTGATGCTGAAATATTATCGCTCATGTAATTTTAACGGCAATGTACATAGCGATGACTATTTGGCAAATTACGTTGGGAATAATACGGGAATGGAAGTTGAAGGTGCACTTCGAATCTTCCATCGATCAAAGACATTGCACAATTTACGATGTACACAATACTTGAACTATATGGGAACGCTAAAGTATGCAAAGCAGTTTTAGAATTTAAACTTTAAAGGAATGTCAACATCAAAAAATTAGAATGTGTTCGTCATGTTGAGAAAAGGATGGGGACACAACTTAGGGCATTAAAATTAAAAGGCAAAGAGCTCGATTACAAAAAAATGGCGTAATAGATTGACAGATGCAGAGATAGATAAATTGCAAAGATACTATGTTTTAGCTATTCAAAACAACTCAGTAAACTTATCAGCCATAAGGCAAGCTATTTGGGCTATATTTTTGATAACATCTCCCCAGATTTTAATCTACGACACGGTTTATGCCCCATGGGAGGTGACTCATGGTGTAGATATATGTCCATGCTGAAGGTTACACATATAAGCATATATAAACACAACTTACCTATTGCAATTAGGGATTGCATAAAAAAAGTATTTAGAGGTCTCTAGTCTTGAAATTTCATCTAAATGCTTGCTTGATAAAACTCAAAATATTAGTGAAAGCGGAAATAGTATTCGGTGTATAATTCAAAAAACTGTATTTGTGCAGTTGGGAACTTTAAATCTATAGTACATGAAGCTATATATTTATATAATCAAGGCTTTATTACCAAATTAAAAGTTTTAGATGTATTAAACATTTAACCCCTGGATTTTACAAATGCGAGCGTTGCAAGTAGATTATGATTGTATTAGGAAAGCAGAATAGGCAGTTTTACAATGAACCAAAGAAGCTAGAATTAAAAACAAACAATTAAAATGTAGACAAGAAGATGATCTTGCAGACGATACCAGCAATCCAAGTTATAGTTCTGGTATGCATTAGTTAATGGTAAGTTTTTACTTTAAATCTCTATTTCTCAAAAGTGTAAATTTCAACACAAAAGGAACATTTTTGAAAAAACTACTTATTTTATAGCCTTGTAACTTTGTACATGTGTTAACACTATACAAATAAATATTTTAATGAGAGATTTTGTCAAAACAATTATTCAAAAAATATTTATTGATTAAAATGTGCAAGAATTTTCATCGTTTTAAAGATTTTGACCTGTTACTCCACATATGAATTTTTTTTAAAAAAAACTAATCAAAATTTTGAAAATTGCTCCCATTAAAATAATAAAAGCAATACAATGAATACGCAAAAAAAAATCATGACTGTACAACCTGTCAATTTTTAAAAAATGTTCCTTAAACTTGGTCATTTTTAACATTACGAAGATAGGGAAAGTGCTGCGTGAAGTGACCCCCTTAAAGCAAACTAAAGGTGTTGATTTTATTAAACTGTCTCTGGAATTTGTGCATTCAAATCCAGAAGCGACCGAAGGGCCACGACAAAACTCTCGTCAATTTCTCATCATTTTATTCATATAATTTAAAGTTTGTTTTAATTCATTTCCATCCCTTTTCCATTTAGTTCATTTTTTCTTTTGCAATGAAAACATTTCTTTTTCACTTGAACTAAAAAAAGAATGTTCATATGTATAAAAATTATGTGGGTAACAGGAATAATCACATTCTTTCGTACTTAAAATTATTTACGGGCATCCTGAAACACATTTATGTTTTAACCATTCCAGAAAATAATCATTTCTGCATTGTAAATGCATAATAATCGTCTGAGTTTGAGCAAATATGTTAATGTTATTGTTGCTCTTTGTATGGAAAATATGTAGGTTTACGTAAATTCATTCTGCAACTGAAAATTTTACAATTTATTTTCCTAATTATAAGAACATTTATTACAAAAAGAAATTTCTGAGAAATTGAAAAAATATTTCTAAAAAAGGATTTGTACTTATTCAAATTTCTTTACAAATGCTAAGAATTTTTTTAGTTTAATTATGTCTTTAAATGGGAATCTTCTGAAAATTCATTAAAATTTTATTTATTTCAAAATTAGCACTACAAAAGAATAATCACAAAATCTATAAAATTTTCACACACACAGTCTTATTATACATATTCAAAACAATCCAAACAGTTTCAAAAGTTCTTATTTCATGAATCAGAAACACCTTACCACAGTGCTTCTCAAAGTTTAAATATTTGCGACCCAATATTCAATCATAATTTTCATTGCGCAACCCCCCCCCCCTTGCATTCAATAACAGTGTTTTAATTCAATAACACACTTTGACATTAAAGCTACAATACGACTTTAACCTCTTAAGTGCCATATAGTCTCGCTGAGCTAAAGTGTTAATTGTCCCGGATGTATATTTATGTCTTTCCGAAGTGCTATTTTTCTGTGCACTGCTATCCATAAAATTATTCCGAAGACTTTGGAATGCAGTAAAGGGATCTTTACAGTGCTTACGAAGGATTTACTTATTTCACAGGATTTGTTTATTTTTATTCCTTTTCTCTCCCCCCTTAATACGTCACACATGTGTGTTTACATAGAAATTGGAGGCGTTGGGGAGCGAGTCACGTTCTTTTAATCCAGCAGTTAAGGGAATAATTATAAACCGTAATCTTGCCGATATTAGTGTTAATTTTTGTATATAATTGTATATATGACAAGCCCATCTGTCATCGGTAATTATTGATGTTGCTTTTAATTTAGTATTATTAAATTAACTATGAAATACATTGTGCAGTACTGACACATTTGTAGGTGTATTATACCAGTGTAAATGTGCATTTTATTTTTTACTATGCCCTAATGTATTTTGTTTATTTACTTTAAAATAATCTTTCTTTTTCGTCTTTTCAATATGCTCGTGCCCCCCCCCCCGGGAGGGGTAGCACGCCCCCTAAGGGGGCGAGCCCCACAGTTTGAGAAACGCTGCCTTACCATGTACCATAAGAAAAAAATCATCAGAAGCTGTTTCACATTTTTAGTTCTCTGTGTTTACGTCACTGACCGCTAATCAAAATCTCAAATAATCTTTTAAAATGGTACCTAAAAATATTGTGCTTACTGTTTATTGTACATTGCTGTGCTAAAAATATTGTACATACATCTTTATAAATTTACTGGTACAATTCGGTTTCAGACTATTAAATTAGTCAATAAAATCACATATATTTCTGATTTTTTGGGTTCAGTTCCACACTTCCACGACCTTAAATATTGTAAATTTTCTTAAGACGCTTCACATGTTTCATGTCAACAACATGAGCAGATCAGAATGTATATTTAAGTAAAAATAAAAACGGATCATGTAATAATTTTGCGCAAATTACTTCAAATACGAAAAAAAAATTACTTTTACCGAAATAAATTTATCCCCACAGTAATAATTCTAAATGTTATCGAATTACACAATAAATGATATTATACGTTATCAACAGATTTCGTTTTCTTATACCTGTGCTAAAAATGTTGAATGTGGAGGCTTTAATCTAAATTTCGGATTAATTAACAATTTCTTTTCACATAAAGTTTTTAAAAAAACATTCCTTTATATAAAAGGTTTATTAAAAAGTTCATTAAATTACATATAAAATTTATTTCCAAAAATGTTAATAATATTGAGCTGAGATAATGTATTATAATGAGCAATAATAGAATGGATGAACTTCTGAATTTATGAATAGTAATAGAAGTCTTAAAGAAGTTCCGGAAATTTCAAGGTACATAACTATTAAACAATTTCGAATCATTATTTTTTCAATTCCTCAGACAAACTCTGATAATTTAAAATATTCTAAAAATTTATATTTTATTTAATTAATCGCAAGCAATACATTCATAGTAAAAGAACTAATTGTATTCACGAGGAAATTGATCCCATAACTTTTAAAATACATTTGATGGACCTTCAGCTCTTGTGTACCAGATAGCGCTTTCTAGCACGCATGCAAATCCTAGATCTATGGGGATACTCAACTTGACGTTACGACGAAGATTTCATCCTTCCTTTTGACGCTGACAAAAACGCACTTTGGCGAGATCGCATTTCATTTCACTTTCTAAAGTTTGTATAACAATTTTTGTTGTCAATTTTTACTTTTTCTTGCCAATATTGCATCGTCTTTGAATTTCAATGTAAATGATACTGAATGGGAATATTTGCGGAAACTAAGAATGCGACAGTCCCTCTGATACGGATTTATCTATTTGCGATGATGAAATGGAACAAAAATAACAATACACTTATGTAACGCACGAAGAAAAGCTTTTTTGTTCCAAGGAACATTACGCGAACAATTTCACAAAAATCTGTAATTTTAATTCCAATTTTCCAACTTTTTTTTTCTAACCCGGCTATTTTGTAATTTAGCTTCTTTTAATCTTATGCAATACCAATAAAAGAAAATCTACCTTATAATGTTTCCTGTACTGGTTATACTGTATCCGCATGAGGTTACAATGGGATTTTGCCCTATGCACAGCATGTATCCACTAATGGTTACATGATGTGCAAGGGCTTAATTACAATATTTCATCACAAACGGTTCATAAGAATTCAAAAATTTCTGCCTGAATGGCCAACATTTCTAATAAAATATTCCTCTCAGAAACGATTTTATTAGGACTTTGATACCCCCTAGCCGAGGGCTACGATCTCTTCATCTACACGACTTAGATTTGTAGGAGGAACTGATTGATCACCCAAGTTATTCATAATCAAACTAATTAATTATTATTCCAATATATTGATCAAAACAATACAAGTCTTACTATAGGGATGCCATCAGGAGTGGTATGACGTATTCCTAAATTATAAGTAAATAGCATCTGGAATCCTAACCACTTAGCCTTAAAGTATCCGACTACGTTCGGAGCCGTGATTTTGCAAAAGCGTATAAATGGATAATATTTCATGTCTCTTAGATTATAAAACGTATATAAAATTGTTTTAAGAATAGTATTACAATAAAAAATTATTTAAGTACAAAAATTTTGACAAAAAATGAACATAGAATGACCCATATTCAAAAATGTTCTCATTTTGTGAAAAATGCTTCTATTATAATAATATTTTGCCTGTATATAGCTCAGAACACTTTACAGAGGCTCAACTAGAAATTTAGAAATATATAACTTAGAAGTGGGTTTATCCATGTTTTACGCGACAACAAAGGGGAGAAATTTTAAGAAAAAAATGCCGATAATAATTTCAATTGGTAGTAACTCTGAAAATAATGTGAATTTTTCAAAAATCATAATTGAGCCTCTGTACAGAGGTCTGATCTATATACAAGCAAAATATTATTGTATTAGAAGCATTTTTCATAAAAGGAGAACATTTTGAAAAAAAGGTTATTCTAAGTTCATTTTTTGCCGAAATACTGTACTTAAATAATTTTTTTTATCAAAATGTTCTTAAAACTATTTTATACATGTATTCTAATCTAAGTGACACTAAATATCATGAAAATTATCCATTTATGCTTTTTTTTAAATCACGGTTCCGAACGTAGTTGGATACCTTAAGCAAAGTTATCCTATGAATCTTTGTTTTGCTTAAGTTCTTTAACTCTCTAAAGCCTGTTCTATAACTACGCTTTTAGGATTAATGTCTTACCATCAGCTCACGGCGTTTAGCATCTCAGCTTCCTTCCTCCTTCTGCTGCGTGATTACAAGACCTTCGCTATATACCTACTAACAAATCTGAATATCGCGGTTTCTTCTTGAGAGGATTGACTGTGAATTAATTCAATGCTGGCCCCAGGGATTTCCAAGAGGATTAATATTAAACACGTGGTAAAGCCCTGTCACAGGACTTAGTATATGTTTTGAATATCTCCTGTAGAAATGAGCTTAAAAATGAGATCACATTTATATATGAAACATTTAAACCTTTTTTTTTCATATCTGTTATTTAAATGCAATTCCGTCAATGTAATATGTTTTCTTAGAGTAAAATCTTATTCGTAATAGAAAGCACATTATTGTTTCAAATAAAAAGAATGTATAACAAAAAAAAGGCTTATGCAGGTTAGAAGGCAATGCACAATTAATACAAGTAATAACATCTGTGGCTAAGAGATGAATGATTAATAAAACAATTCTTGTATAGGCATACATATTGATTCCAGATATTTTTGTTGTAACATTTTTTAATAAGACATTTAGGAAATATGGATAAAGTGTGCAGAGATGGGAAAAATTCATTTGACTTGAGGGAAAAATAGTTACTTTTTTTGAAAAATATAGATGTTTTCTTTGACAAATTATCGTCTGTTTCACAAACATTAATATTTTCCATATTATTTTCACATACTTTTTGATTGGCTGTTAAGTGAGTAATAAACGTAATACTAGCAATGATATCAACAAGATATATAAAAGTTGATGTAAAAATATGGGACAATTTTACAATGCATCATATGAGGATCCAATAAAGGAATTTATATAGAAAAAAAACAAGAATACTTATGATTTCTTTTGCTTAATCTGTTCACAATTGAAACTATATATGCTTTGAACTTATCCGTTTTAATGCAAGTTGAACATTGATCATTTTTAAATTAAATTTACATTACCATTTACTACATTTAAATTACATTACTAATTAATTTAAATTTACTATCCTTTCCTGTTTCAAATGATCACGAAATTGTACAACACATAAATTTTGCTTGTTGTTTTATTTTTAAAATGAATTATAAATTTTAGCTCTGTCCCTTTTAATGAAATGTTTTAGCGAATATTTTAAATAATAATAATAATGATAATAATAATCCAATTTATGAAATGCGTTTCTCTTTAAACTTGCTTTTTTCTTCTGATGTGATATTATCAAAAACCAAAAAGAATAATTTAGAATAATGGTATTTATAGTTTGTTTAAAAAAAAAGCCAATTTTTAAAAATAATGTATATTTCCTTTTCGAAAAGAAAGTTTGCTTCGCAACTAATAAAATGCTTAAATACTTAATGAAACAAAAAAAAAACCCGGTTTTAGATATGATTTTTTTTCTGAAAAGTAGAACATGTTTTCGAAAGCTGAACCAATCTTTAGATTATTTAAAAAATTCTGTCTTCCATATGAATAAAAAAAAAGGAGAGAAGTTCTTTTTGTGTATTATCTTATGTCAATATAAATTTTCATCCTGACTTTTCTACAAATATGTGCTTCAAACAAAGATACTATGCAAAAGTATGTTTTTTGAGGAATATTTAATCAATATGTATATCGAATTTCAGAAATAAAAACAATGTATTTTTTGAAGAGTGAATTAAATTGTTGCTTTGTTGGAAAAATATGTAGAATAAAAATTTAGAGGTCATATGCAAAACAATTTAAAAAGAAGAATAAATAAGGTATGCAACTTTTAAAACCAAAGTTTAATTTTTATCTTGAACTTTTTTATTTTACAATTTGCAAAGTTAATTCAGGATACACATTTATGATTTTATTGCAAATGACAAAATTTACAGTTATTGAACTCTAAATGTATGTGAATCACACATTTCCATTAATTATACATATATACCATTAATTTTAATAAATTAGTGATAAAATTGCACATGTAAATAAAATTAAATATATTAAGGCTGTACGAGAAATGCTATTAGCAGTCACCGTAGCTCAAGCTGGATTATATGACTCCACATCCAAAAGTCAATGGCTCGAATCTAGCTTAATCCAAAGTGTGGAAAATATCCTTTATTGCAGATAATTCTTTATTAATGTTCTGAAAGCCTTTAGATTTCTATGTTACATTCTACAAAGACTATTCTACAATATTCCTTTAAAGTATAAATATTAAAATCCCCAAATTGAAGGTAATATTTGTTCATTGAACGCTTTACAGTAGAATGTCCGTCAGTGTCGATTGGATACCATAGTATGTTTAATTTTTTTCTCCTTTCATCATTCTTGTAGGGATTTTGAAAAAAAATTGTGACTTATAATCATCTTCCACGCTGATTACACAGAAAATGTTTTGTGGTTCTAGGTTAATTAGGAGAGATTTTGCAACTAAATATACCTGGAGCCTCCGCTGGTTTTATTTCAACCCCCAGGCAATTTATTATTATAAATAGCTGTCGTTCAGCAAAAGATAGTTCACTAAGTAGATACCATTAGTAAAACAAACTTCCGGAAGTAATATCGCACATTTATTTGACCTTGAATGCGGTGTTATTGGGTTCACAGCGGAGAAATGAGTTAATTATACTAAAATCATTGAGTCTAAGTGTTTTGTAACAAAATATTCGCTTATCAGCAATTACGTTCAAATTACGTAAGTGCAAGAAATTTGAAAAATCAAGTAAAAACTGAATTTAAAGGAATTACAAATTCAATAAAACGCAAAAAGGGTGAAATCGAAGATTGCAATGGAAATGTAACTAAAACATGTGTGTCTCTTGTATGAAAATGGTGTGCGGAAAATGTACAGAAAAAATTGAATATCATTGAATTCATTGCAGATTAGGTATATATAAAAAACATTATGTATAAAAACGATAAATGATTAAAACACTCGCATTATCACAAAAATTATGATTTTCTTTTAGTATACTAATGTTTATGAATATTTTTATTTCATTCCATTTAAGGTATCCGACTACGTGAGAAACCGTTATTTTGCAAAATCGCATAAATGCATAATTTTCATGATATTTAGTATCAATTAGATTAGAATACATCTATACAATTGTTTTAAGGACATGTTGACAAAAGTTATTTAAATACAATATTTTGGCAAAAAACTAACTTAGAATAATTTTTTTCAAAATGTTCTCCTTTCGTGAAAAATGCTTCTATTATAATAATATTGTGTCTGAATATAGATCAGACCTCTCTACAGAGGCTCAACTAGAATTTTTGAAATATATAACTTAGAAGTGGCTTTATCCATATTTTACAACAGAGGGTAGCAATTTTAAGAAAAAAATGCCGATAATTGTTTCAATTGGTTGTAACTCTGAAAATAATGCGAATTTTTCAAAAATCATAGTTCAACCTCTGTACAGCTATATACAGACGAAATATTATTATAATAGAAACATTTTTCACAAATGGAGAACATTTTGAAAAAAAGGTTATTATAAGTTAATTTTTTGCCAAAATATTGTATTTAAATAATTTTTTTTTGTCAAAATGTTCTTAAAACAATTTTATACAAGTATTCTAATGTAAGTGACACTAAAACAATGACATGAAAATTATCCATTTATGCGCTTTTTTAAAATCACGGTTCCGAACGTAGGCGGATACCTTAACAAGATATTGTAAATTGTCTTGTTACAGGTTTTTATGATGCAGTAATGTTCAGTATTAGTAAAGTTCCTATCAGATATGCGACTCGAAATGTTTTGCGAAAAATAAGTGGTCCAACATCCTCTACGGAACAAAATACCAATGTTAGTTTTTTTATGATATAAAGGGTCTTAATATATAATAATTACATGAAATAATGTTCAAAAGTCTTAAAACTAAATAATACTGAACAGTGATGCGGTAATTATTTAGTTATTACAATTATTTTATATCATGGTGTCGAAATGATCCCGGCGCACATTTAAGGATAATCGAAATCCCGGACGTTCGAGTGTTAAGTTATAAGTTGCCACAAATTGATAAACAAATATTTCAAGGAATTCAAAGATATTAATATCCTTATTCTACATTTTTGAAAAAATGAGGAATTTTTTAAGTGATTCTTTCTTACTGATATATAATTGATATAAAAGTATTAAAATATCGAGGAAAAATGATTAACTTCCAAAATTCTGACTTTAAACAGTATAACCGAAAGAAAAATGGAATACTAACTTAAAAATATTGTAGTTTCTAACAAACTTAATAAAGAAATATTATACCACCCTATTTTGTGAAAAATTAAATGCAGGCCGAATTACAAAGCTGATCTGAGTGAAAAATTATTTAACATCAGCTTTCGAATGAAAATTCTATGAAAGTGAATAATAAAACTCTTTAATTATAAATTATTGCATTTATTGAACAAAATCAAAATAAATATGGAGAATAATTTTATCATAATGAATCTCAAATAATAAAATTAAATAAATAAATAATATCTTTTAAAAAATCTAAATTTAAAATAATTTACCTAAGATTCAACAATGTAATTCAAGAGTAAAATAATGTGTGCCCTGGTTACATACCACATTACAATTAATACACAAAGAAATTATTTAAATTGAACTTCAAATTTTTAAAAGCTATAAAGAAAGTTAAATCTCGAAAATGTATTCATATGTCTTAAGGTATCCGACTACGTTCGTAACCATGAATAATTTTCATGATAAATAGTGTCACTTAGATTAGAATGCATATATAAAACTGTTTTAAGGACATTTTGACAAAAAAATTATTTAAATACAATATTTTGGCAAAAAATTAACTTAGAATAACCTTTTTTCAAAATATTCTTCTTTTGTGAAAAATGCTTCTATTATAAATATATTTTGCCTGTATAAAGCTCAGACCTCTGTACAGAGGCTCAACTATGGTTTTGGAAAAATTCACAATATTTTCAGAGTTACAACCCATTGAAATAATTATCGGCGTTTTTTTCTCACAATTTCTCACGTCTGTTGTCGTAAAACTTGGAAAAACCCACTTCTAAGTTATATATTTCAAAAATTCTAGTTGAACCTCTGAACAGAGTTCTGATCTGTATACAGGACAAATATTATTATTATAGACGCAAATTTCACAAAAGGAGAATATTTTGAAAATTGTCATTCTATGTTCATTTTTTGTCAAAATATTGTACTTAAATAAATTTTTATTGTAATACTATTCTTGAAACAATTTTATATAGATTTTGTAATCTAAGTGACACTAAATATCATAAATATTATCCAGTTATACACTTTTGCTAAATCATGGTTCTGAACGTAGTCGGATACCTTAAAATATTCGACAACGTTCGGAAGTGAGAATTTTAAAAAGCGAACAAGCGAATATTTGTTTAAATATTTAGTGGAATTTAGATTAGAATACTATAAAATTGTTTTAAAAATATTATTACAATAAAAAATCATATAAATGCAATATTTTGGCAAAATATGAACTTAGAATTATCTGTTTTCAAGGCATTCTTCTTTGAAGAAAAATGTTTCAATAATAATAACATTTTGCTTGTTATAGCTAAGACTACTACATCAGAGAGAATGAAATAGGATTTTAGAAAATTTCATATTATTTTAAGAGTTGTTACCAATTTAAGTAATTATCGAAGGTTTTTTTGTTAAAATTTCTCCTTTAAGATGTATTAAAATATGAACAAATCCGCTTCTAAGTTATATATTTCAAACATCCGAGGTCAGGCTTTGTACGAATGTCTGATATATAAGGTAAAACTTTATTATTATAGAAGCATTTTATATAAAAGAAGAATGTTTTGTAAATAAATAATTCTAATTTCATTTTCTACCTAAAATATTTTTATTTTAATAATATTCGTAAAACACATTTATACGTGTTTTCTAATCTAAGTGGCACTAAATATTAAAAAAAAATATTCACTTCAAAATCACGGTCGGATAACTTAAGGTATCCGACTACGTTCAGAACTGTAATTTTGCAAAGCGCATAAATGGATAATTTTCATAATATTTTATGTCACTTAGATTAGAATACATGTATAAAATTATTTTAAGGACATTTTGACAAAAAAAGAATTATTTAAATACAATATTTTGGCAAAATATTAACTTAGAATAATCTTTGTTTCAAAATGTTCTCCTTTTAGGAAAAATGCTTCTATTAAAATAATGTTTTGCCTGTATATAGCGCAGACCACTCTACAGAGACTCAACTAGAATTTTTGAAATATATAACTGAGAAGTGGGTTTATCCATATTTTACGACAACAGAGGGGAGCAATTTTAAGAAAAAAAGGCCGATATTATTTCAATTCGTGGTAACTCTGAAAATAAGGTGAATTTTTCAAACATTTTAGTTGAGCCTCTGTAAAGAGGTCTGAGCTGTATACAGGCAAAACATTAAAATAATAGAAGCATTTTTCCCAAAAGGAGAACATTTCGAAAAAAAGATTATTGTAAGTTAATTTTTTGCCAAAATATTGTACTTAAATAATTTTTTTTGTCAAAAAATCCTTAAAAGAACTTTATGCATGTATTTTAATCTAAGTGACACTAAATATCATGAAAAATATCCATTTATGCGGTTTTTTTTAAATCACGGTTCCGAATGTAGTCGGATACCTTAAATAAGGATTTATAAGTATAATCATAAATTCACTTATACTTCTTATAAATTTGGTCTTATGCGTTTCACTGTGATTCGAATATGAGTCAACACTATATAAAGTGATTTGTTTGAATGAGTATCATTAAGTATCAAAAGTGTTATATATTGCGTTATTAAATTCCATTTGCAAGAATGCAACATCATTCTGATTCATTCAGATATTCAGAAGCTTTTCTGATTAAAGTGTAACATGACAAATAAAATAATGATCCTTCTTGAGATTAAGAGCGACATTTAAAAGGATTCCTTAATTCAAGCTGTAATTAATTATTTAAACTGATAAATGTGACTAATAATTATATAGGTAACAAGTATTATTCACATGTTATGACAATTATTACGAGTTAAACAGTAACGACATGCTGATATATAAAGAAATCTTTACATTGTAAAAGCGAAATTTTGATAACGAATTAAGTGTTTAAAACTACGATTTATTCAAATAATTGATTGAAATAGAAAAGGAAAATAAAATACACGGTCAACTTTAAAATGCATTTAATTGCAATTCAAAGCTACAAATTATGCTGAATTTGTGAACCTAAATACTGAGTCTGTTCATATCCACATCGAGTTTATCGTAATTATCTCCAAGATATATTGTAAGTATTAGATCTGAAATGCGCAGACTGTCAAAGGACGCAATTTGTTAGAAGTGATAATTTATACGTAGGAGGATGTGCTGTAAAATATGGCAAAGTTTGATGCATGAATCATTTAAGGCTTTCAAAGATATGTGAATATGCATACAAGTCAGAGATAATGTTGTTTAATTATGTACAGCATCTCCAGACCTTGTTAAATAAGGTCATTTTATTTCATTTATCATAATTATTCTCAAAGATTGGATGTTTTAACTATATTATAGCTTTGACACGAATATCACGATGCATAATTAGAATATATTAATCCATTTATGCTTAAATAATGTATCGATTTTATTTGACTATTAAATCTACTATCTAAAAGGTATTTCCGATTTTCCCGGATTTTAAATCCCCATAACAGAACAATTAGAAACAAGTAATATAAAAAGAGTCAATTCCTACTTAGGTCAAAAAATAAAATTTTTATTTTAGTTACTTTTTTATAAGACAATTAAAATTAATATAAATAGGACAGAACCATAATATTAAGTAGCAAAACACCTTTTGAATTAATATTAAAACTTTTTAACCACATTAAATTTGTAGTTACATTTTTTAATAAAAGTTGAATATAATAGGCTAGAATATATCTTAAAACCAGTGTAAAAGGGATGCTGACGTCTAACTAGCATGATTATTTAGTTAAGTTAAATCTTCATCATAAATTTAACAAAAGCTGTTTTATCAAATGCTGCTGCCATGTAGAGGAACAATATCTATTGAAATTTATCTCTTAAACTATAATTAATTAATTAAATGTAATTAATTATATTTAATTAATTATTTAACATTTGAAAAACTGCATTAACATCAAATGCCGTCCACTACAAGTTTAAAAAATGTATTTGAACTTGAGTGGATGAATAATATGTATTTTATTAAATATTGAGTGTTTGAACAAGATATATATAAATAAATATATATAGCAGAGTGTGAACTAATAATAGAAATTGTGAAAAGGCAATCTACGTATTAATTTAATACATTTTTATGCTTAATAGTTATAAAAATTGTAACAAATAAACAAATTTTAGTTTTTTTAAAGGTAAAAAAACCTGAAATTGATAAAAAAGATCCGAATAATTTGATTACAATTAAAAAAAATAGATTTATCGAGCTCTCCTGGAAAATTTTCTTAAAACTTATCTTGAATTTATGTTTCTGTATAACTGCGTTTATTACCAATTTCTACTTTCATACATCCTGACTTACCATTACGTCTCCACGTATGACTATTTCTCACTCACGTATGACGTTTACATGTATAGGTTCAGCAATAATATTTTTATTTTTTCCAATTATGCAAAAATTATGTGCAGTGGTAATCACAAATATTTAATTAGTGTATTTTTAAAAAAGTAAAACACCATGGCACTATTAAACTTTAGAGAAAACATGAGAGCGATTAAAAGCAATATTAAGATGATAACAACAGAGACAGACAAAGCATCTAACATTTTTGAGGGGCCTAGTACATTCTAAGAAACATAGCGTTATTGGGTTATCTGTGCGAGGTACCATTATAGAAACGTAATTATTTATTATTTTTTATTTTAATTATATCTTTTAAAAATTATTCAATTGCTTAAAAAATTAAGGAAATATTATTTTTACATATAATAAAAAGCCAAAAAATGTATAAGCTCTTAACGGGGAATCATGAAGTCATACGAAGAAAAGAATATAGCATAAATTACATAATATGAATAATAAGAAGTATTTCTCTCGCCATAACTCTTTCCCAGTTAAGATCTCTCACAATAATAAAAACATATTTTCTCCTAAGTTTAATCCTTTTTTCTATCTCAAATATATTTTTCTTTCTACCTCCTAGACTAAATGACATACCATAGGTTGAGAAATGCTAGCTTAGAAGAATAAATGATATTTTCAAAGAAATGAAGCCGGATTTATCACAGAAGTGACACGTAATATTACTGGAACTTTTTAGCTTATCGATACAGTTTATAGAAACTTATAAAATATATGTTTTATCTGCATAAAATATTTAAATACTGTAATTTTTTTCTGCTTGCAAGGTATCATTTTCGTCATTACTTTGTTTAACAAAACTACAATCAAGAAATATTCTTAAGTATAAATTCAGTAACGACAATGTTTCTGTTTAAAAATATAGGGTCATCAAAAAATATACACACACTTTGAGACTGGGTAATATGTTGATGCCATAAATATGAGATGGCATTGGTTATAGAGTTCAGTTGTAAGAGTTTATATTAACAGTTGGCATTAGTACTGCTACGTGTTCAATGATAGTTCAGTGATAGATGTTGCTTGTTTTAGTAGGGAAATTGAAATTTTGACGCAAGTAGGTTTGACTTCCGATCAACGGAAAAGCATTTTTAAATGATATTGGAAGGTCTAGAATATCAGTGAAGTGCAACAACGATGGAGGCAACAATAATATAGAAGGGGACCACCAACACGCTTAAGCATTACTAGCCTTCGTGATAAGTTTGAAACTGATGGAACACTGAAGGGCATGCATAAGGGACGATTGGACCTGCTACCCACATCAACAAGTGAAACGTCTTCTGTTTTAGTGTTAGATTCATTCACATGATCATCACAAATATCAGCATCACAATGTGCACGTGAAACAGGCTTGAGTAGAATTGGCAAAATGGGATGTTTACGTACCATAATTGTTGCTGAAAGAGGACGGGCCAGACAGAGGATCTCAGTTTTGTGAATGCAAATTGAAAACGATGCAAATATTGTTTCCCAACTGATGTGGTCTGTTTTACTTAAAGGGATAACTCAAGAACGTGGTGTATAGCAAGAAACCGCTCGCACTAGAGAAACTGCGTTATGAAATTGAAACGACTAGTCATACAAATTATGTAGCTTCTCTGAGAGATGTCAACAATAATGTATGGTATCATGCTCAGAAATATTTGGAGGCGGCTTGATTACAGTTTGAATATTTATTGTAACTTTGCCACTTTTATTCACTGTAATACTTATGCTAATACATATGTTTTCCTTCCTGAAAGTGTGTATACATTTTTCGGATCACTCCTGTACCTCACCGATGAAATTCTTATTATAAAAAAAATCTCACTTAGGATTTTTTGGAAATTTGAACTCATTTTTACACATTGTATTGTATATCAAATTCATATATTGTTTATTAATATTGAAAATAAATTACATTATTTTTACAAGAATTATTATATTGAATTCAATTTCTCTATTTTGTAAATAGTTATTACACAATTCCTTGTAAAATGATATTTCCTTTCAATCGATATTGCATCTATCACCAGAACTGAAAAAAAATAAACATCCATTTTTCTCAAAAGGAATTCAAAACTTTCAGCCAAAATTAATTTAATTTTGCTCTGATAATTACTTTTGAATTCGAAAATTTGTTCAGCAATAACCCGATCACACACACACACAAGACAGAGTGATATTTTTTGTTAAGTCTAACTCCTTTCGAAATTTTAGATAAAATCATTACTGTAATAAAATAGGCTGAATTTATAGTTTATAATCATTCCAAATTCATATCACACCATTGTGCTTTCAGTCCTCTTAACAGGAAAACGCAATCTCATATATGATACTGTGGGCCCTGAAATGGTCACATATATGTGATGAATTGGTTAATAATCAGAATTACCACATGAGATACAGGTTTTGTTATATTATGTCATTTTTCTAATAAAGTACTTTCAAATTTCAAGGATATCAGTTAAAAAAATGCCTTACTAATATTCAATTTTTAACAATTGTATTTAACCTCAAATATATATTCTAGACACAGAATCTACAGATTTAAACTGATTTAAAAATATTGCAAACATACGAAGACGCCCATTGAGACGTCCAGTTGGATCAGTTTATGCGACAACCCTATTTCAACATATCCGACCGACCGTATCTTTATCAAATCGGGTCCATTTAAAATACTTAATCGGTTGTATTTAAAACACGACTAAAGTTATTTAAAACTATTTCTTAACATTCGAAAAACCATTTAATCATTTGAATTTTTATTTGTTTTTTCATATTTTTTATATTTGATGAATAACAATCAATATTTGAGAAGATAAGTACAAGTCTATTATAACTGATAGTACGAATTCCAACTGACCAGTAGAAAAAGAAACTTATGAATAAAATATTAAAAAGAAAAAAAAAACTCAGATGAAACTTTTTACAAGTAAATAATATCTCAAAATTATGTAATACTAGGTAACAAAACTAAATGCAACAATTTCTTAGAATTTAACTATTTTCCTGAATTTTTTTTTATCATCAATTTATTTTATTAATTTAAGTCCCTATTTAACTTTGTATGTGGCTTGCTTATTTTAACCCTTTATCTACCGCATTATGCTTTACTGCAGTTTTTTTCATGCAATACTTTTTTTGGATCACTACATTGAAAATTAAGGGATATACATAAACAAAATACTCCACTTTGGGAAATTTAATTTGTCAGAGCTAATTAATTAATCAAAGATATTCAACTGTAAAATTAATTATATACACTGTTCACTTAAAATAAATCGTCAAATCGTTTTCTAAGGACTTCATTAATATACAAAAAAAAATAAGACACTTAAATTTTGACTTTAACCTTTTTTTCGGAACAAAAATAACAATCTTCGCAATCCGCTGAAAACACCGTCAGCTGAAAACGCAATTTCTGCTGTAAAACTATTCGCCTTCCCAGCTAAAACACTCATCACAGAACTCGTGTTCCCATATACCTTGGAAGAGTGAATTTCAAGGAATATTCCTGCTGAGTATCGCCAGAATATTTTTAAAATTGATGATTCTATGTAATTTTAAAGTGAGTAAGTACCGTCGGTAGATAAAGGGTTAAATAACATTTCCTATGTGAAATGTTTATTATGTTTATATACATTTCGTCTTTAAAAGAATATAAGCCGCACTATTTTTCCAGTATTAATTTTTCTGAAAATAAGGTGCGGCTTGGAATCGAAGGCAAAACTTTTGTCGGAGGAGGGGGAATTTCCACCCTTTCAAAAGGACTAATATAACCGTTTATTCTGGCCACTTGCATCGATGATTTATTCCATTAAACAGTGTATCTCCATTATTCAATCTATCCTAAACATATTTGTCTGCTCGTATTTAGGAAATTTGTATACGCTTTCTTTTAATCATCTAAACAAAATATGTAAGTGATAGTGTCAAGATGAGTTCACTATGACACACGTATGAAAAGGAAAGCAATTTTATATGCAGAAAAAAAAAGTAGAAACAGAGTGGCTGCCACTGAAAATTTGACACTGAAGAAACAGACATATAGTTGGCTTAAACAAAATTATATTTTATTTGCTTGTAAATGTACAACACTCTTTAATAATTCTTTAACATTCTTCTGAAAAATTTTTTTTAAAAAAAATGTCCCATAACAAATACATTAGACTGCAAGGAAGACGACACTTTGTAAGAAAATGTAGACGAAGGCACCCATTCCGATGTTTGATGTGACAATAGGAGTGACAAATCATTTTCGAAACAAAATACTGAAGTTTACAGTAATTATAGGTTCATGTATACATTTTAAAGTTTTTAATACTGGTAAAATAAATTAGTTATTAAATTCTAATTATTTATTATTAAAAAGAAATTTTTTTTAAAAAGAATTCCTAAGAATAGGATATTGATGAAACTTTTACGCATTTTTAAAAATTTTTTCTCAAAAATGTGTAGAGAATTGACGACGGCTTATCTAGATTCGAGTAAGTACAAAATATATATGTTACCGTTAAAGTGCATAATTTGGTTATTTCATGAAAGTTATTTCAGTTAATTCTATGAAAAAAATAGGTATTCTATGAAATAACTAAGGACAGACCGTTGAAGTGAAAAATAACCAATTTCAAATTAATTGATTTTATGAATTTTATGAATTAATTGATCAAAAATATCTGAAATCTCTTGAAAAATGCATTTATCCCTTTTGGGGATGAATAATTGATGAATAATAAGGGAAAGCAGAGATGATATAATTTATTACATCGTTCATATTGCTGTTTGTTAAACAGAAAAGAGGAAAAAAGAATATGTTGCGAGAAAGATGATATTTAAATATTATCAACAAAAGTACATGCTGAGAAGAGAAAATGTAGCTTCATAAAAACATTGTCGAAACTTTTTAAAAATATAATAGAATATTAATTTAAATTTTATGAGTTACCTTTATTTTTCTTTTCACTATATATTAGAGCAAGGATTGCTGTGTTGAGACTTTGGATTGAACTGAGTATTAATTTTGAAACAAGCACACTGTTTAGTATTAAACATTTTCTACCGCAACTTTGAGCTGTTGCAACAGATCGAAGCATTGTGTCATTATTTTGAGCTTCTTCAATGGAAATTAATTCTCCATTAATTAAAATTCTTCCCAAAGCAGCTAGAGCCGGTTCAAAGAACTTTTGAGTGTCGTATTTCATACTTTAACGATCAAGTAATCGTTATTCTATAGAATAACTAGTTAACCCTCTAAGCGGTCTGCACTTAAAGTCTTGCCATTCTGGAGATGCTTCAAAAATGCACCGCACATATTTTTCAGCTTTCAGGTGGGTTTCTCAAAAGCGGTTGAGCCGTATTTTTAAGAATGCGGCTCGGCCGTTTTTGAGAATCTTGCTTGAAGGCAGAAAAAGCATATCTGGAATGGCGGAATTTTACGTGCAGACCGCTTGGAGGGTTAAATCGTAGAATTCAATAAATTTATATACGTTAACTGGCTGATTTAGTTATTTCATGAAATACCCAGTTATTCTAGAAAATGACGGATTTCACGCTTTGATGGTAACACACACACACACACACACACATATATATATATTTGCATTTGTAAGCGCAATTTTTACGTAAGTTATCTCTATCTTTTAATGGATTAAAATATTCCTATCCATTATTTCCTATTAGGATTTGCTCAGTGTTATTTACAAAAAAAGGGGGAAGGTTGGCTGGCCAAAAAACATGTTCAACCCCACTTTTATATAAATTATTTTTTATATAATAGCTGTCCTAAGTCAGTAATGTTCAGAACACTGCAGCATCCATTTTATATTTATAATCTCGATTACTCTTTTGTCCTTCATTGTGTGATTTTCCTGCTGTTTATGTGTTTGTCGAATGTTATTGTTTGGATGTTATCTCTTGTTTGTAGAGAATTGGCCTATATATATATATATATATATTCATTTAACACAAAACTATCACTGATATAAACTAGTTTTTCTAATTTTTAATACCCAAATCCTCTTAATTTTTTAAAGAAAAAAAATTGATATTGATTTCGACCGTTTTTGTTCCCATTTAAAATAGTTTTTATAGCACCAAGTCACATAAGATCACTCTAGCATATGAATTAAGGAACATGACTTTTGAATTGCAGTCGAATGATCTGAAGCTCACATAATTGCAGTTTTTTTGTGAACAGTACTGTAATTTGTTCTATTTGGTTGTTTCTTCCAGTAAAATAAAATATTTCCAAACGATTTTGTGAAGAACAAAAATAAAAAAAAAGTTGCTCAGCTATAAATATTTTAAAAAAGCACAAAAAGAATTACTACTGTGATAAGGAAAATGAAACGAAATAAAAAAAAATTACATCAAGAACCTCGCATAAAAATAAAATTCCATCTGTAATCCAATTCTGCACAAACTATTCACTGAAGCCCGAAGCAAATCGCAAGAATTCAGCTGCAAAATGGGAACTGTCTAATCAAATCACTGGATTTACGAAGAACAGTTCTAAACACGTGAGTGGGTATTCAGAGAACGCTACTCGCACTATTTTTCTCCACAAATCCGATTTCCCGTCGGAATCAGGATGGAGATAAAGATCTTGCAAAATCTACCTCACTGGATAAATTCCTCCCGATGTGTTTGCGGACTTCAAATACCTCGGAGTAGTGGATTGGAATGAAATGGGTATTTTTATTAAATGCTTGAATGAAATCAGATTGGTTGGAGTGACGATGAAACTTTGTCATTTTATGGGAAAAGAAAAAATACTTAATAAGGTATGTATTAAGAAACTTCCAAGATCATTCTTAAGGGGAATTATACTTATTTTCGAACTATTTATCCTTTTCTTAATCTTTCAAAAATGATGGATTATATTTAATTGATTTTAGAAATATTGAAAGTTTAAGATATAATTTCTGGCACGTATAATGGAACATGGATAGTTTAGCATTATTAATTTTTTATATAAAACTATATTTTTTTTAAAAGCATACCTTTAAATTTCAGGAATAATTAATATCTATTAGGATAAACATGTTTATTTATACTTCCAATTTACAGATTTTGTTTCTTTTGGTTTCGTACATACAAATTGGTTCAATTCAAAATCATTCAAGTAAACTCTACACACAAAGCTTTTGTTCATCTGTCAAAAATGGTATCTAACAATTTGGTTATAATAATAAAAAAACGAGGATAAAAACATTTAGAAGAATATTTACAAAAAGAAAAAAAAATACTTCTTCAAATTTAAATATGATTTAAAATATATGTTTAGAAAATATCTTTTGTCTTGCGCGTTTAGTTTTTACAAGGATAATTGAAGACATTTTCTTGAAAAGATAATAATGTACTATATAAAAATATGATAAATATATAATATGAAATATTTTTCCCTTGCTTATATTCAAATAAAGAGATAGCAGAGGCATAAATATTTTCTAATTTTATTAGAATATTAAGATTTACTCAATAGACAAATTATTATGATCACCTCTTAAGTACAATATTGGATCACCTTTTACCCTTAATACTGCTTGAAGTTTTCTTGGCTATGAGTATGAGTTGTAGTTATTGGTATGAGGAATTTGAGACCATATGCAATGAAATGCACTTTCCAATGCCTTAGATCGCACTGCAATGGATCCAGCTACCCCATTTGATCTCTCATCTCGCAGATTCTCCAGTGGATTGACATCTGGTGGTTATGCATGCCAACTAGGCAAGGTAAAGCTTCTGCCATGCCCTTTAAACTATCAAGAGACAATGTCAGCTGAATAACAGGAAACATTGTCCTGTTGAAAGTATACATCTCTGGTAGAATACTTTCTTAATATAAAAGGATCTACTTGAAATGCGATAACATTAAAATGCCATTCAGCAATCAGACGTACTTCCAAATGAATTAAAGGACTCATTCAATGCCGAAAAGTATCACCCAAACCTTAATATTGCTTCCACCAAGTTGAACAGTTGTGGCAATGCAGATGGGGTTCAAACATTAATTCTGTTTTCTCCTCATTCGCACCTTGCCGTGTACGTGGTGCAATTTAAAACGTATTCACATCGGTCCACATGACCTTTTCCACTCATCTACAGTCCAATCCTTCTGCTCCTTTGTGAATTGGAGACGTCTGTTGTTGTTCAAGGCCATCAGTAGAGGGTTTCGAACAGGCCCATAGCCTATAAGGTGCAATGTGTGGCGAAAAGTTCGATCAAAGTTGTTTGTAGTTGTTTCTTGATTGTGAGACTTCCCGCAATTTGAAGTACGTTTGCTCTTCTGTTGGACTGAACAACTTTCACAATTATCCTTCCTAAGATATTTTTCATAGCCTGTGACGACCACAGATCTTAAGTTGAGACCCGATTTTCTGGTTGAGAATCATGCTCTGCAAACATTAATAACAACTTCTCGCGAGAACTTCACAGGGGCAGTCGTTTTGATGATACTAGTTCCAATGCTTCAAGAACTTACAATCATCTCGAGATCATGTACGCATAAATAACGTTTTTATCCTAGTTCTCTTCAAAAGGAACACAGTGCAATTGATGCTTCACTATTTCATAATAATAACTATTAGTGGTAACTACGGGAAAATATAGCTCTTCTCCATGCGAGTGTCAAGTGGTGACAGTAAATTGGTCAGTCAGTGTATTTTACAATAAATAATAAATTTATCCGTATAGTATGAATTTTTATTAGTAAAAAATTTATTTTTAAATATTTATTCGTAAGGGGATTCACCCATGTAATGGGTTCAAAAAAAATTTTTTTTTTCATAAATTGCTTCCTCAACATGTCTAGAATGCGGTGGTAAAGTGATTTTTGTTTTTTTTTAAATTCGGAGTCTGTATAAAGAGGCAGGTGTTAGAAAAACAGCTGTTTGGAGCGCTAAGTTAAGAATTTCATTATTTTAATCGGACTTGAAACTTTAAACGCGTTTTTCTCAAAACTGTGTTTTTCACAATTTCCTCCATCATATCTCAAGAACGGTTTGCCCGAAAGACTTCAAATTTATAGAGTAGACTCAGCAAATATATACACACCAAATGGACTAATATTATTCCAAAACATTTCTATTTTTATAACAAAAACATAACGAACCCCAAATGAAATTCGAAACTTTTTCTTCAGAGGTCTACCAAAATTCCAATTTTTGACATCTTCAATTGAGTATAGTCCATTCGATGCATTTAAGCTTACAAATTAAAACGGTGATAATTTTTTCTAAATTCAGATAAGCCAATCAGCCGGAATCGTGTAGGAAGTGAGCGTTCCTTTTTTTGAGGTGGGTGTGCTCAGAGCTCTATAACTCACGTTCTATTGCATATTTTTTTTCTAAATATTTATATACATACTTTTAAAATACATATAAATAAATGATAAAAAACTTAAAGTTCTATCTAAAGTTGAATGTGTTTCTCTTAACATTCTTATAGTATGACATTCTTTTAGTTTTAGCCCAGTACCACAGTTTTGTTTAATATTACTGTAATATTTATATTCTTGTTTGTATTATTTATAATCCTTGAGAGATTAACAAAACAAATCAAAAGATCGTTCATTGGTTAAAATTTCTAAAAAACCTAGCCTTTTTGAAACATTGTTCCAAGAACAAGCAAAAAAGATTGTTTATAAACTTACTACGAAAAATACAAAACAAAAATAAAATTTCTTAAAAATTAATTGTTTAGAAGAAAACCATTGTCATACAAAGTAGGATTGGTTGCTTTAAAATTCTAGCTCTGAAAACTTTTGGGACATATTGTGTCGAAAATAATTTTCCTTAAGTTATCCGACTGCATTCGGAGCCTTGGTTTTGCAAAAGAATATTTTTTTAGTATTTAGTGTCACTTAGATAAGAATACACGTTAAAAATAGTTTTAAGAACATTATTTTAGTAAAAAAAATATTTAAATGCAATATTTTGGCAAAAAATGAACATAGAAATATTTACAGGCAAAGTATTAATGCTTTAAAAGCATTTTTCATAAAAGGAGAATGTTTTGAAAATAGATAATTCTATGTTCATTGCTTGCCGAAAAATTGCACTTAAATAATTTTTTATTTACAATAATATTCTTAAAACAACTTTACACGTACGTTCTAATCTAAGTGAAACTAAATATTAAAAAAAAATATTCGTTTGTACGTTTCTGCAAAAACCCGGCTCCGAACGTTGTCGGATACTCTAACCAACCAAAAACTGTAGCATTAATAAGGAAACGCCTTGTTTTTGTTTTAAATAAAGTTGCAAATGCCAAGTAAAAAAAAATCAGCGTAATATTTACTTATAAAGACAAAGAATATGAACTTCCTACTTAATAAATATCATTAGAAACAATTTTCACAATACAGAAAAAGTCCTTGTTTTCTTATTATTTGCTTGATTAATTAATTACATACAAATAAAACAGAATTTGACGCATAATTTTCCTATGTACCAAAAAGCGAAGTTCCAGTATAGTTGAGACTGAAATAAAACCTTGAGCATCGGAAACAAAAGTAGAGTCGATGCAAGACTTGCCATCCTCCAGAGAAATTTTTGACTTCTCAAAGACGTTAAAGGTTTCAAGTAGCACAGGGATTAAAGTAACACAATGTTTTTTATTATAACTTTTGTATATTTAAGAGGATCAAAATCATTTTTTAAGAAAAATATTTGAAATTGCATCTGTTTCTTTTAAAAAATAAATGATAATAAAATCCAAAGTTTAAAAATTCAATATTATTCAGCCTAATTAGAACCAAACATATGTAATGTACATAATGCTATTTTTAAAAAGCTTAAAAATAGCAAAAAAATTTTCTTTGCAATGAACAATTTTAGAAACATTAATATTTTTCTCAGAAATTCCTTAAATATTTGACAAAACTCAAATTTAATATAGTTACGAAAAATGCAATATAAATGAAGATTATTGAAAAAAAACAAAAATAACGTTTATTATTTTAAAGCTAAGTATATAAATAAAAATAAATTAATTTTCAAAAAGAAAAACAAATTCTCATTAGTTATTTACTTTAAAAACTAACTCAGATAAGAATATTTGTAAAACAATTAAAATTTTAAAAAAACAAAAAAAAAAAAAATAAATAAATAAATAAAAAAAATAAAAATAAAAAATAAACGTATTTTAAATCTGCTCTTATTAGTAAGCCTTTATGTTGTAACATGAGTCAATTTATTAGCATTTGAAATTTTGTGTACATATTTCATCGCGAGTTTTATAACCTTAGGTTGAAAGCGTAGCTTTAATAATTTTATCATTATTGCAAAATATTGTATACAATTGATCAAAATTTCCATTTATGGTTCAATTTAACTTTTGTTGGAGTAACTTTGCATAATTTTAGATAAGACATAATCAATTGTAGGATAATCATTTGATAATACATCCTTTCATTAAAATTACAATATACCATCATTCTCTAATCTGAGTCATTGAGTGAAGCTGGAAATAGCAGCCCTTTATGTTTGTCCAAGAATCTGTCAGAAATAGCCACCGTAGATGGTATGGAATTGAACAAAGCCGAAGTTAATAACGGAGAGGATTAGCATGCCATCAAGGCTAAATTGATTCTGTGGGGGCTTACAAATGCGGTTGAAGCCACATTCGCATTATACTTGTGACATTACAGTTTGGATCTATGAAATGACTGAGTATTTTGAATTAAGTCTCATTTCTGAATCAACTTCGCACTTATAAATTTAACCCTGACTGTGATGAAAGTTTTATAAAATTATAAATAAATTTAAATGCGTTAGTTACTGAAAACATACTTATATAATACTCACAATTCATTATACATAAAATATATTAATGTCTTTTGCTTTAATAATTTTAAAATTAAATTTATGGCTACTAATATAATACGCATTATTCTCCCGTTTCGCTGGCATTTCATGATGTTGTATGACTATACATTGCTTTTAAGGTATCCGACTACGTTCGGAACCGTGGTTTTGCAAAAGGGTATAAATGGACAATATTTATGATATTTAGTGTCACTTAGATTAGAAAATGTATATAAAATTGTTTTAAGAATAATATTACAATTAAAAATTATTTAAGTACAATATTTTGACCAAAAATGAACATAGAATGACCCATTTTCAAAATATTCTCCTTTTTTTGAAAAATGCTTCTATTATAATAATATTTTGCCTGTATATAGCTTAGAACTCTGTACAGAGGCTCAACTAGAATTTCTGAAATATATAACTTAGAAATGGGTTTATCGATTTTTTACGACAACAGAAGGGAGAAATTTTAAGAAAAAAACGCTGATAATTATACTTCAATGGGTTTTAACTCGGAAAATAATATGAATCTTTCAAAACTCGTAGTTGAACCTCTGTACAGAGGTTTGAGCTATATGCAGACAAAATATTATTATAATAGACGCCTTTTTTACAAAAGGAGAGCATTTTGAAAAAAGGTTATTCAAAGTTAATTTTTTTGCCGAAATAGTGTATTTAAATAATGTTTTTTCTCAAGATGTCCTTAAAACAATTTTATACATGTGTTATAATCTAAGTGATACTAAATATCATGAAAATTATCCATTTATGCGTTTTTTTAAAATCAATGTGTCGAACGTAGTCGGATACCTTAAGTCAGTGCTTGTCAAACTTTCACAATTTGCGAACCAATAGTCAATCATAATTTTTATCGCGCCACCCACCCCTTCCATACAAAGACAATGTATTGAATTCAATAATACCATTCTTTGACGCTAAAGCTACAATACAGATTTAACCTGTTAAATGCCACCAGCGAATTTAAACGTCTCGCTCAGCCGAAGTCTTAATTGCCCCGGTGGTATGTCATTCTGAAGTACCGTTTTTTCTGTGCGCTGCTATCCATAAAATTATTCCCAAGGTTTTGGAATGTAGTAAAAGGTGACAGTGTTTGAGATGAATTTACTTATTGCGGAGGATTTGCTTATTTCCCTTTTCTCCCCCCTCCTCTTAATACATCACATACGCGCTCCTACGTACATTCCCTACGCTCCTACGGCGGCATTAGGGAGCAAATTGCGTTATTTTTAATCGGCATTAAATGGATTAATTATAAGTCTTACACGTTACTAAAATAAGTTTTAATTTTCGCATATAATTTTATGTATGACAATTCCATGGGGTCACTGTTAATTAGTAGACTTGTCCTTAACTTATTATTATTAAACTAATTATAAAATACATTGTGTAGTACTGATACATTTATAAGTGTAAATGTATATATATATATATATTTTTAGTCAGAATGTATTTTGTTTGCTTACTTTCAATAAATTAATAACTTTTTTAAACAATGTTTTGTTTTCGACTTTAAAATATACTCGCGCCCCCTCTTTGAGTTATTACGCCCCCTAAGGGGAGCACCCCACAGTTTGAGAAACGCAGTTTTAAGTTATTGATATCTACATACCAGCATTAATCTTTTGATTTTATTGAAAAACATTCTTATACTGTCCCCTCGTTTCTTAATTTAAAGAGAACAGAATTTGAATGGAAGTATATTTCTCTTAACCGTTTTGGAAGTCAATTTATAAGAAACCCATTTTTAGTGGATCTCTACTCAACAAAAGAAACATGCTGGCAAAATTTTAATCTACAGTGAGATCTAATAGTTCTTTTTATATGTAATATCAATTTACTTCTCACATACCGATAGGGGTTTCATTTCCAAAAAAAAACATGTTCATTGTGTATGGAATCTTTACTCAACGGAAGAAACATGCTTAAAAATTTCATATTCGAGAATTTGATATTTAAAAAAAGAAAATTTTTGTGTATGTAATGTCCCCGGACCTCATTTTGAGAGTGGAGTTTGAAAATTCTGCTCTTAGTGGATCTCTACTAAAACAAGAAACATGCTTCCGAATTTGAAGTTTGTAGGTTTGTTTATATACAGAGACAGATTTTTTCATGAAAAATTGTATTACAAATATCGGAATGGATTCCTATAGAAAAAATATTTTACAATATATTAACCAGTTATCTACCGCATTATGATTTAAAGCAGTTTTTTTCTTGCCATAGTTTTTTTGAGTCACTACTTTGAAAATTAAGGGTATGCATTATTTAATATTTAACTTTGAGAAATTTAATCCGTTAGAGCTAATTTAATAAATTTGTACTTTAAAGTACCATCAGAATATTTATAGACAAAGGTTTAGAGTATTCTCATAATACATAAAGGTTTAATGACTTTCTTACGTAGTTTTAACTCTTAAAAATGCTAAATAACTAGTGAACACTAATATTTTACAGCACAAAATAACTTTTGAAAACCACAAAATTTTAAAATTTATTTATTCTTTGGACACATATAAAATAGGTTTTACACATAAACTTAAAATTGATAATGTTCGAATATTTTTTTTTCTTTTCCTTACTGCACAAAAATACATTACACTTTGCACATTTTGAGTGAGGTTTCAATTAAAGGTTTTTTATAGCACTGCATCCTGGGGAGGAAATACGGTGGTTTTTGAAATTTAACCACTGTAACATGGGTTTTGATCAGTCTCTTAATCATCTTTTTTTAGAATCAGATGAAAATTACAGCACATTATTTGCTGGAAATTCTTCATCTGAAGAATCATTTGTCATCTAAAGCATCACTGCTTTCAGATGGTAATCTCAGCAATAACTGATAATAGAGCTTCTTTTTTCCAGACATTCTAAGAAAGGGAAAAAAAACTAGCTCCATAAAAATCTCCTTTTATATTTAGATCTCAGCTACACACCAAACAATTTTCACGGTTCCCACTACGTTCGGAACACACAAAATGCACACGCATAATTCACTGCTACTCATTGTAATCCAAAGTGCGCATCTTCCTGTGATGAATTAATTCAAAATTGATTTCGTCACTTGAAGATACAATTTCAATTGATTTATTTTTTGGCACCATACAGTAACCGATAAGTTTTTGCGATGATGGTCAGATGGTCAGTTGCTTGTAAACGTCATGTTAACTAAATATGCATGATCGGATCTCTTTTTAGAATTTCAAAATCTTCTCAGAATTGATATCTATTTTAATAAATCTTTTCCGATTTGCTGGATCACTGCATATTTTTATCCACTCTCAAAGAATCCGGTTCTTTTTGTCTGTCTTTATAATCTATCAAATTATTGAAAGGGTCATGATCATTAAAAGTTTCTTCCTCAATCTAACTCGCTGAGAGAAAGCAATTTAACGCGCATTGTCAAGAGACTGTTTATGACAAATGAATCGAGCATCTTTAAGGGGAGTTGGATACCTCTCTCTCTATATGTACTGACAATGTTAAACTGGCTGTATTCAATGTACCTTTTCTCAAAATCGGTTGTAAGTACATGCTTGGAATTTTTCATGCAATTAAAGTATACCTTTCTCATTATACTGAAATGAGCTTTTAGCTAATTTTGAATTTTTTAATAATTTATGAAATACTTTATCAAACTTAACGAAATTTGACCCATTTTTCACATAAAAAATTTGTAACAAATAAGTTTTTGAGTTTCTTAAAAAAAGCTCAATTCAGTATATATTAGCCATCATTATAAATACATCATAAAAAGTTACATACCTATGAATAGTAGTTTCTCAGAAAAAATTCATCGAACATTCAAATTTACATTTTGAGATAAATTGATTTTAATGTACACAGTGAGGCTTCTAATCCGCTAGGAAATAAAAAAATAAAAGGTTCAATTTACAATAAAAGATACATGTTTTGGTTTTCACCAGACGTTCAAATTTTGAGCAAAAACGAAATACTTTGTTTACATTTTTCGCCATTCAAATGGGCGTGGTCCAGTTACAACGATTATTTAAAAATAGATTTTAAGGACTTCTAATTACCCTAGAGGTTAAGGTAATGCATTTTTATAAAGGTTAAAATCTATATAACTTGAAAATGTAAAAATCTAAAATTGTCAGAAAAAAAAAAAGAGATTTTAGCTTTCTAACCCTTCTTAAGAGTATATATGTACATTGATATAAACATTACAGTGATGCAATTGCCGTTGAAATTCACGCATACATCCAACAAAAAAAGATCGCTCAAAAATAATAGCATACAAATAAAATCGCTTCAAAAAAGGACCGCACAAAAATAAATGTTCTCTATATTTACAATATACAAAAAACATCACAAATTCTGAAAGATATTATTGCTTTGAGATGTTTGCAAAGGTTTTTTTTCTTCGCTGATCTTTAAAAGTTTCCTGAATCAGTTAGACGAAAAAATATTTATTTTCGGAATTCCTTATAAATAAATTGAAATATGAAAAAATAGTATTTGAAAATATATATGTAGGTTTAAGAAAAGTACTGTTTTCAAAATGTTTTTAATTCAAATTAATTAGAACGTATATCCATTTATACCAATCACAAAGATACATTATAAAAGTACTGTAAAGATATTTATAACTAAAATTTTTTGAATTGTTTCGAATAATTCTGGTAGTCTTTTTTATTAGTTTTTTTTATTAGTACTGAAACGTTTTACCGAAATTTCAGCTTACTTTTTAAGTAATAAACGAATTATTTGAAGCTATCAGTTAATAATCAAAGTGAAATCATTCCGAACTCATTGGAACATTTCTTGGATTTTTCCTTTTTGTGCTTAATTTTAGAATGTAAATCTGACACTAAAGCTAAGTGTCAACATGAAGTCTTAGTAAGGACAGAGGCAAAGATTTTTAATAAAAGAAAAGGAAACAGATATTTGCTTACTTTTTTCTTCTCTTTGTACAACTTCAACAATAGTTGTAACAAGACAACGAAAATATAAAAATGTATTTCAAAGGAAAAATTTTTATGTTCTACTATTTTTTGACTTTCCTTTCAATTAAAAGTTTTCAGTAAAAACGTTTCTTTTACCTCACAGATGGGAAATAAGAAAATAAGACACTTCTTTTTATTTATTTTATTGACGAACAAATCGAAATCAAGTGATATTTGGCCGTGAATTATTAATGAGAAAATTCTTCTGGAGGATATGATATAAGAAAGAAACCGAAACTCAGTTACAAATCATTTCGGCAATATAAAAGCTAACGTAGATTCACTTTAATGTATTTTTTATTTCTGTTGTAAAAAAGTAAGCTTTGTTCTTCTATTCGCTTTTGTGAAATACATAGATTGGTGAAACTAAATATTTTAAGTAAAAAAAAAAATATTGCTTCTGAATATAATGACTAAATGTCCGAGAAAA
>BMAV01003654.1:53149-68759 GCA_019973955.1 Trichonephila inaurata madagascariensis | reverse complement strand
ACATTCTATCAAACTGGCACAAGCTTTCTTCCGCTCTGATAAAATTACTGCAATATCATTATTTTCGATTTTGGATAAAACTGAAATAATTTACTTGATGTATGTAAATTTTTACTTTACAGTGACATTTTTTGAAAATTGTTTTAATTATAAATAAAAGCTATTAAAATTTATTACTTTATTTGAAATATAATCAATGAAAAAGAACCTTTTTTTAAGTGATGGAAAAATAAAAATACTTGATAAATTAAAAAAAATAAATATAAAACAAAAACTTTATTTAATATATTTTATTTTCTATTAAAGTTATTGATTATTAGAGTATGCAAAAATTTTAAATCTCTTTCCTTCTGCATATATACAGGGTGTATCTAAACTCTTGGGCAAAACCTTAAGGGATGATAGTACACTTCAAGACAAACAATAGTAAGTAGGAAACTTAGGGTCCCAAAACGGTTTCCGAAGGAGGTAGGTGCCATTAAAGTTTAGGGTCCAAAATTTCAAATGATTATAAAAAACGGAAAAATGAGTCTATTCGTTAGTGGTTTCCTTCTAAAATTCTTCTTTTTGTCAGTATTTTCTTGAAAAATAAATTTTAAGGCTCAAAAAATGTTGATAGAGGGTACTTTAGACTTTGGAGTAACGAACAACTATTTTTTACCGTTATTTTTTGTATCACATTAAATGCTTTACAGAGCTTAGACTTAAACTTAAATTTTGAGCTCAAAATCTGATTCGTTGGGGGTGGTTAAGTAGCGCAAACGGTATTGTGTTCAGGAAGTGAAATTTGAAACTCCCTTTCCTCTGAACAGACTTCAGTTATTCCCGATCTTGGTGTCGTAGGATTTGGTGCAGTAGACCAGGAGGCAACTACTACCTCCTACACGTAAAATAAACAAGAGAGGGATGAAACAATTTTAAAAAAATATTCATAATAGACATGAGCAACTTCTCTGCTCAAAATAAAACGAAAAAAAAAATTGATGTACGCACATAGTGCGCATGAATGAATGCACGTAGAAAATGGTACACGCATGATTTTCTTGCGGAATCAAAAAGACTGTTCGAAAGAGCGCCTACCAGCAACGATCATCGCCGGCGGAGGGACTGTCGAACATTAGCGAATACCCCGGGCATCTCCCGGATATCGTCTGCTTCAACGGCAATCATCGCAACCAAAGCCTCGTTGGAGTCGACGTGCTCCAGAGGAAGAAGTCTAGGCAGGAGAGGTCAGGCGAGCGTGCCGGCCAATTTAACGGCCCTCCCCGACCAACCCATCGCCCTGGATATGCTGTATCTAATGCACTTCGCATATCTGCGCTGAAATGTGCAAGCGTTCCATCAGATTGGGATCACATACGCGGCTTTATGTTGGCTAGAACACTTTGCAGTAGAAATTTATATCCATACATACAATTAACACCATACAGTTAAATCCTTGTGTACCACACTTTGCATGCAAATTGGGTGATTTGCATAATTGGGTATTTTGCGGGAAGAAATTGCTCATGTCTGTTATGAATAACTTTTTTATTAATTTTGTCATCCCCTTCTCGTTTATTTTACGTTTAATGGGTAGCAGTTGCTGCCTAGTCTACGACTGAGCATCGAAGATCTTGAATAACTTAACTGTTCATATTTCACCTTCTAAACGCAGTTTAGTTTTCGCTACTTAACCACACCCAACGATTCAAATTTGGATCTCAAACTTTAAGTTTGAGTCTAAGCTTTTGAAAGCATTTAATGTGATACAAAAATTAACAGTAAAAAATAGTTGTTCGTTACTCCAAAGTCTAAAGCACCCTCTGTTGACATTTTTTAGCTTTATCTTTAAAATTTATTTTTCAAGAAAATCCTGACAAAAAGAATAATTTTAGCGAAACCCGCTACCGGATTGACCCCTTTTTCCGTTTTTTATAATCATTTGAAATTTCGGACCCTAAACTTTAATGACACCTATCTGTTTCGGAAGACGTTTGGGACCCTAAATTTCCTATTTACGATAGTTTGTCTTGATGTGTACTATCACCCCTTAAAGTTTTGCAAAAGAGTTTAGATACACCCTGTATATAGGTTTAAAATTTTTCCTAACACTAATATAACGATTAAATTTACAATGTATTAAAACAAAAATAATGCTGAAAGGGAGTATCTGGATATCTTGTGCTACTTCAATGCGCAACTTAAGAAATTATGCATATCAGGAAATAAAATCAAACAAATTGAGAATGTTATACTAAGGAATTAAATTACATATAATCCCTGTTTGATACCAAAGTTTAAATATACTCTCGACCGGATGAATGATACAAGTGAATGATCAATCGAATCGATGAACTATATAATTCGATACCTAATGAATAGGCAGAGCATATACATGGAAAGTGCATTTCATGAAAGAACAAGAGTCTGAAATACATTGAAAATGGATTGAAAGTCACGATTAACAAGTTGTTGAGCATTGTCTTCTGAAATACAACTACGGCATTCTGTTGGAGGAAGGTGTTAGATTCGGACTTCATAACTTCCCTGATGTGAAACCTGTTGCTTAGAGCCCTCACAGTTTAAGGTCGGTGAATTTAGTTGGGATATATAATAACTCCCTAGACCAGTGCTTCTCAAACTTTTTGTATTTTTGTCCCAATTTTCAGTCTCAAGTTTAATCGCACCCCTTCCTCCCCTCATACAACTATGTATTGAATGCAATAATGATATATTTCAACGCTAAAGCTACAATACGACTTTAATTATAAACTGCACAAATTATCAAGATAAGAGTATTTTGTGTATAATTTTGTATATGACAAGCCGATGGAAGTCACTAGTAATTACTAAACTTGTTTTTAATTTAGTATTAATAAATTAATCATCAAATACTTTGGGCCGCACTGATACATTTATAAGCATCTTGTATCAGTGTGAATATGCATTGTTTATTTTATTATGTCAGAATGTATTTTGTTTTGTTTCCTTTCAGTAAATTGAAACTTATTTTAAATCTTTTATTTTCGGCTTTTCAATATGCTCGGACTCCCATGAAGAGTATTACCCCCAAGGGGGGTGTCTCAACAGTTTGAAGAGCTCGAACCTGAACCATAATACTAGGTGTTTCCCCAGTATTTTGCTATATTGTATACCCAGGATGAAGGTATTGACCTCTGTGGCATCGAACAAATATGCGTTCATTGTTATTATACAAACTAGAAGAAGACTCATTTAAGAAGATGATTTTTTTTACCTATAGCTATGCAATTGATTATGGGAGGCCATGGCAACGGAAGACATCAAACGTCCTTTGTAAAGAAGACAATTGGCTCTTTCATGTAACTCATCAGATGTTGACAATCCTTAGAAACCAACAAAGACATACCTCAGCGTTTCTCAAACTGTGGGGCGCGCCCACCTAGGGGGGCGTGACAACTCTACAAGGGGGGTGCGAGCATATTGAAAAGTCAAAAACAAAAGATTACTTTAAAAAAATTATTAATTTATGGAGAAAGTAAGCAAACAAAATAAGATCTGACGTAATATAAAAAATAAAACACATATTTACACTGATATATTACACTTATAATAGTATTAGTTCTACACAATATATTTTATAATTAAATCAACAATACTAAGTTAAGAACTTGTTCATTAAGTACCAGTGACCCCATGGGATTCTCATATATAAATTACATACAAAAATTATCACTTATCTTGATAATTTGTACGGTTTAGAATTAAATTCTTAAATGCTGATTAAAAGTTACGTCAATTTGTTGAGGTGGAGGGAAGAATAAAGAAGCAAATAGCCTGAAATAAGTAAATCCTTCGCAAACATTGTCAAGGTCCTTCGCTTCCCAATGCCAACCATTTACCACGTAGATGCATGTATGTGACGTATTGGGAGGTGGAATAAAGAAGCAAAAATATTCTGAAATAAATAAACTCTTCGAAAACATTGTTAAGGTCCTTTTATTGCATTCCAAGGCCCTCGGAATAATTTTATGGATATCAGTGCACAGAAAAGATCGTACTTCGGAAAGACGTATATATACGTGCGGGGAAATTAACGCTTTGGCTGAGCGAGACGTTTATTTACGCCGGTGGTACTTAAGAGGTTAAAGACGTATTGTAGTTTTAGCATCAAAGTATACTATTATTGAGTTCAATACATTGTTATTGTATGAGGGGAGGGGGGAGAACAATGAAAATTATGATTGAATATTGGGTCGCGAATATTGAAAATTTGAGAAGCACTGGCATACCTATAAAGAGTTCAAATGTTCAAATATAGACGTGCTTAGTACACGAAAGAACACTGCACGTTTCATTACCAGCATGCAGATGAGGAGTTTGTCGTCCTGTTGTAAGATCATGTTGTGTGATTTCCTCAAAGTGTATCAGTTCATCCTGTTCTCCATGGTCTATCTCTTCATCGCACGCGTGGATGTTGTTTCTTTACTCGTATTGTTAAATGTGATTTAATGACACCAATGTTCACTCACACGACGGCTCATCACGTGGTCTCGTTTGAACTCTGATAGTTGATGTAGTATGCCATTCTGCGCATTTGGCGTGGCATATTGTCGTCGAGAAGATTTTTAGCAGGCAATCAAATGAAAGCATGCGCATTTCAATGCACCTTGAGATTTATTTTTAAAAACGACTTACTTGTAAGTTATCCTCAAGAACGATTTGTAATATACAGCATGTATCAGTGAAAGAAAACATCAAAATTTTACTGAAATTTATTATAATTTTATAATCATCATAAGTAATTACTGACTTATAACTAAAATATCAGTTTAAATACAACTTCAAGTTACACTATTTTTGTAAATGAAGTAACAGAAATCAAAGCATTTTATAACAAAATATTTTTAATGCACTATGTTTAGCATAAAAATCCCAAAAAGAAAATATTTTTAAATCTCTCAAGCTTATAGTTTTTTCACATTATTAAGAAAAGAGGTTTAGAGGCTTTTTCTAGAAAATGTAACGCATCTTCGGCAAAATTTGTGTATCATTCATGTAAAAAACTACAAAACTACAGAACGTGTATAAAGGATAGTAAATACACATGCAGCTTACGGTATATGTACAGTGTTTGCAAACATAAAATATTATGCTCTTCTTCTATCATCTTTTTTGAATGAAAAAAAGTGCATGTATGGAACTTTTTATGAGCCAGCGGTGAATCATGTACCTTTACATATTTTTGTATAATGGTGCTTGAATATTCTTATCTTAATATTTTAGGAACAATAGCATAAAAAATTTATGAAAAGGCCACAAGAAATATTTTTTAGAAGATAAGCTTTTTGAGAAATGTAAATGGAAACACCTGAAGTACATGTTCACTTTTTATATTTCATATTTTTGCAGGTTTAAATTTTTAAGATAAAAGAATTCAAATACAGAATTATGTTAATATGTTGAAGAGAGCCGTACTAAATAACTTGTTCCTTAGAAAAACTATTAATTATTAATTTCTTGCTAATTTAAATGGTATGATGTTAACAACCTGTAACGAAACGAACGATTATTTTCTCCTTAAAATGTTACTTGATTGATAGATTAATCATAGTTTGAAGCTTCACGACGGACTTCGCAATCTTGAGCCACAGTCAAGTGACGAGGACAACTCATAGTCTGGCACCTCTTCCTAAACTTCCATACCACACCTACATTGGGACTTTGTATTTCGAAAGATATTTTTCGAGCATTAGACCTTCTACACTATAGGTCTTCAGTAGCGCAATGATTCAACCTCACGACTTGGCAATGCCAACCATGATTCCTCGACAATCGTGGATATTTTAAACCTTAAAATATTATTATTTTTTTTTAATTTAAATGTTACATTGAATTACAATGTATAAATGTATCAATATTCAGTTATATAGTTAATGAAGTTAGCAATATTTGCTCGAAAAATAGAAGTTAATATATCTGATAGGTATTCAATACACGGTTAGAGTTTTCTCTTTCATACACAATTTTATCATAGCAATAAGTACACAATTAAAATAGCTACACACTTTTCACTATTTACTTTCCTTCGTCAAAACATAAAAATTTCCCACAATGTACTCCTAACAAATAATTCAACTACTTTGAAATTCCACATGTCAATTCCTTTTTACCACACACACAAGCATGGTAACAAATAAACTTTAAGACCAATGAATGCTAACTTCAGTCTAAACGCACATCTATTGTAATGTCTTATATGCCATGTAAGACAGCGTTTCTCAAACTGTGGGGCGCGCTCCCTTAGGAGGGCGTGACGACTCTACGAGGAGGGCGCGAGCATATTGAAAAGTCAAAAACAAAAGATTTAAAAAATTATTAATTTACTGAAAGTAAACAAACAAAATATATCCAGACATAATAAAAAAATACACATTTACACTGATATATTACACTTATATTAATGTATCAGTTCCACACAATGTATTTTATAATTAATTTAGCAATACTAAGTTAAGAACACGTTTAATAATTACCAGTGACCTCATGGGACTGTTATGTATAAAATTATACACCAAAATTAACACTTATGTTTATAATTTTTACGGCTTATAATTAATCCCTTAACTGCCGATTAAAATTTGCGAGATTCGTTTTCCACGTACGAGCGCGTATGTGGTGTATGGGGGGGGGTGAAGAATAAAGAAGAGCAAATAATTTGAAATAAGTAAATCCTTCGCAAACATTGTCAAGGTCCTTTTATTGCATTCCAAAGCTTTCGGAATAATTACACGGATAGCATTGCAGAGAAAAGATCGTACTTCGGAAAGACGTATATATACGTCCATGGAAATTAACGCTTTGACTGAGCGAGACGTTTATATATTCGCCGGTGGAATTTAAGAGGTTAGGGTCGTATTGTAGTTTTAGCGTCGAATTATAGTATTATTGATTTCAATACATTGTTATTGTAAGAGGGGGGTGATGAAAATTATGATTGAATTTTGGGTCGCCAATATTGAAACTTTGAGAAGCACTGATACGAACCCTAATCTATTCTCTTTGACTGCTCTGTTGCTCCCAGAAAACACAACAATAATGCCGTTAGGATGCTGTGGAATACCTTACAGATAAACGAATGATTTCAGGCTTGATTGCATAGTCAGGAGGCATACTGAAATATAACAGCAAAAATTGCTGTTCGACGACACTTACGGTAATGATTACTGCAAGAAATTCAGCATCTGAAGGAAGTTGAAAGTGTATGAATAAAATACAGATAGATGTGTGATTTGCACTATACCAATGACACCATTTTCTTCTATCCAAATCAGTAAGGGCTCCTTCATACCACATGTGGTACCTTCTTCTCTTTCATAACTCTTGGATATGGTGAGGATACACTTACTTGTGATATTTAACTTTAACCGTTATACATTGCAGAGCCATCTAAAATATTATCATAGCAATCATTATGGATGACAGCATACTGCCAACAATTATGGTAGATTTTTGCGATCAATATGCTTCCGTCTTGGAACAAATAACTATTGTATCTGTGTGTGAAGGGGCATGGAACAGCTGTCCCAATTTTTATACAAGTATTATAGCCATATAACCTTTGGTGTGATGGTGAGATTTGGTATTATCTTATGGTAAGAGGTATCTCAGATGATGATATTGGAATTATTGCTCGAACCTCATCAGCTGCTAAACAGTCATCGAAGGAATTAGAACTCTAAATGCTAAAAGAATTAACTTATCTGTAAACGAGAACAAAACTAAATATTTGCTTTGTTTAAAGTCTGACTTACAGCTGAGTCACATAGAAATTGTGGCATTTATAAATTTGAAAAAGTTTAAAGTGTTATTTGAGAAAGGAGATAAAAAATAATAAAAATGCGATGGCCCCAGAAGTTTATAAAATAATTATTGCTGCAAATAGATGGTTTTATGCCCTGGAGAGTTATTTAAAATCTAGCTTTCTCTAATTAAGAACTACATTGCTTCTTTACAAAATTCTTAAAAGATCTGTCCTGACTTATGCACCAGAGATTTGTGCAATGACTTTACTTGATGGGGAAGCATTGGGAAATTTGAAGAGAAAGATCATATTTAACATTCCTGGTGAAATTCAAGTGAAAGGACCATGTAGGAAATCTAATTTAAAGTATAAGAGTTACAAAAAACCTGATATTGTAAAATTCGTCAAATTATAGAGACTTAAATGGACTGTTCATCTGGCTAGAATGAATGAAGATCTTCGCTGCAAGAAAATCTTTTTGGAAAAGTCCATGGGAAATTTACCTCGGGGTAGACCCCCGCTAAGATTGATTGCTTGTGTCGAATGAGATATCTATATTTTTTAAAAGTCAAAACCTGGAAAAAATTTACGAAAAGTAAAGATGCTTGGAGAAGACTTCTGAAGAAGGCCTTGCCCCCTTCCGGGGCTGTTGAGCCAATGAAGAAGAAGGTATCTCTATTTATTATCTAATAGCAGATATTCTTAAGTATCTAGGTATAGTTAGTAATATTATCTATATATACTAATCTGCATATAGTTTCAGTGCTTAACTATATGTTAATGATATACTGCGATCGGTTGCAGTTGCCGTCGAAGAACCCTGAGTTACACTAAGACCATTTAACAGCTAAGTAATGCCTAAGGCAGGGGTGGGCATTAAGTCGATCTCGATCGACTGGACGACCCCATAAACATTTTAGGGTGACAGCCTGAAGATTAGCAGTTAGTAATTATATATCGAAATATTCAAGATTGGATGACAGGATGCAGATTAAGTCTTCAGTTGACTATAACTACAAGAACTAAATTTAGATGAAAATGTTTTATTTTTTAAGTATTTTTAATTGTTTTATAACAATGCATCATTTGATATTATTATATTTGTGGCTATTATTATTATTTTGTTTGTATCTTGAATTTTGTTTTCAATGAGGCTTTAAAAGTGTTATTTTATTTTCGTTATGTAGGTAAGAACATATTCAGTACTTATTATTACTTTACATTAAATACAGTAGATTTTTTCTTATCTCACCACACTTACGACACTAGGTGGACCACAACAGCTTGAAAATTTTAGAAGTAGACCGTACCCTAGAAAAGTCTGCCCACCCCAGACCTAAGATATTGAACCACCCTCCTTAAATTCCTAACTTGGCACCAAATGATTTCCATCTCAACGGATCATTAATGAAACACTTGGGAGGTTAGCAATTCAGAACTGATGTTGAGTTTTTGCCAATCACACACCTTAACATGGGTGAACAACTTTAACGTTGATTTCTACAATGCTGGTTTTGTTGGTTTGGTGTACCTATGGAACAAATGCCTCGATTAGTATGGTGACTATGAAAAGAAGTAATATGTGCCTGTGCCTTCCAGCATTGTATATATATATATATATATATATATATATATATATATTTCGTTTAATTAAAAATCATTTATTCGGAATGGGCTTCTTACCTCACATTTTGAAACCCCCTACTTACTTTTAGTATGTATGTAATAAACCAAATGATAAGTCTGTGAAAAGTATATCGCTATACAAAAAAGGTTCTTTTCCGAGAGAAGAAAAAAGTTAAATCAAGCAGCATTATTTTTATAAAAGTTTATTCTTCATTTTTTATGTGAAATAAGTTAAGAGTAAAATAAATATAGAAGAAAAGGATTTTAAAATTTAAATTATATGCGACCTATTTTAATACGCAATTGATCGTATGTGTGAATAATGTACTATATTTCTTAAAAATAAAATTTTCTTACGTTGGTGTATAATTCGAAAATATAACAAATCCTTTTGAGTACGCCTGCCTTACTTTAAATGACTTTGAAAGAAAATGCATATAATACAATAAACAGAATGTAATCAAGTTTAAACTAAGAATTCCAAAGTAAAGTGTTTTATTTTGTTACAGAAAACACCATAAAATACTTTATAATTGAAGCCATTCCTTGTACGATATTTTATAAATTGCATAGTTGAAAAAAAAATAATTATCAGCTTAACTGCTTTTAATATGAAAATAAATGATTTATAGAATCTTCATTATACATTTTAATACAGTTTTATTAAATGTATATCATTTGTTTATATATAAGACGAGATGCATAAAGATTGTATAATTTTTTTTTAAATATAAATTTATATTATACTGTGTTTACATATTTCAGTGTACATTATAATAAATATTATAAACGTTATAAAAAACATAAATGTGTGTATTTATACGTTTATATGTATTTTGATGAATATATAAATGTGATAATGATTAAAATTTCACAAATAGTTTTTGAAGCAATATCAAGATTTAACAACGACTAAATAAAAAATATGTATTTTAAACTGTCATTTTCGTTTTCACATATTAAAAAAAGAAATAAATGTGTGAGGCAAGCTTTGAGAGAGAGAGATGTTTATGGGTTAATTTTTGAATTCTTACTTTTATTTTCTAGTTTAATAGATTTCTAATTTTATTTTTTAATTTGTAGTTTTTTTTCTAGTTAGACAGAGACCTTTTAATTTAATTATTGATGTATTTACAAATTGCGTACTTAACTATATGATAAATCCAATGTTTTGCTTCTTACTTAGATGAACATTTATTTTAAAATCAAAGAAATCAAATGAATTAACTCTTAAGTACCCATTGGGAAAACGTACTCTGAAAAGTTTATCATAAATAATGTAGAGAACATAATTTTTGATTTTATTAACATTCCGCGTAAAACATTTTTCGGCAAAAATATGTAAAAAATGTGTTGCAAGAGAATACTTTTCTTTAAAAAAATACACTTTCATTGCCTTAGTTGAATTTCGTCTCTTTATTAAAAAAAAAAAAACTAAAATAAATGAATTTAATAATATATATAGACATACAAAGATATTTTATTATTTTTTATTTAAAAAATGAAGTAAAGGAAAATATTCTATAAAATAATTGAAGTTATTTACTTCTCTTGTCTAGTTCCATTTATCTCTGTTTTCTGGTTCTATTTATATCTTCCTGTTTATACCGTATGTCTCGTACACTAAAAATAGTGAGGTTAATATCGAGGTGTGATAGCAGAAAATATAATGATATATATATATATTAGTATCCAAAATTAAATATAAACATGTTCTTTAATTATTTATAAATTAAGTTAATTAGTTTTGAAAGAGAAGATTGCTTCCATATATAATATCGGGAAAAAGTTAATGCAACACAAAAATTAAGTACTCGCCAAAATGTTAAATTGGCATAGGTTTTAATAATATTAAAAAAATAATAATAATAAATGTTTTTTTCCTACTTTAAAAGAATTTGATCTCTATAGAACCAACTTTCTTAAAAAGATAATAACAAAATTGAGAGAGAGAGATTGGACAGTTTCTAGATGTTTGATTTCAAGTACTAAAACACACTAATTGCTGCGAAAAAAATTTATTGCAATTTTTATTCACACTGTTATATAAATTATAACTCGGGTTCAATGTCATATAATTAATACTCTTAAGAAATTTGAGGACATATGTATGCTAAATATGTATGCTTTGATAAATTATACTGAGATGAACAACAACAATTTTACATTTATATACGTTATGCTATAGCCAGCGTGTGGTGTAGTTGTTTTGGCGCTGGTCTTATACGCCCAATTTCGTGGGTTTGCCCCCTGCCCATATCAGTGGATTTTCATGATGCATAAAATTTGACAGCATCCATGTCATATGATTATGTAGCATGTTAAAGATCACTGAAGTGTCTGTTTGACTTAGATTCTCTGAACATATATAAAAAAAGACTCCTAGTACTGTGTCGCATCGTCCGAACTCAGGTGCCGCCTTCTAGGGAGGAAACTGGGTCTCAAAATTACTTGTGGTGATTGGAATTCCATCTATATGGTGTCGAACTAAAAAGAGATATTAGTTCTCGGGAAATGTACTAGGTCTGCAATATTAAAACACCATTCCGCAGCCCCATTAGAAATAAACAAGTTATGTTATTACAGGAAATACACAGGAAATAAAAATTACCTTATTCCTCTTATAAAATATTGCTTCATTCAGAAATATTATGCTATGAAATAATATATGTTAGGTGCAATAGTTAAATATTAAGGTACCGGGGTGAATAAAAATTAATATTTAAATCAGTTGCTACACTATCTCTGTATTGCAGATACGTCGGCAATTAAAATCTGCAGTTCATTTTTTTCTGAACATTTTCTTGCAACCTATTCCCTTTCTCCCAGTCGAAGGTATCTCAACACAAATAAAGAGCCTTATAATTCCAGTCAACATCTAGATACTTTGAAGTTTCTAATCCATTTGGCATAACAGTCATCTAAGGGCTACTAATCCTGATGTATTTGACGTGCGTCAGTGACTACAACATGGAGATTTTGAAATTACGAGACTCAGTGGTTACGAGATTATCGATTACCTGTTAGATGAATAAGGTTAGTAAGGATCATCGTGGTCCTGAGATTCTACTCCAATATATACAAATTACTTCATTTTTAAAACTCCCTTATTTAAATATGGTAAAATATATGTATTTTTTTCACAGTTAAATTGTTTCCAACGTTTGAAGTTATGAAACTCCAAAGTGTAATGAAACATATTTTGAAGTTTTATTCGAAAAAAACATGCATAAATTATAAAACCCAGTTTCAGATTAAAAATATTTACACATCTTGGATAATTTCAGCTGAATTATTTACACAATTAATACATAATTTTACAACAATACTGCCAATTAATTCAATGTGTGATTGTATTTTTAACTTATTTTACGAATATTTATACATCTGTGTGGATGTGGATGTGTATTATATTATATTATATACATACATATCATATTAGTTCTATCACTAAATATAAAAAAAAAAAAAAAATGAAATTTAATGAAACAAATTTTGAGTACGGAACAGATTAAAAAAAAAGAAAGTTTCAAAGGTGATCCTTTTTATCTTATTTTCTACAAAGGCATTTCTTTTTCAATTCCTGCTATTAGTTCTCTCTCTCTCTCTCTCTATATATATATATATATGTATATATATATATTGTTAAAATTTCCAATCGTTAACAAAATGCTTTCTATTCACCCATTCTAGTTCAAATACATTTTTTAAAAACTTGTAGCAGATGACAGTTGATGTTAATAGTTTTTTCAAATGTTAATTCATTAAATAAATTTTATTTTTTTAATTTTGCCTTTATTATGCGTTATTTCTGTCGAAGTTACAACTAGCTGTAACGGATTGCACCAGCACATTTTTCTAATGAAGTAAGAATTGATTAAATTGTTTTTATATAACTTGTCTGGTTTCTTTTTGATATTTAATTTCGAATGAGAAAATATTTATATACATACTATCTATTTGCCCTTTGCTTGGAAAATCAATTGTACCATATTAAGGTAAGTACGTCAAGCGTCAGAAGCATTGCACGCAGTTCACTATACCGTTCCTTCTGTACTATTCATTTACATGGAAAAATAATGCAAAATGCGATTTTTTCTAAAAAGGAAATTTTGATATAAAAATCATTCAAAATCAGAGAAAGAAAATAACTCTTAAATGAGACATCGTTAAATTTACTTTCGAAGATCGAAAAAATACAAAAGAATAGTACATATAAAGTTTGAAAATTTCCTCTAAGATTTTCAGACTTTCCCTTTCTACAAATGCCCTCATCTATGACAACGCAATTTAAAAATGCATAAAATTGTTAGCTTTTCACAAAAAACTTTTAGTTATTTATATATTTTTACAGAATATTAAACTTACACTATATAAGAAACTTTCCTCATTTCATACTTCAGGAGAACACTTATAAAGTTCGGCGTAGATAATGATATATCATGTATATTATTACATGAAACATTCGGATATTTCTAAGGGCTCTTGATATTTTTAGTTAATAAGGCTAAAAAAGGATAAAGCCCTTTTATGTATATTCATCAAAGATAAAGTTTTGAAAGTACATGATAGGGTTGTTGGATCAAAATACTTATTTTAACATAAAGTTATTTTCGGATAAAATTTATTAAACTGCTAGATTTTATTATACGTATTGTTACTGAAGTACACTTTAAAATTTTTTTTTACTTAGTTTTAAATAATTTCCATACTTTTTTTCATATGAATATTTGTATACCTAATAGTTTTATTTACGAATCTATATTTCTTCGTTTCTTGCAAACGATTATTTTACATAACAAGTAATGTAAATTTTTTTTAAAAAAATCAATTCCAATTTAGAACAAGAAAAATTTTATTTTAACTACTTTTAATTAAATAGTTACAATTAATATAAATATGTATATACATAGGACAGAATCACAACATTAAGTGGTAATTAATTTTTATTAATTATCATTAAAGTATCGCATTGTCGTCCAAAACAATCTTGTATATAAATTTTCAGTTCAACTGAAGGCTTTAAAACGCGAGAAAAAAACCTTTTCAAATTTTGACACAAATCGCCAAAAGGGTTACTAAGTCGCCAAAAATGATGCCAACGCAGCTATATTTGTAATTCTTTAAATAATTAGTTTTAATCAATTAATTTTGATTAATTATATTTAAATTGCTCTATTGTCAACCAAAGTAATCATGTATATAAAATTTCAGCTGAATTGAGAGCTTTTAAATGTTTTTTATTAACGATTGAATATTCCACGAAGATAAATACATAAATATATAGAGAGTGCGAACTAATAGTGTAGGAATTGAAAAAAATACATCTTAAAATATGAAATATTTTAATCACGTATGCACAAACAGTTGAGGAATTTTTTTTTTCTTTTAAATTTTTAATGCTTCATATCATGAATTTATTTTTAAAACACGAATTTAGCTCACTTTTTGCTCTTCAATCCACATATTGTAGTCTAATAACAATGTGTCGCAAATAATCTTATGATTTCTTTATGACGTCACCCGATATGAAACGTCATCAATGCGATATTATACCTGTACGACATTCTTGTAAAATATTGAAAATTAAACTTCTCTTAATTCTAAAGTTCTTTGGTAAGTTTATAAAGTAATACACCTTATCGTTCCTTTCCGAAAGTAATAACTAATTAAAAATTGCAAAACATTTGTAAATTTAAAAGATGAAAAATTATTTAAAAAAAATTAAATCTAACTTACAGAAGTTGTTGTATTCACTTGTATTTTTTCTAAAAGTAAAATTATCTTTAATTAATTTTTTATGAATATAATATATTATCAAAGTCACACAAATAAGTAATTAAACTAAAAATGCTCAAAACTTTATTGTATTTGATGCGCAATTTAATAAAATCAGCTGAATAGCATCCGCTTTAAATATTTGAATGAATTCTTATTACATGTGTCAATACAATACATTTAGCTTTATTTGTTTTTAGTATAAAAATATGTTTATTGAAAACTCGTTAAAACTTATTTTAGGTTTCATCAGCCAAATTTAACATGCCATCTAATTCACATGCTTTAAGATATTTTTTTTAGCAAATATAAATTTTAGCGAATATGTTAATACGAAATTAATAATAACTACAAATGCATTGTTGCATGGGAAAACAAATACTAATTTAGTAACCTTAATCTACAATTTATTTTTCTTTAAAGTATTATGGTTCTAGAAAT
>BMAV01003654.1:0-48149 GCA_019973955.1 Trichonephila inaurata madagascariensis | reverse complement strand
TCTTATTACCAAAGGAGAACGCAGTAAGCCGTACATTTCTATAGTCCCTTCAATTTCTTTAATATATTTTTTAAATCATTGGTCATTTTTCAGAACCCCCGTATACATATGTGTGTGTGTATGTATAGATAGATTTAAATATAAGTTTAAAGAGAACATTTATACTGCCTAAAGTAGAAAATATAATACCATGGAGTTTATGTGAATTTCGGGAAAGTTTTTCCCGTCGTAATAGTACATGATAAACATGAAGAAAATGAGGTAGGAGGAATAGTCCTATTATCTATCACCTAGGGAAGCATTTCCCGAAATTTTTATCGCCGCGGACCTGTCAACATTTGATAATTTTATCGAGATCTGCTGAAGGTGGGGCATGATTTGTTTGTGTATTAGATTATTTTTATTTGATAAGCTTAATTTAATTGTATTTAAAGATGCCTTTAGAATAAAATACAGTTTCACGAACAACGAATATAAAAGGATTTAACATGGAATATAAAGTGATTTCCATGGAAAGTTGCACAAACTCAAGAGCGTAAAACTGCCAATAAAATGGGAATATTTTAATGTTTCTGCGGTGGCACGAGATACTATTTGTTTCACGAATCGGTTTGAGAACTACTTCCCAAGGGAATCCAAAATTTGAAAGCGTTCTAAATTTCAGAAAACACGTGTAAAAAAAGACAACGATACTCGTAGCACTTCTGGAAATCGAACGATTTTGCAAGGAGTCAAATTGTAGGCTCGAGTTAGACCTACATTGTGTTGTTGGTATTATTCTTGTAGTTACCTCCACTGTACATATTGTACACAATATGTGGTCTCGATACTATTTGTTTCACGGACCGTTTTGAGAACTACTTCCCAAGGGAATCCAAAATTTGAAAGTGTTCTAAATTTTAGAAAACACGTGTAAAGAAAAACAACGATACTCGCGGCACTTCTGGAAATCGATTGATTTTGCAAGAAGTCAAATTGTAGGCTTGAGTTAAACCTACATTGTGTTGTTGGTATTACTCTTGTAGTTACATCCACTGTACACAATGTACACATAATGTTGTCTAGATGGATCTAAAAACTAATTATTACTTTTTGCTACTTATTAGGTCCCTCAAGATGTACATCAGTAAGTATGGATCAACGCATTTGAAGGGATGCAATGAAAGCCCCCCATTTAACTATTCTCAATAAATTCAACGAAATATGTAGTAATTGTGGATAATCTCCAATACCTGGCACGGTAGTTTCATGGCCAATGATGAAAGCTACTTTTTACTAGCTGCATCGGACAAGGACTGTCACTGACGCCAATCTATCCACGTGTAAGATTCTTTTGATGACCAGACCCAGTCACTTGGACTTTTGAATATCCCGATGTCGTACTTAGAGACAAATCTCGTTTCTGTTTCTATGATGATCGTTGCCAGGTGATAGTTGGGAGACGTCGAGAAAACAGAACCTATCTGAATACTATTGTTGATTACAACACCGTTTATCAACGACGCACATTGAATTAAATGACATCAGATACGATAGAAGCTCACCTCTAGAACGCCTCCGAGGTATATTGTTAGTAGAAGGATATATGTTTCTTACAAATAGTAATAATTTGAAAAAAAATTTTAATGGATTATTCTAGAAAAGCATAGCTTGAAATTAATGTAAATTATTAACGTTCGGTAATTTAAAGATACTAAAGAAATTAAAATCAAACTTAAATAGATAAAAGTATCTGACGCTTGCTCGTATCTGTGTTGACTTACAACGATGTCTGTTTGATCGTTTCTATTTATTCCAGAGAGTCTACATTTATTTCTAAAACTTATTGAAGCAAAAGAACTACGAATTGAAGTGGAGTGCCTATTTTAGCATCCATGTGTAATGCAACCCTCAAACTTCCAGCCACCAGATGGTAAAGAAGATAATTTAACATTGTAATTAATGCCCTGCGTTGAAAATAAAATTAGATTTCATCTCAAAATAGCTGAAGTGGAATTAGTCTGGATTACATGAAACCTATATTTAGGATTTATTTTCCAGTTCACGTTTTCTGTTAATTGCAAATTGCATTTACTTCCCACATCTGCAAATATGGTTACTTTATTTTAGCCCAGTTCGAAAAGTGTGATTTTAAAATTAATCTCAAAATAAAAGCTGCGAAATCTCATTTTGAGAGGACTAAAACAACTAATTAGTTCTTAGATTATCTCGTGAGAGTTCGACTTTATAACTAGAAATGCTCGGGTTATAAATATATTTAAACCAGACCCATCTAAAACGAATGACAAAAATATTCCATTTCCGCCAAATATAAGTTGTAATATTTTACAACCTATACTGAAAAAGATTTTAAAATATTTAATGATTGTGAAGATTTTTATCACTTTGTATAAAACAGTTATATACATAATTTACTGAATGAAGCATACAGAAAAAAATCTTTTATGTAATGCATGTCATTTATTTTATTATTTCAATCAGAATTGGGCAAATATTTTTTTGAAAAATAAGTCATTTTTTTTTCTATTAATTCTTAGACTAAACATATGGCTTTAATGTTATTCAGAAAAGAATATATAAAACATTTCATAATTTATTTTTATTTGCTTCCTAGAAAGTTCCTTTTTTTACCGAGGATACTAATTAATTACTATAACTTTCACCCACAGTAAGTTTGTGCTCTGTTAAAAGTAGCTATTACTCTTTTTTTATTATATTTTAAATAATTTATTATTTTTAACACACTTAAGGCATAAGCAGTTAACAAATTATGGATAATAAACATAAATGGTAACTGCAATTCAGTAGATGGTTGAATATTTAGGAAGGTTTTTTTTCTTCATGACTCCGAAAGGAATAATTTATATTTTTATTTCAAATTATATCTTAGACAATTCCCAAATCAAAATGCCTGGATTTTTTCCTCAAAAAATAAAATTTATGCAAGGAAATTATCTAAAAATAGTTCGTTTTTTGTTTGTTTACCTTTCGTAAATCACATTTAAAGAATTCGTACTTCAAATTAATGGAAATTCTTCATAGCGTTTTCACACATGTTTAAAAAAAGATTCTAAAATGACTTCATTTATGTTGTGTCATTTTCATTACTGTTAATGTGCCTTAAAGTAAACAAAAAATAATCAACTCATATAAAGATGTGTAAAGGATGCATCCTTTTTTATAAAGTATTTTTAGAAATTTGTGTAATATCGAAGCAAAATTCTTATTGAAAGTTTTTTGAAATATACATATACATATATGAATACTACTACTCTTTCTCACAAAGTGTCTGTAAGGTTTTGCCATTAAATATTAAAACGAGAAAAAAAAAATACTTACCTGATCGTAAAATAACTGAATCAAATTTGTTAAATAAACAAAGAAAATAAGAATTTCCATACTTTCCTTTCTTCTTATGGGGGCATCTTAAAATCCAATGTTTATAATATTTATACGCCACATGTGTTAATTCAAGATCAAGTTTAAGAACATTTCAATACCTAAAAGAAATGAGGCTGACTGCATTTACTATTGAGTTTATATAACTAAAATAATACAATTTTTTTTATCACAGATATATATTTATAAGCATCAAAATAAAATTCTGAGCATATTTTAAATTAGTATAAAATATAAAAAAAATACTAGTACTGTAAAATTCCAATTAAGAGTGTAAGGTTTGAAACCACCGAATAACTTAGGACTGATTTGAAATTTTAAATCTTGATTTAAATTATTTACAAAATCTCACCTTCCTATGTGAAGAGCTATATATAGTTAATTCCAATATATAAATTCTCAAAAATGCTTAGGAGTGATGGAAAAAATCATTCGGAAAATTAGGCTTGGTTTTCTTCATTTGATGAGTTACATTGAATGTCGGTTTGCAATACTCATTGAAAAGCTTCACCCTTATTAAAAGCTTTCTTTTAAGAGTTTCGCATTAAAAGAGAAAAAAAACAAACAAAATTATAACTTGAAAGAAATTTCTGCTTTATACATATCTCCTCCAGATACAAAATATTACCGCTAAACCTGAACAGCAATAATTAAACATAAACAAAAAATTCCACGGAATTATGGATACCCTTTGAATCCAGGAGATTTTAAGATTTCTTTTTCCTTTGTATTTGTATCCTAACACTTCATTTTGAATACATATCAAGTATAATACCCTGGACAAAGTAAAAAGGGTTTCTTTTGTGTTTTAAAGATAAACGATTCCACTGATGGAAAATAAAAAAAAAGCCTTAAAAGAGGAAAAATAGCCGCATTAAAAATAATGAAGGTGTTAAAACGAGTAATGTTTACTGGTAGCCACGAAAGAATTGATAAACCACTCATATAATGTAGCACATTGAAGAATTTTACTTTACGGTAGATTTTATTGTTGGGAATTTTAGTTTTGTGTGTTGTTTTTTTTTAGTAAAAGCACCTTGAATGTGTAATCTCAAAAGCTATTTATATTTTTATATTTATCTCTGTCTGAGATTCATTGTTTTTGAATATTAGTTTTGGCTGTGCGTAGCGATGTAAAATGCGATGAAAATCTTATACCAGGGAAATATATGCATTAATCACATGCATTTATACCATTTAAACGGAATTTTAAACTGAATTCAGTACACAAAACAAAATTCATATATTTGCAACGCAACAAATGTTATGCTGTAATAACTGTCGATACACATTAGACACCGATGATAGCAGTGAGAGCATCAAGGCTTATAGTGAGGTTGCCTTTATTCTTTATTAAAGCTTCACATCGATGTTTCATTGAGATGAAAACAGTTTCAAGCTCTTCGTTAATGCAAGATAACAGGAAACAATTATATTATCAATAAGTTCCTTTTTATTTCATGGGTACCTCATTCCGACAAGAGTTATCCAACGGTGCCGCAAGTTTTCGATAGGATTTAGCTCATGACTGTTCTCTGGCCAGAATAACAATGATATTTAGTCAAAAAGCAATATCAAATAAAAGAGTAGATTGGATATATGCGTGACGAGAAAGTGGTATTTCCGTTGTTAAACTTACATAACAGGTGGGTAGTTCAGTGACTACATCTGGAAACTGAAAGTTTCTTTAAGATGTCAGGAGACAAATTTTATAAAAAAAAAATCTAGGAAATGGCCGAAAAAGGTGCACCACATCTGTTGATGACAGAAGAGAAAAAATAGTATGTTTCAGAGAAAAACGAATTGAGTGATACTGATGTTTCTGCCAGTTCAAGAACATTCAGAAGTAGATTAGCAGATGTAAGACTAAAAGGTAGAATCTACGAAAAAAGCAGTAACTCAACTTACAGCAGCACTAAAAGAGACTACAGAGGCCAATGGAATACATTAATTCAATAAATTATTATTGGTTACAAGTTATATAGAGGGACGAAACTAAAATATCGTTATTTGGTAGTGATAGCTTAAGAAAATGTAAGACGTAGAATAGCAGAAATGCTACATCCTCACTGCATCCAGACAAATGTGAAGTATGCACATAGTTTTATCATTTAGTCGTGCATATCAGCAGATGGTATCTGTCGCCTTCATATAGTCGGTGGGACACTGAATGCCATAAAATACATTGACATCATTCTAGAGCGAAACCCTCTGCCTTCTATCAGGGATCTATTTACAACAATGCTTCATTTGTTTTTCAGCAAGATTCTGCTCCTTGCCACACAATAAAGTAATTGAAAAACTGGTACCGTTTTAAGATCATTGAGTTGTTGTCCTGGCCAGGAAACAGCCCTGATCTCAATCCTATCGAACACTTGTGACACCGTTTGAAATCTCTTGTCCGAATGCGGTCCTCATGAAATAAAAATGAACTTATTGAGGATTTAAGTGTTTCCTGATATCACGTAAATAACAAAGAAAGAGCTTAAAACTATTTTCAGCTCAATGAAACTTCGATGTGAAGCTGTAATAAAGAATAAAGGCAACCTCAAGCTCTGATAACTCATTGATATCATGAGTATCTAATGTATATCGACGGTTATTACAGTATAACTTTTATTGCGTTGCCAATATTTGAATTTTGTTTAGCGTATTGATTTTTGTATTAAATTTCCTTTAAAATGATGTGAAATACATAGCATTTTGTGCAAGGTAAAATTTTCTATAAGCGTATATAAACTTAAGAAACTTAACAATTTAAAAAAGTGTTCACAATTTTGGTCACTACTATATTATATGGTTTTGTTAGAAAAATATTGTGTGTGTGAGGAGTTAAAATTACTTATTTTTTATTTAGGACTATTTGACACCTATATTATATATACCATTCAGTTTCTTAAAAAATAAGTATAATAAAAGTTGCTAATGTACTTAATCTTATGGAATTTAATTTCAAAATTATTATTATATGTAATGGAACATTATCATATAAGAAATCCCAAACACATATACGTAGGGCAAGATGTATAATTAAATACAAAATATTAGTACAAATAAAAACTTATTTAAAATTGAAAGTAATAATTTCTAAGATTTAGTAATACATTTGGTAGATTATGTAATAAAAAAAAAACTTATGTGTATGTTTTGGATATAATCAATTTTCATTTTATTTTTAAGTATTAATAGACACATTGCAAGCAAAGAAAGATGAATAAGTTATTACAATTTGTGTTACTTATTTTACTGTATTAACATGAATTAGAATTTTTCTCTTGTCCCTTTTAAGGTATCCGACTACGTTCGGAACCGTGATTTTGCAAAAGCGTATAAATGGATAATATTTTTGATATTTAGCGTCACTTAGATTAGAAAATGTATAAAAAATTGTTTTAAGAATAGTATTACAATAAAAAATTATTTAAGCACAATATTTTGACAAAAAATGAACATAGAATGACCCATTTTCAAAATGTTCTCCCTTTGTAAAAAATGTTACTATTATAATAATATTTTACCTGTATATAGATCAGACCTCTGTACAGAGGCTCAACTAGAATTTTTGAAATATATAACTTAAAAATGGATTTATCCATGTTTTACGATAACAGAGGGGAGAAATTTTTAGAAAAAAACGCCGATAATTATTCCAATTGGTTTTAACTCTGAAAATAATTTGAATTTTTCAAAAATCATAGTTAAGCCTCTGTAAAGAGGTCTTAGATATATACAGGCAAAATATTATAATAAAAGCATTTTTCAGAAAAGGAGAACATTTTGAAAATGGGTCATTCTAAGTGAATTTGTAACCAAAATATTGTATTTAAATAATTTTTTTTGTCAAAATGTCATTAAAACAATTTTATACATATATTCTAATCTAAGTGACACTAAATATCATGAAAATTATCCATTTATGCGCTTTTTTAAAATCACGGTTCCGAACGTAGTCGGATACCTTAATAAGATCTTTCAGATTCATTTATTTCTATTTAATTATGTGTGTGTTCTAGATGTAAATCTAATTTCTCAAGGACACCAAGAAAGAAATCAAACAAATCTTTTGTCACTAGTTATTCCTCATCGAAATAATTTAATTTAAAATTATTATTGTTATTATTGTATTAGTTGAAAATGTGAAGCTAATTAATTAATTTTGTTATAAAATAAAATTTGAAAATAAAATTAAAATTTAAAAATAAACCAAATGCATTTTAACAATAAAAACATTTTGTTCAGAACCTTTAAAGACCAGGATTATTTTTATATAAAAACATTAAATGTTTCTGGTTATTCACACTATACTGACTCCAATAACACTGGAATACCTAATAATAAAATTTTAGCTTCCCACCTGGTACGTGCAAGGTACTTGAACGAACGATGTGGATTGGGCTTTTCTTATGAAACCATCACCTAAGAAATTTGCTATACATTTTTTGGCTCTAAGTTGATGGTAAAAACAAGTTTAATTCAACTAAAACTGTTAAAAATTATTCATGTATTATTTATTCCTAAATTGACTCATTATTTGTTTACTGTGAAAATCTTTAAAGCGTGTTTTTGTTTTTTATAAAAGCATAAATAAAAATTGCATTTTTCACAACGGGGTTTTTTGAAGTTTTACAGTTTTCAAATCTGCATTTGCGAGACCTTGAAGTTTATTCAACACATCAAAGATGGCTATACATGTCATACCTTTGGTTTTGGCATGGTATTTTAGCAGATTATTATAATATTTCGCTCTACTTGCGGGATTATGTTACGACATTATCATCTACATCGTCAGATAAAATACTTCTGTTAGATGCTGCTAGCGCTTCAACTATCTCTAACTTAAATTTTAAGAGATCAATTTTTTGTGGCATAGCATTTGCATTGATAAAATATTTCATTTGACATTGCATTTTGTTTGTACTGAAACGAAGAATTTTCTACAGATAAAAAAATCAATGAAACGAATGGGTTCAAGAGACTTGTGGTGGCAAAGGGTGATCGGAAATTGTTTTCCTATAAGAAATGCTTCCATGGTTTTCACCATCGCTCTCATCTGAACTTGATTCTACTTCAACTTATAGGTGGTTCATACATTACAATATATTTCGTTTTTATTTAGGTTTTCTTCAAAATTATTGAAACATAAAAGAAATTTTTCATGGCAAACATTTACCTTTACAGCAGCAGTGACTTACGAAACGCCCATATAACATGGTCAGTCTGGTAACGAAAACTTAACAACGTGTAATTAGTATTTTTACTATTTTACAGTTATTTGCCTATTAAGAAAAAAATGTGTATCTAAACAGTTAAAAATATATTGATAATTACCTTTCTACGACAAATTTCCTTTTTTAATTTGTTTTTAAAATTTTTTTTTCCCCCCCGGTTGGGGGGAAAAAAAAAAAATTTTTTTTTTTTAAAAAACCCCTTTTTTCCCCTTTTTTTTTTGGGAAAAAAAATTTTTTTTAATTTTTTTAAATTGAAAGGGTTTTTGGATTTTTTTTTTTTTAAAAAGTTTTTAAAAAAAAAAAAATTTTTTTTTTAAAAAAAAGGGAAAAAAATTTTTTTAAAAAAAATTTTTTTTGGTTTCCCTTTTTTCCCTTTTCCCCCTTAAATTTTTTTCCCCAAAAAATTTCATCCCTTTTTTTTGGCTTTTTTTAAAAAAAACCCCGCCCCGGGGGGGTTTTTAAATTTAAATTAAAATTTAATTTTAAAAAAAAATTTTTTTTTTTAAAAAAATTTTTTAAATTAAAAAAAAAATTTTTAAAAAAAATTTTTTTTAAAAAAAAAAAAAAACAAAAATTTTTTCCCAAAAAGGAAAAACAAAAAAATTAAAAAAAGGGGGGAAAAAAATTTTTTAAAAAATGAAAAAAAGGGGGGGAAAAAAATTTTAAAAATTTCCCCCCCTTTTTCCCCAAAAAATTTAAAAAATTTTTTAAAAATTTTTTAAATTTATTTTTTTTTTTTTTTTTAAAAAAAATTTTTTTCAAAAAATTTTTTTTTAAAAAAAAAAACCCAAAAAAAAATTTTTAAGAAAAAAAAAAAAATTTTTTTTTTTTTTTTTTTTTTTTAAAAAAAAAAAAAAAAAATTTTTAAAATTTTTTTAAAAAAAAAAAAATTTTAAATTTTTTTTAAAAAAAAAAAAAAAAATGGACTGAAACTCCTCTGTTGATAAAAGCACGTACTTTACACTTTCTGAAAACCCATTTGATCACTCGATTCGAGCTTTTCTTACATACGACTATTCTAGAAGCAAAAACAAATAAGAATGTCAACCCCCCAAAAAATGCCCCTTTTTTTTGAAAGGGAAAAAGCGTGGTAAATGGGTTTTTACGTTTTGGGGAAAAATGAACATTTAAAACATAAATTATTTTATTTCTTTCATCGAAATTGTAAAATCTTCGATTTTCATTTAATGAACATTTTAAAACAAAATAATGCCCTTAAAAATCTAACGAAAATTATTTGCTCAAAACTGTTAACAAAATAACAAAGAAACAATAGGTTTTTGCTACCGGAAATAAATATAATTATATACAAAATGAATAAATATTATTATATATGATGTATAAAACAACATGTGTATAAAGTCTAAAGAGAGCGAAGCAAGAACGATCAGACCAAGAGCAATATCGAACATCACACATGTAACGGTGATTGCATAAGTTATACTTTTAATAGAAAGTGGAACTGAGAGATGCACATTATTAAGGGATGGTATGAGACATGTGTGTGGCATGGAAATGAAGTAAAAACTCACATTGCAGCTTTTAGACCCAGATTATAAATTGTTAGACTGAAATTACCCCTTCACCCGGAGCTAACATTCTTGATGAACCTTCAGGGAATAAAAGTATTTCTCGCGCGTATAAAGGGAATTTTCGTGATATTTTGACTTATTGAAAATTGTAGGATGTCTTGTGGTGTGAGTGTCTTTGTCGGCGAATTTCATAAATTACAAACTGCTCTAATAGAGATATGACAAGTGTGATAGATCATTTACAATGGTTGATAGCTTTATAAATAGTGAGAGCAATCACAGTAAATATTATGGAGGTCAAAAGTGCTCATATACCAACTACTGAGATACTTATTTTTACTATATTTTGTTTTCGATTGGATGTTGGTCCACTGACCACATTTCGTTAATTGCCGAATTATTATAAATAATTTTCTTCTTTAAAATAATTCTGATTCTTAATGTATAGGAACTTTTTTGACTAATTTTTTAAATTAATTTTTAAACATATTTCACAAATTAAAAACTGATAAAAATTTTAATCAATAATTTTTATACATATCAGTAATTATTATTTGGTGGATTGTATTCAAATAAGGAAGAAACTAAAAAAACGATATAAAAGAAATCAATGTTTGTTTTATTCAAAGATCTTGCAAAAATGATAGTTATATCTACTTTCACTTATTTTTTAAGAAAACTAGTACCATTAACTGTTACTTTCTAAAAGTTTCAGGTATTTTATAAAAGAAGGGATCTATTAATGTAAACTTGTACTTTAAGGTTGCGAAATGAAATTATTCAAATTATTTAAGTACTATAAACATAAGAACGCAAGCAAAGAATTTGCTTTTAATAAGGTTACAATATATCTTCATATTGTTTTAATATAGGTATCACAAAATATTTTTACGATGATATTATGAACCACGATCAAGTAATAATACATATATGTCATCTTTCTTTTATTTTCAACGATTATGTTGAGAGGGATTATCACCTCAGTTTTATCGAATATGTACAAAAATCCTTAATATTTTTTTGATAGAAACCAAACTAAACTCTTGCGATTTTGCTTTAATGTCCTGATTATGGTCACCGAGTGATCAAGTTAAGAACTTATTACGCATACGGTTTAAATCAAATCACATGTTACATTCCTAATTGTTCTGAAGGTAAGAAAATGAAGTGTGATTTGTCTTTTATCTGTCGGCTGACGTTGGCGTAGTGGAGAAGAAGCAAGTTATAAGGTGTTGACTTCGTTATCTGGTCCTGGTGAAGAAATACGTTTGGCTATATCTGACCCATCTGGGACCAGAAAATTGTCATTATCCATTTGGTGGGCTAAGATCCCGCAGTATATTAAATCTTAAGAGAAATCCTATTTTCAAATGTTTGACTTTGAACTGTGAACCATCGGTATTTGTGATATAATAGTTATTATGAAAAGCAACGCACAATTTCACGCATAGTCTGACAATTGGATAGCATCTAAGCAAACGCTTTACTCGGCAAGTTTCCATGCCACTACCTACAAAATATTCGGTATTCAGTTACATTAACTCAAACTCAGTGAAACAACAGCCCATGAGGGTGAGGGCCTACTGTGCCCAATCCAGTATGCGTGACCACTGGGCGCTGAGGTACATAAGCAGATGTCCCGATCAGTTGTTCAGTCTGAAGCGAGACCCCCAATATTTAAGTCTCCAGGCAAGCTTGATACTCATTTATCGACCCACTGCAACAGGGATGAAAAGCTGAGTCGACCTTGCTCAGCCTGGGAATAGAACCCAGGAACTGTGGTGTGGAAGCGCGATACGCTACCACACGACCACTGGGCCTCATTCAGTTACATTTAACATCTCAAAACTTGCCATTCCAAACAAGGACACGAATTAAAGAATTCTACGAATTCATCCTAAGCCAAACTTCATTAAACAAAATCAAAAAAATATTAGAATAGAAAAAAAAATTATACTAACTCTTAAATATTTCTAGAACGGGATTTTTTTAAAATTTGAATTAAATTTAAAAAAATATATATTTTTAGTATTTACTTTAAAACGCCAAAGATCAGGGATATTAATAAAACGTAAAAAAGTATTTTGTGGAAAAACAAACTACCTTTCACTCGTTTTATAGATATTTAAAGCAAAACTATAACTTATTAGCTTTATACTTAGTATCACTGTTCAATACCTATACATTAGAGATGAGATACTGAGATTTTCCACTGTTATAGAGGAAAATTGCAGCAGAAATTGAAACAAGGGGTAAAGAGAATATTAATGTAGAAGGATTTTTAATTAAAAAAATATGTGCTTGGAGGGAAACTTCAAAACATTTAACGCATGCGGAATAATGTGAAATGGATTACTTTCCTCTGCATAATTTGTTTTATTACTGTTTTATTATAAATACTCATAAGAGAGATGATGAATTAATGAATGAGTGAATATAAACGTCGCGCACTGTTCAAGCTACACGAGGGCTTTTGGCGACAGACCATGTAATTTTGAACCATGGTCAAGTGACGTGGACGACACCTGAGCTGGCACCCTCCTCTCCTAACTACCACACCACACAAGGGGGAAGTTTAGCCTCAACAGATTTAATGTGTATCGCTGCCCTACACCCCGCGCCCCTTTAGTGGTACTGGGCTCGAACTCATGACATGCCTGCCGTGATCCGATACCTTGACCACTGGGTTATCGCTGCCCTCATAAGAGATGATAGGTGTGAGTGTTAGGGATTGCAATATCGGACCAAAAGTTCAATACCGGTATTCGGTATTTTTTAGGTCTTAATACTGGAATAACGGTTTTAATACCGGCAATAGAAATTTTAGAAAAAGAAAGAAGACACAGGTGTTTCTTTGTTTTATTTGCCAGTTTTATTAGTGAGTGTAAGTATCACAAAAAATAATGTGTAACTTATAAATTATAGTAGTATACAAAGAACCACAAAAAAGTAAAGGAACATCTTATTTATTTACATCACAAAAAGTAAAGGGTAATCACTATTTAGTCTGCGATTTTCATCATATAAATAATGAAACCAAACCGAAGTATTAGCAACTGTTTTTTTATGTTTCTTGAAGTTATTCTTATTCATTATTATTTATAAGTTTATATATATAATAAATCTGAAAAATATTTTGAACCCTAAAGTATAATATGCAAAAAATACAATGTGAATAACGCCAATTTAAAACAAAATATTGAAATATTACACACTTTCTTCACAACTACTTCCTAGTTTTCACAGATACGAATATGAGATTATAAGTCCTGCGCTTGCGCAGTATTGGTCTGAGCTGTTATAGTATAGTTTTGCCCCACCTCCTTGGATGATTCACATATTTTATCACTTCTCCTACAACTTTGTATTCACAGTCTAATTAATTTCGCCCGTTACGGAGAGATAAAAACAAAAACGTATACTATTTTGCTATGTTGGCGATCCCTGAACATATAGTGGAGACTAAAAATTGGAGACTGAAAATTTCTAGTAAATACCGAAAAAACGGTATTTAAACTTGCATGAGCTCTGGTATTACCAAATTGAATGGCTCAAAATACCTGTATTTGGTATTCTGCTATACTGGTATTACAATCCCTACAATGGATAGATTAACTTTTTGATTGCTTTTTACAAACATAATAACATTAACATTAAATAATGTTTTTGTTTAGCATTCAAATAATTTAATTTGATTTTACGAATGCAGAAAACTTTTTTAAGACGACAGAAGAATTAGAGATTCAGAAAATGGTCTTTGCCAAACATCAAAACATCAGATGGATTCTACTGTAATCAGTACTATTCAAAATTTACGCATTTTATCAAGAAAAATAAAAGGAAAATCTTTTATCCTCAATATGTTTTTCCTATTCAAATTCTAAAACTCTTCTGGAGTTTTAAAATAATAAAATTAGCAGCTACATTTGTAGAACCCCACCCCTTCTAGCATTTTTCATCATTCCTTCAAGCAAAATGAAAGGAAAAATTCAGATTATGCACGTGGTGTGTGCTTTATTACCCATAAAAACTTTTGAAGGACATATATAATTCTTAGCTAAAATTTTATTTTCTACAAGTAATCCGTTTTATTTGTTTTATTTTTGCATTTCATTTTAATAAATATAAAGGATATCACCCGAAAAAGAAAATAAAAGGAAAAAGAATCCAGTAAACATTACTTGAAAAAGCATTTTTTTCCTTCCGTTGTGCTTTTTGGTTTGTGTATGTTTACATTTTCTCAAGAATACAATTGATTTTATGAATAGATATCGAAGATATGCCGAATAAAAATGATTTTACACCACACTTTGGAATTTTCATGGCTTTTTTTTGGTCCCTTATTAGGTGTAGAAAGACATAAATTTGAATTTTTTTGTGTGTGGTGGAGAACATTTTATGTTTTTCCCATTCCCATATAGAAATCTTTAAAGACTATAACATTTAACACAATTCAGAGCAAACAGAATGATAAGTGTAAACCTTATTTTTCTTCAAAGCAGAAAAATTTGCTGTAATTCCTAAAATTGTATTTCTGTTTCATGCACAATCTCCAACTTTCTATTTGAGTTTCATAAACTCAAATAGAAAGTTGGAGGACTGGAAACTTTTTTATTTTAAAAATATAACATAAAGATCTTAATTCTGTTTTGAAGTTTTTTTTTTTTATTAATTTTGTGCTTTATTTATTTTAGTTTAATTATATTAACAACTTACACAATTCCATCTTGTGAAATTATATATTGCTTAATAAGAGGAAGATTCTTACGTGCATCATAGTGTAAGACATTTAAACAACATGTTTCGTCATGACATGATTCAACATGACTTAAGTTTCCATAGTAATTAATCATAATCTTCATCATTTTTCTGGATTATATATTTATTATTTTTTCACTCCCCACTTGGAAGAAACTCGAAAGCTATTGAAGACCGACTTAGTAACTTAAACTTTAATCAAGTAATAAGTGTAGCACCTGAAAGAGTACCCCAATCTCCAAACTTTTACACCACGCTAACGTAAGGACTTTGAGCCATCACATCAACCTCTTAGCACGTCAGGTCTTCAGTGGCACCATGATTTGAACCATTGTTCGACTTTGCTGGTAACGAATTCACCCGCCATGATTTGATCATATGCCTACATTTTATTATTCCGTATATGTATAATAAATAAGATTATACATTATGCTCTTTTCCCTGAAATAACATTTTAAAGAGAATCATTGAACTACGTTAATTAATATCGCCTATGTGTTTCTATAGAGCTATTAACAACGATATCTATGAATTTTACCTATGATTACAATTACGAAAAAAATGCACGTAGCTTACTTCAAGATTTTAACAGCTTACATATTGTCTCTAGCTATCCAAATTTTTAAAGATCTTTTAAAATTGTGGTGAAAAATTTGTTTTTTTTTTCATTTTGTTTTTAAAGGTTTTTTTTTGGTTAAACAAAATTTTTTAAAAAGATTTTCTAAAGTTTATAAGAGTAATTTCTAAGATTTTATAAGAAAATTATACCAGACACACATCCAATGTTTTATATATATAGATGAAAAAGTCTAAGCTTAATATGATTTCAGACAACCATTCTTCTAAAATATTATAAAGAATCTCGAAAGTATTTAAAAATTAAAACATGCGTATATTAGTATGAATTTATATGAATCTGTATAAATAACGAATTTGAACTATTATGTCTGATGATTAAACTAATAATATTGGGAAAATTTACTGATATTCAAAAAAAAAAATAAATTAAAAATTAAAATTTATTTTTGAGTAGTCAATATTACATTCAAGGAGTTTATTGAATAAAAGAAAAGGAACGAGCAATTCATTTATACTCATGCTTCTGCATGGAGGTAAAGGTGTTTTTGTTCCAACTAAATTTTGGATACAACCCTCATTCTTCCAAAATATTTTACGCCCGTTGAAACCAAAAAATTTAATTTTCTGTCATCCCAAATAATTTCGTCAATGTTTAATTTTTTGAAACCTTTAAAAATTTGCTGGGAAAAGTGAAAAAGGATGTGGAGATGTTTTTTTTGGGAAGGGGGAAATCGGCCCGGAATTAGGAATTTGGTATTTTTATGGTATTGTAAACCCGGGCTTTTTTTAAATTTTTTTAAAAAATTTTTAACTTACCCCCCCAAAAAAATTTAAAACTGGGACGATTTTTTTTTTAACCATATAATGAAACCAGGCGCACTGCTCCCAATGTTTTTCTGGGTCTGAAAAATTACCCCCAAATTAGAAAAATTTTTTAAATACTTTGTTTTAAAATTAGTAGAATATTTTTGGGTGGGAAATAAGTTTTAAAGAAAACAGTATGACATATAAAAACCAAATCTTAAGTAAAAAAAATAACCACAGAAGAATGGAGGATCATCGATGAAAGAAAAAAAAAACGGGATTAAATTATCCCAAGATTTTTAAAAAAGTTTTGTGGACGCTAAAAATTTTTTACAAATGCTAAATTAAGAAACAAATATAGTGTATAAAGCTATGTTGGGAATCTTTTTAAGTGAAAAGAAAATTTTTTTGACGTAATTTTTAGCATTTTTTAATTTTTTTTTAAAAAATAATAGCAATACTTTTTTTAAAAAATTTCTTGTTTTCCCAATAAAACAAGTTGGTAAAAAAAAAAATTAAAATTTCCCAATATATATTAATTTTTTATTGGGTAAAAAACTTTAAAATTTTTATAGAAAATTTCAAGTGTACGAACTCATTTCGTGGGTCACTGTATATATCTGTAAAGCAATGTAAGACAGGGATTTTTCATAAGAAAAAGGACCTTTGATAAAGATGACAACTTCATAAAAAAAAACCATCTTCCAGTTTATAACAAACCCTCTAAGGGCCAACAATTGTTCTCTTCATTTTACTTCCCTTCCCAACAATAATCACGTGATTTACCAGGCAATCCCTTGCAATCGATGAAAAAGATCTGCTCTTTATTTTTCATTTTATTTTCTCATTTCGTGGTTGGCAAAGTGTCTTTCAAGGCGTTATAGACAGTATAATATCTATGATGGATGACGTCATCCCTTAGACTGTCATCTAACAATAACTACTTGTTTACTTTCTGATCAACAGGGATTGGCGATTCTTTGTATTTTTGGCGTTTGAAAATACACCCTCATCCGATGCTATTTTTCGCCATCTCAAGAGGGCTTACTTTTTTGACAGCTGAGCGAGGGATATGGAGCTTCAAAAACTGTGCTATTGATTTAATCTAGCTAGTACGTTTAGTACCATGCTCTAAGGAAATTCCGATTTTGTACCGTGTTTTATTTGCGGTGACGTGGGATAGATTGGATAGAGCACTGAGGATTTCGGTTTTTGTATCTTAATTGAATCCTGTTCCGCAATTGCCTCTGTATTGAATAAAGATTTACTTTTTCCAATGAAAGTTTCTTATTTCCCCAGATATTTTAAAGATATAAAAAAGGTTTTCCAAATATTGGAATAATGGGTTTTTATTATTTTTTAATAATGATTTTAAGCAATACAATTATACATTTTTTATTGTAAAATTATTACACTTTTTTATAGCTAAAAATAAAATCTTAACTGAATTATTTTTGACAGAACAGTTGAAAATTGCCGATTTTCAGAAAATTATTAATAATTATTTATAATGATTAGCTTAATTTAAGTCGTATTAAGTAAGGGAATAATGTTCACTAATACTGTTAACTGACTATTTTGGGTTAACTAAATGCAATAAGAAAAAGTGTTAGAACAGGAAGTATCCAGAAAATTGAACTTTATTTCTTATAATGAGTATATATTACTAACATTTATAACACATATAGTTACTTGAATTATTTGATGTATGTAAAATATAACTACTAAAATTTATGATAGTTTAATTTTCTATTAATTAGAAAAAACTTTAAACTTGAATTTACAGATTTATTTGTAACTTCTAATATGTTTGTTTTTTTTTTCCCCTTATTAGTCTGTTGATTATCCTCAAAGAATTTCATATTTGAATAATTTGGTACATTTATGTAAGTACCAAAAGAATAACAATGCAAAATTTGAAGTAAAATATATAAAGATAGTTTTTACCATATCCTTAAAAAATTTACTTTTACAATTATATTAAGAAACTTTGGTTTTAACAATGTATTCGAGAGACAATCTGAAGCAGTTACTGAATATAAAAAGTTTCATTTATAAAAATAAAGAGGAAAATTACGACATTCTAGCAGAAAGTGAGGATACAATGACAAAGAGAGCATTATCAATGACTTTAATGGACTTTAAGGGATTGTAAAGTATTTTTAAATTATTATTTATGAAATTTATTAATAAGACATTTAAAAACTTGATTGGCAAATCCCATTAAAATAAATTGTTACATGGTTAAATATTTATGGTTTTTTTAAACTTTTGCGTACTTTTTCAAACATTTATTTCAGGCAATTAAATAACATGCTTCATTTTCAAACTTTTTTAAATACTGTCATTAATTAATTAAATTAATATTTTTTGAAATGCTACGGTTTAAAATCTTAAAATAATAATATAAACATTTTAATATCGATGTGTTGTGACATGTGTATGCATTTTTTAATATATTAAAATGCATTTTTTAACTGAACAAAACTTGCAGATTCAAGCTTACTATGACAGAAAATAAAATTAAGATAAATACTTTAACATCAAGTTGATTGTAGCAATTATATTTTTGTTATTTTTTTAATAAAATACGAATGTCAAGCTTTAATAGAATATTTTTAACATACCTATACATAAAAATTTTAGCAATTAATTTGCTTTATTGCAATTTATATATATTTTTCTTATTTAAATTTTAAAAAAAATTAAAAACATATGTATATTAAAAATGTGCAAAAATAAAATTTTAAGATTTAAGTAAAACATTTCTTGTTTTACAGTGATGTTCAGAATATAAAACAATACATATATTACTTCTTTAATACTACTTCTAGTAAAATAAAAATATACTTTTATACTACTTCTTTAATGTAACAATAAACAAGAGATGAAAAGGGGTCTCAGGGGTGTTAAATTTCTCTAGAGGTCTGAAAATATAAACAATTTTCAAACAGGTATAATTCTTTTAAATTTAAATTAAATAATTCGAATCTTTTACACTTTATTTATAAAGAAATGGGGCTTCAGAAAAGTATAAAATGTTTAAAATATAATCAAAATTTTTTAAAATTATAAGCATATGAAAATAAGAAACTTTTCTATAAGACATATTTTTTAAAGTTTTACGTCGCGCATGCTATTTTCTAAAAATAGTAGCTTTAATTACTAGCTATAAGTTGATTAATAAATTTAAAATGTATTCTCATTACACTGTAGCTATTTTTATATAAATAAATAATAACTTCCATATTTTAATAAATAAAAATACATTTTTAAAAATATTTAAAAATTGCAATTTTTTACAAATATTTTGAAATACAAAAGATATATAATACTAAAATTAGATAGGGCTTAAAGAGTATGATGCATTTTATAATTCTGTAAGGTTTTATACATCAGAGGCTTCTGTTTTAGAAAATAACGGGCGCAACGCAAAAAATACGTAATATTTATCATAGAATTTTCATATGCTTATGAGTTTTAAAATTATTATTATATTTTAAACATTTTATATTTTTTGAAGCCCCATTCTTTTATAAATAATGTGTAAAAGATTCAAATAATTTAATTTAAATTTAAAAGAATTATACCTGTTTGAAAATTGTTTATATTTTCAGACCTGTAGAAAAATTTAACACCCCTGAGACCCCTTTTAATAATGTTATTGCATCAGCAAAAAGCATTTAATCTAACCAGTAAACTCATTATAAAGAGCAACATATTTGTATGAAATTTGTGAAGCTTTGTATTTCAACACTAACAGAAATGGTATAGTAGAAATTAAAAACACTTACCTAGAAACATAGGCAATATGATAGAGGTATATATTTGTGATGAATTTGGGATCAAAGAGCATTAATCTTTGTATCTCATGTCACAAAGGGTAGTCATGGAATTTGCAAGCTGCTGATGGTAAACAATGTGTAATTGTAAACATGCTGTTCTCCGTTTCTTCACTCATTCGATCAATTAAACGCTGTAGAAATTCAGAAAAATAAATGATTGAAAAGTCAAACGTATTTAAATATATCCTTTTTACACATTTAGTTACAAGTATCTCAAAAACAAAGATTGATTGTATATACATTTTTAATCAAATATGCTCGTGACGAAATTCACTTATTGTAAAAATTCCATGTAATTAATGATTTGAATGTGAATTTTGAATTTTTTGCTTTTTAAATGCATCATTATGCTCAAAGCTTTTTTTCCCATTTTTTCCAATAATCTGCAAAGCTGAAATCTAAAAAGGCAGTTATTTTAAGTAATTTTCTTGATATTTTATTATAAAAGTTATAAACAAAATTTCACTTGTCGATCATATTTAGCCATTTCATATGTCCAGTAAAACATATCTTCATTTAACCCCATAAGCAATTAATAAACAAAATATCAGCACGTTCTAGGAAAAAAAAAAAACACATATGTATCATTTTCCATTTTACTGTACAGCAAATAAGGGTATTCAAATTGAAAGTATTAGATAAGTTTTACTGACTCTTTCGAGAAAATTTTCATGCGATAGTTAATTACTATTATAACCAGTATTGCGTGTATAACTTAACTGCGGATACACAGCTTAATAAAGGAAGTATAAATTTCAGGATATGCATCAAAGCAAGAAGATTACACAGGAAATTATCCTCTCTTATCAGAAAACAGGAAATTAAGTCATTCCGATGCATTTATCTTAAAAGAAATTATACAGTATTGTTATTTCTTTTTTAAGGATTCTGATACCAGGCAAAAGCTATGTTTAAAAATAAACTGATGCAGACTATCAGAATTATATGTTTAAAAAGTAAATAATTATTATATTCTTATTTTTAAATACGTTAATATTTTATTTTCCATACATGTTCTGAAGTTTCTAACAAAATGTTGGTAATTTAGACAGTACTTTTTCTCAGAATAATGCAAGTTAAGATTTCACTAAAATTACTGATTTTATTACATGAATTATATAGAATACTCTGAAAACTGAAAAGAAACATACAGAAATTTTTATATCATCGCTTGATATGCATAATTGAAATTCTGATTTTTTAAAAGCTTAATGCAGTCATAGGATTATTGAAAATCAATTCACTAACGTTACAGTTTATGTTTTGATTATTCATAGCAACTTGCAGTAAAATATTTCAGCCTCTTGTTTTTTTATATTTCATTTTAACATAAAACATAATACTCACAAGATAGTATTAATATGTTAGCAATTATATTGTATAAAATCAGATAGGGCCATGATTTACGTTATATGTTATACCCGAGTGATTTTAAACTGACCAAATTTTAATAACTTGATATTATAAGGCAATTACTACTTTTGAAAATAATGGAAATATTTCTGTAGGAGATTTGAGATAAATTAGAGCTGTAATTTTTTAACAGGCACACAATAAGAACTCCATTATTCTGCCCCAAGTATTTATTATTACTCGTTCAACAACACAGCATGATGCATGTATAAAAATAAAGATTAATTTTGATAATAATGAATTCCCTATATGAACAATTTCTCTGTTTCTCCTTTTCATCTGCTATTTCTAATCTCTTTTTGCTTTTTTTCCTTATTCTCCTTCTCGTACCTCTTTCACGTTGGCAATTCTCTTCCTGCTTCCTAATTTTTAAAACAAAACGATATGTTATAATTTATAACATCCCCACTTAAACCAATAAACTTTCAAATTACTTTGAATCCTTTTAATCTCCGTGTGATCTTGAAATATTCTACAGAATTGACAAAAATGAATACGGTTCTCTATTCAATTCCTACTATTAGCTCACACTCTCTCTATATTTATATATTTATCTTGTTCAAATTTTCAATCACGCGCGAGTTAATAAAATGCATTTTAAAGCACTCAATTGAGCTGAAATTTTATATAAATAATTCTTTTGGAGGACAATACAGTAACTTAATTATAATTAATAAAAACAAATTATTCAAAGAATCACAAAAACATCCACGTTGGTATCATTTTTGGAGACTTGTGTCAAAACTTGAAAAGATTTTTTCCTCACATTTTAAAGTGCTCATTTGAGGTGAAATTTTCTATACACTATTGTTTTGGGGAGACAATACGATAATTTAATTGTAATTGATTAAAATTAATTGACTGAAACTAATTATTTAAAGAATTACAGATACAGCCCTGTTGTCTTTATTTTTAGCGCCGTGTCAAATCTTTAAATGACTCCTATTTATAGTTCTCCTATCTGCCGTCCGTCTTCTAGCTCTTACCCTAAAGATCCTCTTACGTCTTTATCACAATGTTGACGGATTTCTCCAGTAGTTTCCAAGAGCATTCATATGATAGTCAAGTCACCAAACCTCCAAAGTGGTCGTAAACTCGCTAAAATGAATGTAGGCTGAATCGCAATTATTTCGCCAAGTTTTGATAGAAACGCCATTATAATGTAAAGTATCAGAGTTGCTTGGAAGTATTACAATTTTTATCATAAAATAAATACAACAGAAAGTAATATTAATGTATTACACATCCAGCTATAAATTATTTACACTATTTTAATCATTTGTTACAGAACATATGTAACAATAGGAGCAGCATTATTAATGAACAATGCCATGTATATAATATTGTTTAGTGAAATAAAATAACTTGCTGCGTTGATCTAAGAAGGTTTTACCTAATTGAACAACGTAGTGATGACTTTTGAGTATATTCATGTATCGAAGTATCCTAGTGATATATAAGACGTATGTTAAGGTTTATCATATGAAGTGGGAATTATCCTTTTAATAAATTGCGGCCTTTTGACAGTCTGCATATCCCAAATGAGTTGCACGCATCGTCTTCCGCTGGGATAATTACCGTACGCTGGAACAAATGGTACGTGTGAATATTCAGGATCTGTATCTAAGTCCTCATTAATTTATAATTGTGATATGCAATTAAGAGCATTTCTGAAGCATTTCATGGATTGGCTTTGCTCCAGGCATCTGCCATTTGAAGTACGTGATCCTTTAATATATCTTATATGAGTATATTTGCACATATTAACCAACATTGTATTTATTTGTTTATTACATTGTTTCGCCAATAAGTTGGCAGCTTAATTCATTTGACTCACAGTGATAAGTATGATGCATTTATAAATTGAATTATCATTCATACTTTAGCGCGTAAAATTAAATGTTGAATATAAACATCAATTAGGAATTAAACACAATGATTTATGGCATTTTACTGACAGCTTTGTTCTCTAAATGGCATATTGAATTGAATGCCGTAAGGTGCTATAGCGGAATAATTACGATTAAGCTCAGTGTTTATTTCTAAGTAGTTGAAACATCTTATTAAAATATAATGTGTATTATAAAATATTTCAATTCAAAAGATATAGATAAAATAATTTCATATTTCTCAATATTCGTGAAAGGATACAAAACTCTAACTTATTGTTTTATTGTTATTATAAACACTCATTTGATAGATTCATTAGAAATTTAAGATTTTTATTGTATTGTTTTGGTCCAAAATTAAACTAAACACAATTTTGAATTTTTATATTGATGCAAATAACCTTGTAATAAAATTTTAACTGAGCGATTCAAAGTTCCAAGAGTGTGTGCTATAAAAAATTTGAATTTTTAAAATTTAGAGTAATTTAATATATTTTTTAACAGGAAAGTATATTATTTAATGTTTTTTAAGAAATAATATGAGAAACAAAATTTTTCAAATCACACTTTTTAGAAAAAAGGGAAGAATTGTATATGAAGTAATATAAATATCTATCTGAACATAATATTTAGATTTATGTCAGGTTAAGTTTGTTTTAAGCTAAAAGTAAGCTCTGGGTGATAGAAAACGTCTAATACGATTTATTTTTGTGTAAGTGCAAGACTATTTAGGTTTAGACATAGTAGAAAACATTCCATAAGTTAAGGTCTTACACCTTTTTTAAGTTTCTTTCTTCTACAATTTTCTCATTATTATAATAATTAATAAAACTATTAGAATAAAAAACAATTAAAATGTTAATTTTTTTCCAGAATTAGTGTTAGGAATAACTTTTTGATTTTATGTAATTCTCAATACAATATTTAGTAGAGTTCTTGAGGTATTGAATTTGTGATTTTTTTTATCGGATCCTTGTTGAAACCATGTTTTTAAAAAAAAACCATAAATGGAAAATTTCCCATGATTTTTGTGTCACTTAGATTGAATACAGTATAAAATTGTTTTAAGGATTTTTTTTGAAAAAAAAATTACTTAAATAAAAGTTCGCCAAAATATTAACTTAGAATAATTTTTTTTCAAAATGTTCCCCTTTTTGTGAAAAATGCTTCTATCATAATAAATTTTGCCTGTATAAGCCCCGGGCCTCTCTTACAGAGGTCAACTATGAATTTTTAAAAACCCCATTATTTTCAGGTTTCAAAAAATTTAAATAATTATCGTCGTTTTTTTCCTTAAAAATTTCTCCCCTCTGTTGTCGTAAAACAGGGATAAACCCATTTCTAAGTTATATATTACAAAAATTCTAGTTGAGGTTCTGTACAGAGGTCTGAGATATATACAATCAAAATATTATTATAGTAGAAGCATCTTTCACAAAAGGAGAATATTTTGGAAATGGTTGATTCTATGTTCATTTTTTGTTAAAATATTGTACTTAAAATTTTTTTACTGTAATAATATTCTTAAAACAATTTTATATACATTTTCTAATCTAAGTGACACTAAATATATTAAATATTATCCATTTATACGCCTATGAAAAATCACGGTTCCGTACGTAGTCGGATACCTTAAGGAATTATGTATATACACTGGTGTGCTAAACTTAAGCAACAATGTAAAAATTTAGCAGATAGCCATGAAATTGCAGAAAAGGAGGTCTGGAGATCAGTAGAGGGAACACGTAAGTCAGTAGAAACGTCATGCGTATGCAAATATCAGGAACAAAACGTCAGAAGCGATGTGAGCGTACGCAAAACGCGTGAGGTCGGCGCGCGCTGCTCAACAGTAGAATGAAATGAAGGACGGAGACGCAATTCACCATATTCTCTGCAAGTGCCAGTGAGTCATTTCGTGAAATATGGCTGAAGAAATCATCTGGATGACTTCACACGTGGAAGAATGATCGGAAAGCTGGAGGAGGGCGTACTGTCACCAGTGTAGCTGCAGAGTTCGGAATCAACAAAAGTGTGTTTCGCGCGCTTGGAAGCGTTCCAAACCACAGGTACAGCTGTTAGAAAGGTTGGTGGGCCGCCCGAGGACGACAACTGCAGGGGATGACCGATATATCATCCTGCAGGCGAAAAAGACGACGAAGTCAGCAAGTGCCATTGTTCAGAAACTCTTTACAGCAACAGGTCGACAAGTGTAGCGGTTTACTGTGGCCAGACGCCTTCACAAAGGGGCCTGTTCACCCGCCGTCCTGAACGCTGCCTCCCGTTGAAAAAATGGCCACCGAAGCCACCGTTTACAGTGGGACAGAGAGCACAAAAACTGGACAACTGATCAATGGAGTCGTGTTCTCTTTACGGATGAGAGTCGGTTCAGTACCAGAAGCGATTTTCAACGCGTTTTGATTTGGAGAGATCGGGATCCGGTTTTATCCCAGTAACATCAAGGAAAGACATCGTTACGGTGGTCCTGGAGTTCTTGTCTGGTTGGCATTATGCTGAACGGCGGAACTGAGCTTCCCATTTTCGACAGAGGGTCTGTAACTGGGGATCGCTATTGTGAGGAGGTACTTCTTCCCCATCTGCATCTTTTCCGAGGTGCCATTGGCCCAGACTTCATCTTTATGGATGACAATGCACTGCCACATCGCACTCTTGCTGTTGAGGAGCTGCTAGAAAGTGAAGATATCACTCGAATGGATTGGCCAGCGTGCTCCCCAGATTTAAATCCCATCGAACATGTGTGGATGCTTTGGGAGACGTATTGCACACGCTCACATCATCCGAGTACAACCAACAACTAAAACAGATGTTGATTGAGGAATGGGCACCCAACCTCAAGAAATGTTGCACCAGCTGGTTCTGAGTATGCGGAGACGGTGCAAAGCAACATTGTAGTAAGGGGAGGGCATATACCATATAAGGAACTTTCTGCTTGTTGTTCTTTCTTTTGGGAAAGACAATCATGAATCACGATACTATGCGTTCAATAAAGCTTGTTTTGTTTGATTCCATACCGTATGCGTTGTATTCCTTTTCAGCGTCGATGCTTTCGTCATCCTTACGTACATAATACTCTCCCTCATTTCACAATTTCATGTCTCTCAGATGATTTTTCGTGAAGTTATGGCTAAAAAATCCCACCTGTTGCTTAAGTTTTGCACACTCAGTGATATATTTTATATATATATATATATATATATATATAAATTGCAGAAATTTTAAGTTTCCCAATAGTTCCTAAAAATACAGATGTTTTTATAACTGCAATGGATCACACCCGATCCTCTACCATATTTCGTTTTACAAAATGCACTTTTATGCATATTGCTCTCGTTTCACTTCAAGAAAGAAACAAACTATCAGTAAAAAAATCCCCAGTTTCTTGGTTCAAATATAAGAAGGATGCCAATAGTCTTCGTTTTGTTTCAGAATACAATGCAAATTAACATCAAATCTGATTCGAGAGTTGTTCAGTTTTCCACAGTTAGGATGATATATTTGTCATACTTGATTGTAATACTAAAAGAAAGTTTTCCAATTTCCAACCTGTAACACATTCCATCTTCTTGAGTTTATACCGAAAACAACATCGGTGACAATTTTGATATCCCTGGCAATATTCATTATTTATCATGCTTTTCCAACTTCCTTGATAATACTTGTGCACTTTAAATCATATAAGCAATGTCTGCTTCACACATGTAGAATTTCATACATTTAATTTATTCCTTTACATTCAGACTTACTAACACTACCTGCACATGTCGACACTCGCAAACCCTTATAGATACTTTCACTTAAGTCATGATTACTCAGAACAAAGATTAGTATGCATACCATGCTTCCTATTGCATCCCCTATTTGTTCTAATTTATTCATTTGAATTTTATCTTTCTCCGAAAAAACTAATGTCTGCCTTCCAATATGTGTATCTTACTTGTTACTAAAAATTTTAAAATGTCCATAAGATTTTCTTTAATTTTAAAACATTATAGCTTAGTATTTTTTATTTTAATAGGCTGCGAATTGGTGTTTTACCATTGTAGAGCCCATTCCCCGGAAACTAGTATCTCTTTTTAGTGCGGCACCATATAGGCGGATACCAATTGCCGCAGTTCATATTGAAGCCCAATTCCTCCCTAGAGAGTGGCACCTGAGCTCTGTCGATGCAAACATATACAAGGATTTATTTTTGACGAGAGCACCCAAGCCAAACAGATACTCTTAGGGATCTTTACATGCCGTATAATCATACGACATGGCCACTGTCAATTTTCTGCATCATGAAAATCCGCCGACTTGGACCGGGGTCTTACCCGCAACCTTGGGTGCAGAAAGACAACGACGCTTGTCAAAATCATTAAGGTAGAATTTATCTTTCAGTATTTGAATTCATGATGTTTGGATACTTGTTTATTAAGTATCCGAAATAAATAAAGAAAAAATTATATTCATCACTTAATTTCTTCCTTTAGATTTAAAACCATCAAATCATTTATATTTATCAGTAATCTACCGTTGCTATATTAGGTATTTTAAACTGACTTAATTAAAATTATTAATATTTCATTTACGTACCATACAACAGGTTTCAAATAAAAAAAATAGCAAGCAGATTTTTCAAAAATGAATTCTAAAGAACACGTTGTTAATGGCTCATGCGTATTTTCATTAAAATGTCCTTTGCGTTCTTTTAGGGCCAGAATTAATGGCAACTCTTTTCCAACCAAAACCCAAGAAGTGAAACGTGAAGCTAAGATGCAAATTACATAGCTTTTAAATATCAGAAGTTTGAGTAAGTGAGATGGCAATTTGGGGAATGTTATGATAGAGAGTGATACTATTGTAAAGTGAAAGCCAACAGAGGTTATCCCGAAAGTAGAGCCATTAGGTCAAGGTGCATACCATTGCACTCGAGTAAAAACGCTACTCCCTTTTGATTAGATCGATGATCGGATCAAGGGAGGATTGACTATTTAATATCAGGACTTGTGAAATTATTGGAATTGAGATTAGGCTGGTTAGATATGGATAGTGGTCCGAGTTACGTTAGTTCGGTATTATTGATATTGTGTGTTTTGTCATCGTAGATTCTCTCACATATTATTATCTAATCTGTTAAAAGTTCAAGTTTAAATTCTTAATAAAGTCATATTAAGAATATGGACACGTATGGTCCTTTTATTAATCCTACACTTCTATCTCATGCAGATAAACCAGGAGAAGGGCACCCTAGGGGGGCAATTTCACAACGTTAATATCAAAACTAATCTTCAGTTTTTGTATGAATTAAGATTCTTAGCTTGCAATTTTTTTCTTGTCTTTCAGTTTCTAATAAACATATAGTATTTGTCTATATAACCCAGCGTTTCTCAAACTGTGGGGCGCTCCCCTTCTAGGGGGGCGTGATAACTCTAGAAGGGGGGAGAGGGTGTAAGTATATTGAAAAGTCGAAAACAAAAGATTATCTAAAAAGTTATTTATTTACTGAAATTAAACAAGCAAAATGCATTCTGACATAATAAGAAATAAATACACATTTACAATGATATATTACCCTTATAAATATATTAGTACTGCATACTGTATTTAACAATTAATTTAGGAATTCTAAGTTAAGAATGAGTTTAATAATTACCATTGACCCTGTGGTCTTGTCATCAATAAAATTATATACAAAAATTAACACTTATCTTGATAATTTGAACGGTTTACAATTAATCCCATTATTGCTGATTAAAAGATACGCGATTCACTCCCCAACGCTACCATTTTCCACGCAGGCGTGTGCTTGTGATGTGGAGAGGAGAAAAGGAATAAGTAAGCAAATCCTCTGAAATAAGTAAATCCTTTGCAAACACTGTCAAGGCCTATTTGTTGCATTCCAAAGACTTCGAAATAATTTTATGAATGGCAGTGCACAGAAAAGCTCGTAATTCGGACGTATATATACGTACGGGAAAATTAATGCTTTGGTGAGTAAGACGTTTATGTACGCCAGAAGCACTTAAGAAGTTAAAGTCGTATTGTAGCCTTAGTGTCAAAGTATAATATTACTGAATTCAATGCATTGTTATTGTTTGGAAGGGGGGTGATGAAAACTATGATTAAATATTTGGTCGCAAATACTAAAAGTTTGAGAAGCACTGATGTAACCCAATTTAATTTTTTTCCTTTTAAATTTTTACTATCAATTTCAGAATCAGAACTATAATTATTTGTTGTTTTTATAGCCTTAAAATAACTATTGCAAGCTTTTCTTTCATATTTTTTATTTCATTTAATTTTTCAACGAAAAGGTTCTTTTTCTTCTTTATTATTTTATCGAAACAAATTTTGTTGTAAAAATATACACTATGCTTTTAACAGGAAAGTTGGAAGAGCCTAACTCCAACTAATCTATTTATTGAGGGTCGAGGAATAAGTAAATGTTGATTGGGTTACAAGAATCCCCTTCTTGAATATTATATGCTATTTGAGCTAATTAGATGTGTGAGTATACAAAGAAAATAGCGTTTTTGAAGTTTTGGGCATTATTAGAAAAGAAACAGTAAAAAGTAATTGGATAAATTAATCTGCTTATTTATACCACGAAATTTCGAACTTTTCAGAAAATAAGAAAGGAAGCAAGGTAAAATAGATTTCGTCATTTGATATTTAGATTAAAATGCAACACATAGATACTGCATCGTATTAAGAACTCTCAGGACCCTAAAATGATATCCATGCACTCAAAAAAACATCCTTCTTCAAACCAATGTAAGCAATAAAAAAAATGCATATATATATGAAATTTCTACTCCATGATAATCCTATATATCTAAATTATTTCTCTAATTTTCTGAGAATTTGAGAAAAAATTAAAAAAGTTATAAAGAAATAAAAATTGGACAATTTTCAAAAATATGAAAATCAGTATCTTACACAAAAGAAGAATTGATACTATGTAGCTTACTGAAAATGAAAAATTACATCATCTAAGCACTTTTGCATCAAGTCCCTCAGCGCCCGAATGTTCGAAACAACGGGGAACCTTCATGAACTTTTTTATATCGGAGGTGAGGCAAAAAAAGAGAGGTTAAAACAATTTTTTTTGAAAATTTTTAACCTCATTTGATAGATTTATTAAAAATTTTTAAGATTTTATTGTTTTTTTTGGCCCAAAAATTAAACAAAAACCAAAATTTTAAATTTTTTATATTGATGCAAATAACCTTGTAAAAAAATTTTTAACTGAGCGATTAAAATTTCCCAAAGGGGTTTAAAAATTATAAAAAATTTAAATTTTTTAAAATTTAGAGTAATTTAATATTTTTTTTTAACAGGAAAGTATATTATTTAATGTTTTTTAAGAAATAATATGTGAAAAAAAAATTTTTTCAAATCACATTTTTTAAAAAAAGGAACAATTGTATATAAAGTAATATAAATATCTATCTGAACATAATATTTAGTTTTATGCCCAGGTTGGTTTTTTTTTAAGCAAAAAAGTGTTTCTGAGGATAAAAAAACTTTTAAATACAAATTTTTTTGTGTAAGTGCAAGACTATTTAGGTTTAGACATAGTAGAAAACATTCCAAAAAATTTTAAAGGTCTTAATTTTTTTAAGTTTTTTTTTTCCCCAAATTTTCTTTTATTATAATTATTAATAAAAAATATTAGAATAAAAACAATTAAAATTTTTAATTTTTCCCAAAAGGGGTTTTAGGAATAACTTTTTTGATTTTATGTAATTCTCAATAAAATTTTGAGAATTCTTGGGGTTTTTGGGTTTTTATTCTTTTTATTAATTTAAAGGGTATCGACTACGTTCGGAACCGTTTTTAAAAAACCCATAAATGGATAATTTTTATTTTTAGTGTCACTGAGATTAGAATAAAAGTATAAAATTGTTTTGGGACATTTTGAAAAAAATTACTTAAATACCAATAGTTCGCCAAAATTAACTTAGAAAAATTTTTTTTCAAAATGTTCTTTTTGTGAAAAATGCTTCAAATATAAAAAATATTTTCCCTTTATAGCTCAGACCTTTTACAGGGGCTCAACTAGGGTTTAAAAAAATTACATTACCAGGTTGCAACAAATTTAAAATAATTATCCTGTTTTTTTTAAAAATTTTTCCCCCTTTTGTTGTCGTCAGGGAAAACCCCATTTCTAAATTTATATATTTAAAAAAATTTAGTTGGGGGTTCTGTACAGAGGTCTGAGTTTAAAAAGGCAAAATATTATTATATTAGAAGCATTTTTTAAAAAAAGGAGAATTTTTTTGGAAAATGGGTCATTCTATGTTCTTTTTTTGTTAAAAAATTTAAAAATTTTTTTCTGTAATAATATTCAAAAAAACAATTTTATATACATTTTCTAATCTAAGGACACTAAATATATTAAATATTATCCATTTATACGCCTAAAAAAAATCACGGTTCCGTACGTAGCCTTTTCCCTTTAAGGGAATTATATATAATTATATATATATATATATATATATTATATATATATATATAAAAATTAAAAAAATTTTAATTTCCCAAAATATTTCCCAAAAATAAGATTTTTTATAACTGCAAGGATCACCCGATCCCTACCATATTTCTTTTTACAAAATGCATTTTTCTTTTTATTGCTCTCTTTTCACTTAAAAAAGAAACAAATTTATCAGAAAAAAATTTCCCCAGTTTCTTGGTTCAAACATAAGAATGATGCCGTCTTCGTTTTGTTTCAAATAAAAATGAAAAGTAACATCAAATCTGATTCGAGAGTTGTTTGGGTTTTTCCCAAAGTTAGGATGATATATTTGTCATACTTGATTGTAATACAAAAAAAATTTTTCCCAAATTTTCCCAAACCCTTTAAAACATTCCATCTTTTTTGGTTTTATACCGAAAACAACATCGGTGAAAATTTTTGATATCCCTGGAATTATTCATTATTTACTTCCCTTTTCCAACTTTTTTTAAATATTTGGTATTTTTTAAACTATGGGGCAATTTTCGCTACAAAATGTAAAATTTATACATTTAATTTTTTCCCTTTTTACATTCAGATTTACTAACACTACCTGCACATGTCGACACTGAAACTTTTAAAATACTTAATTTTCATATTTCCAGATCAAAGATTAGATGCATACCATGTTTCCTATTGATCCCCTATTTGTTCTAATTTATTCTTTTTAAATTTTTTATTTTTCCCAAAAAAAAAACTAATGTCTGCCTTCCAATATGTTTCCCATTTGTTACAAAAAATTTTTAAAAATGTTCAAAAGGGATTTTTTTTTAAATTTTTTAAAACATTAAAACTTAGTATTTTTATTTTAATAGGCTGCAAAATTGGTTTTTTTTACCATTGTAACCCACCCCGGCTAGAAAATTTTTTTAGTGCGGCACCATATAGGCGGATACCAACCTTCAGTTCATATTGATGCCCGTTTCCCCCCCCTAGGAGAGGCACCTGAGCTCGGGTTTGCGAACATATACAAGGATTTTTTTTTTTGCCGAGAGCACCCCCCAAAACAGACACTCTTGGGGATCTTTTTACATGCCGTATAATCTTTACGACAGGGCCCCACGGGTAAATTTTTTCTACATCATGAAACTTCATCATCCGACTTGGACCGGCGTCTTCCCCTCCTTTGGGGCAAAAAGAAAAAACGACGCTTGTAAAAAATCATTAAGGTAAATTTTTTTTCGTTTTTGGGTTTCCCATGATGTTTGGATACTTGTTTATTAAGTATCCGAAAAAAAATAAAAAAAAATTATATTCATCATTTAAATTTTCTTCCTTTAGATTTAAAACCATCAAATCATTTATATTTATCAGTAATCTACCGTTGCTATATTAGGTATTTTAAACTGATTTAAATTTAAAATTATTAATATTTCATTTACTTACCATACAACAGGCAAAAAAAAATAGCAAGCAGTTTTTTTAAAAAGTGAATTCCAAAAAGAACACTTTTTGGGCCTCCACGCGCGTTTTTTCTTTAACATGTTTTTGGGCCTTTTTGGGGAAAATTTTGGCAACTTTTTTTAAACCCAAATAAAAGTAAAGAAGCTAAATGCAAATTACATAGCTTTTAAAGATCGAAGTTTGAGAAATTGAGATGGCAATTTGGGGAATGTTATGATAGAGAGTGATATTTATTGTGTTAGGGCCAACGGGGTTTACCCGGAGATAGAGCCATTGGGTCAAGGTGCTTTCCATTGCACTCGAATAAAAACGCAACCCCCTTTTATGTTTGGATCTTTGATCGGATAAAGGGGAAAAGAATTGCCCCAATATTGGGACTTGTGATATTTTTGGGAAATTTTAATTTAGGGGTTAGATATTGATAGGGGTTCCGGGGTTACGTTAGTTCGGTATTTTTTTACTTTTGTGTTTTGTCATCGTAGACTTCACATATATTATTATCTAATCTGTGAAAAGAAGTTTAAATTTTAACAAAGTCATTTTTAAGGGAATGCAACTTTTGGCCCTTTTGGTTAATCCTACACTTCTAGCTCATGCAGATAATTCAGGAAAAGGGGCCCCCTGGGGCAATTTCAAAACCCTTTAATATAAAAAACTAATCTTCTTTTTTGAAATTAAGATTTTAGTTTGGGAAAATTTTTTTTTTGTTTTTTCAGTTTTTAAAAAAACATATAGTATTTTTTATATAACCCAGCGTTTCTCCAAACCCGGGGGGGTTCCCCTCCTAGGGGGGCGTGATAACCTACAAGGGGGGGGGAAAGTATATTGAAAAGTAAAAAACAAAGATTTTTTAAAAAAGTTATTTATTTACTGAAAGTGGCAAGCAAAATGCATTCTGACATAATAAGAAATAAATACACATTTACATTGATTAATCCCCCTTTAAAAAATGTTTTAAGTACTGCATACTATTTTTTTACACTTAATTTAGGAATACTAAGTTAAGAGTGAGTTTAATAATTCCAATTTTTGCCCCTGTCGTCATCAATAGAGTTATAAAACAAAAAAAAATTCTTTGATAATTTGAACGGTTTACACAATTAATGCCATTCCCGCAGATTAAAAATAGGGAAGGAGGAAGAAGATTCGTTCTGGGTACCTTCCGTTCCGAACGCGAGTAGGGGTAACCAATCACGCCGGCAATCGCCTTGCGTGATTTTTAAAATAGTTCATATTGATATCACACCGCCACATACCCCCGCCAGTTTTTTGGCGAATAGGCGAACAACGATCCCCAACCCGTGGTGAGGTAAGCAGTTCGTCACTTGGGGGGGCCATTCGGGGAGACGGTTTTTGAAAATTTTGCCATTTGTGTGAGACACTTTGAGAAGTAACGGCTTATTTGCGTCAATGTTTGAGGGTTTTTAGTTGCTTTGCGAGGGATGATGGCGCCACGACTGGGGCCCTTGGGAAGGGTGGGGTTTTTTCTTTGACCGGCCAGGGTCAAAAGGGAAGGAGGAAAGGTTCGTTCTGGGTACCTTCCGTTCCGAATAAAAGTACGAAAACCAATCACCCCAAAAAACGATCGTTTCGGGTGATGTTGGTCTAGTTCATATAGATATCACCCGCCACAGATCGTGATTCACTCCCCAACGCTACCTTTTTTCCACGCGGGGGGGCATGTGAGGGCCCTGGGAGGGAAGGGGAGAAAAGGAAAAAAAAAGCAAATCCCTAAAAAAAATTCCCTTTAAAAAAACATTTAAAAAAGGGGGCCTTTTTGTTCTTCCAATGACTTCGGAAAAAATTTTATGAATGGCAGCCACAAAAAAGCTCGTACTTCGAACGTATATATTTTGTAGGGGGAAAAATTAAGGGGTTTTGGTGGGTGACGTTTATATACGCCAAGAAAATTTAAGAAGAAAAAATCGAGGTACCCTTTTAGCGTCGGTATAATATTTTGAATTCAATGCATTGTTATTGTAGGGAAAGGGGGTTTTTAAAACCCAGTTTAAATATTTTTTTAAAATACTAAAATTTTTGAGAAGCACGATGGGGCCCAATTTAAATTTTTTTTTTTTTTTAAATTTTTACAAATGTCAGAACCCAAGAACTATAACTTTTTGTTTTTTTAATACCCTTTAAAAAAATAACTATGGTAATTTTTTCTTTCATTTTTAAAATTTTTTAACGAAAATGTTCTTTTTTCTTTTTATTATTTTATCGAAAAAATTTTGCTGTAAAAAAATGCACTATACTTTTTAAAAGAAAAGTTGGAAAGGTTTAAACCCCAAATAATCTATTTTTGAGGGTCGAGGAATAAGTAAAAGTTGATTGGCTTACAAGAATCCCCTTCTTAAATATTGTATGCTATTTGAGCTAATTAGATGAGGATACAAAGAAAACAGTGTTTTTGAAGTTTTGGGCATTATTAGAAAATAAACAATAAAAATAATGGGGTAAAACCCCTTATTTATTCCCCAAAAAATTTTTTGAATTTTTAAAGAATAAAAAACAAGCAAAAATAAAATAGATTTTTGTCATTTTTAAAATTTTAAAATTAAAAAAGGCAAATTGCATCATTTTAAGAACTCTCAGGACCCTAAAAAATTTTCCGTGCACTCCAAGAAAAAAATCCTTCTTCAAACCAATGTTGGGTAAAAAAGTTTTATATATATGAAATTTTACCCATGATAAAAAATTTTATCTCATTATTTCTAATTTTCAGGGTTTTAGAAAAATTTTTTTAAAAGTTATAAAGAAATAAAAAATTTGGGTATTTTTTTAAAAAAATCAAAACCCGTATCTTACACAGTAGAAGAATTGATACTTGGGAAAATTTCCAAAATGAAAATTACATCAAAAGAAGCACGTTTGCATCAAGTTCCGAAGACGTTCAAGAATGTTCGAGGAAAATTGGAGCTCTTCATAAACTTTTTGATATACAGGAGGTGAGGCAAGAAACAAGAGAGAGGCATTAAATCTATTTTTTTTTTAATTAAACCCGGGCGGGTTAACCCCAAAAGGGATATTTAAGATAAAAATTTTTCAAATTAATTACATACCCAAATATAATTTGTTAGGTATGTAATTAATGTTGTTGTGTAGCTCTTTAGCGGGAAACACAAAATACATCATTATTGTATAGATTATCACTGTAAGAGATGAGGGGCAATGAAATTTTTTATTTAAAAATAGGTTATAAGCACATGAAAGATTTAGAAATGTTATTATAAAACATGTTTCATGTTTGTCATTTCAATGAGGATTCTTTTGAGTCAATTTTATAATAATTTGTTTTATTACTGTGAATTATGTGAACCACACTGAGACACTTATTATCGAAGAGATATTCTGTACCTCAAATTTAATTTTTAAATTTGTAACTCAAGGACTACATTTCTAAACATTTGAACTTTAATAAACTCAGATCACTTTATTTATTTATAAAAAATAATATATTTGCTTGTTGAAACTTTAATTACAAATTAATTTTAACATGGGATATTTGTTGAATAAACTTATTAATTCAAATATTTAAAGAAAAAAAAACTGTTTCGTGTTTGTCCTTGCACAAGAAGAAATAACGATAATTTTGTTAGTATATATCAAAATATAATTAAGAATTTTATGTTAAATCTGGGAATGTACAGTTCTCTTAAAATCTTCTACGGAATTTTTTCTATAATCTTGTTTTTAAAATAGTGCATCAAAAGAAAAGAGTAAAAACCGAACAAGAAAAGCAGCAAACATAAGATGTATCAGATAATAAATCCCTCTTTCCTTGTTTTAGAGATTTTCTTGTTTTCTCTTTCTTTATTCGACAAAGGTTTGTGGAAAGCTCTCTGAATTACAAATTCAGTTTCAATTTACTGACAGCCATACGTTCAAAGGAAAGTAAGTAAAGATTCTCCAGTGTTCCTGTTTTCCACTCCTTCTCGTGATCCCCGGGAAAAAAATATGTTGAAAAACGTTCGAGACAAATTCCTCCATTGAACAAGCTTATTTTTTCCAGTTTCTTTTTTGAATATCTACTACTTATAGTAGAAGCCTATTTTACTTTAAAAAGGAAAAGATCAACAGTAGCATATCTGCTATCCTCTTTGTAGTCAGTCCATTTATTTTGTTCGTAGAATTTGAATCTCTGTGCTGTTTATTTGAAATATCAAAATATGTTTACGTGTTCCTTTTCTCTCTCTCTCTTTTTTTAGTTAAAAAAGTAGACTTTAAATTTGAAAAGTAAACTGAATTATTAGGCAAAATATCAAAAAATCTATATTCTTTGGTATAAATTGTTTGTCAGATACAAAGAAAAATTAATCTTTTTATCTGTGATGAAAAATTGAAATGTGAAGATAACCATTTGGGGTAGCTTTCTGTAACACTTACATATAAAATGTTTTATAAGGAATAAATGAATGAGAAACTCATATTTTGTTAAATATTTTGTCGAATAATTTTACTAATATTTTATACTCTTTTGTTATCATACGATTCATTCGTCTTTTAAAAATTTTGAAGAAGATTTTGCGAAAAGAAAATATTTATGTTGTAAAAATTTTTAACCCTATCGGGGTTTGCTTTTAGGTTGGGGCAAAACAAAAAAAAATTTTTTCCCGGGGGCCCCCTGGAATTTTTTCTATCCAATTCGGTAATTTAAATTTAAAAGGGATAAAAATCAATACAGATTAAACAGCATATTTTTTTTTTTTTTTTTTGCATATCATGTCCTGTGATGAGTAGTTGGAAATTGTTTTTCTCGGAGTAAATTTGCAAATTGTATTTTGATTACTATTACTAAAACTTCAAATCTATAATAAAGATTCTACATGTCTTATGTGTACTTTTCTTTCACCTGAATGAATTAAGCAAATGAGTAATTTAAAAAAGAGGTTATATTTAGGTTTTAGGAAAAGGTTTTATTTTTAAAAGGGAAAAAGGGTTTTAAAGGAAAAAAATTTTTGGTTTTGTACGAATAGGGGGTTATATACGCCCAAAAGAACAAAGGGCAATGACCTTGAAATTTTTGCCGTTCCCCCCATTTAAGAAGAGACAGGGGCTTTTGAATCCCGTGAGAAAATTAGGGGTTTAAAATACAAAAAAATTTGTTTTTCCCAAAAGGGTACAAAAGGTTTGGGGTTTGGAAAAAATCTTTTTTATTTTTCTGTGAATTGAGTAGTAAATGGTCCTACTTAATTTGAAAAGTTCAACAATAATTAGCTCATAAAAGTTTATTAAATTAATATTTTTAATTCTTAAAGATACTACTTTATTTGAAACTTTTTATACTAAAATTAACACTAGAACGTCCGGGCGGTGTTGAATCGAACACCGGTTTACTGTTTATTGGTTTTTCCTTTTTTTCCCTTTTTCAGAAACCCTGCAAAATTTTTCGCGACCTTTTAAATTCCTTTTTTTGATGATTTTACGGAAAAAATTTTTGGTTCAAAAAAATTTAAAATAGATTTTTTAAAAAAAACATTTTTAACGTGGTGTCACTTAACCGGGGAAGTTGTTTTAAAAGGGCCCTCAAAAAATAGTTCACTAAGTACATACTATTAGTAAAAAAACTCCAGGAAGTAATATCGTACATTTTTTTTTGTCCTTGAATGCAGTGTTATTGGGTTCACAGCGGAAATGAGTCAGTAATACTAAAAACTTTACCCGATTTTTATTACATAGCATTTGCTTATTTTGTTTTTTTTTCCAAAAATTTCGCAAATGCAAGAAATTTAATAAATCAGGGAAAATTTTGAATTTAAAAAGGGAAAACAAGTTCGCTAAAAACGCAAAAAGAGGGGTATTAAAAAAGTGCAAATGAAATGCAAATTTAAAAAGTTTTCGCGAAAATGGTGCGGAAAAAAACAAGAAAAATTGGTATAAACCGTATTCATTGCAAATACAGGGATGTACCAAAAAAATTGTTCATACAAACGATAAATAATAATTTACGCATTTTCACCAAAAAATTAGAGTTTTTTTATTAAACTAATATTTTAAATATTATTTTTTTTTTCCCCCTTTACAGGGGAATTATTTTTTTTTGTCAAGTTTTTTTACGAAGATCATAATAAAAAGATAATTTCCTAAAAAAATATTAAAAACCAAAAAAAAATTATCCTGCAATTAATTCATAAGTATAATTCTTTTATACACTTCATATCACGGTGTGTCTTAATGACACCAGCCCAAGTTTAAGGGTATTCCCAAATTCCATTTGGGGGGTAAATAAAAAGTAAAATTTGGAAAATGCCAATTTAATGTGGGGTACCAAAATTTAAAAGTATATTTTAGTAAGTATTCTATATTGTACAATTATTGTATTAGTATTTTATTGTTCCTGTACTTTATATGTAATTGTTATTGAAAAAGTCATTAGCATAAGTATTAATATTTCATAAGAAGTTTATTGTAATATGATTTATTATTTCTGTCTTCAAAAAAGTAATTTAACTGTTTTAGTGCGCAGTGGCTTTAAAGTCCAGTCACCTTCTAGGGAAAAAACCCTGATTAGAAAATTTTTGTTGTTACAAAATAATGTTAATATAGGTCGAGAGAGAGACCGCATTACGTTTATGAAGTATTTAATCACATAAAATTTATTTTAGCTTTGTGCCCTCAGAAATGGTTAGTGTTTTCCATAAAATTCTCTAGTGTTCGAACTAAGATCATGCTATTTATTTTAAAATCCTCTTCATAAAACTAAACTCCAATTATACTTTTGAACTTTTTTCGGTAGCTGAGTGGTCAAGACCACGGATGTCTGACGGGCAAGGTTTTCATTTAGTCGGAGGCTTAAGCTCTCGAGAGATATCTAATGCTTCAGTAAATTCGACCATTTCGCGGATTTTCGTCAATTTTAATTTTAGCATTTTTATGCCAAACACTTCTTTTTCATTAAAAGTTCCATTTTTTTTATTTTGTTTTATTATAAATGCAAAAATCTGAAATTAACTGGAACAAATACTTTTTACAAAAATAAGTTGTAAAGGATTAGCTTAAAATATCTATTCTTTTTATTTTAACCTTATTATAGTTTCCTTTATTTAAGGAGTGAATGTATTTATAGATAATTTCCTTCAAATTATGCAATATATAAATTCTCAATTTTTCTTCAATTCACTATTTCCTATACCCACATTTAATATTGAATGCACTTTATAACAATAAGTCATGGTAAATTTGGCATTGCCTAAATTCGATAGAAGTAATAAATTATTTACTCTGAGAACTTATTTGATTAAAGAAAACCCATCAAAATTGGTTTGAAGCATCGCAAAGAAATAAAAAAATGCATGGATGAAGACTTTTCAGTAAATCAAGATTAATATTATTTTTTAAATTAAAAAAGGAGCTATTCCCTATATATATTTTAAAAAAATTTTTAATGAACATTTTAATCTTGAAATATAAACATAGTTGTTTTTAAAATTTTAACTGGTAATTTGAAAATGATATAAAGTAAAGAATAAAATAGTCACACTAAACGTTTTCCTACGGGCTTCCTTATTTGATATCAATATTTCAATTTTATTTTTATATATATAATGAGATCAGTCTTAACTTTTTAAAATAAATTAAAGTATAGTTTATTTTAAACTATGATTATATGTTTGAAATTACAATGAAATTATGACTTGTTAACAATATATATATGCTAAATTGGAAATATTATTAGTTGTTCAAAAGCGTGCGCAATAAGTGTAATTTTATGGTTGTAATTACAAGTTATGGAAGTCACAACTATTACAAGTTATGGAAGTATTAGTTTTAATCAAAAAACAAACAGTGGATACCGCGATTACTTTATTGTCACACCTAAACTACCGGGAATAGTGTGAAAAAAGTTTCGAACCTGCTTCTCTGAATGTCAACAAAATCATTTCAAATTTAATGACGTGTTAATCTTTGGTAGTATTAATTTCGTAGATTCAGCAGAATCTCATTTCGACATGTTGATTGCTGACGGAATCATGAATGTTCATACAAAATGTCCTTTTTCAAATAATTGAATATGTACACAGGCTGCATATATGTTTCTGTTAAACTTAACAAAACGTTATATCAGTGCTACTCAAACTTACAATGCTTGGGACCCAATTTTCAATCATAATTTTATCATCCCCCACCCCTCTCTTTACAACAACAATATATTGAATGCAATAATAATGTGCTATGGCGCTAAGGCTACGATATGGCTTTAATTACGATATGGCTCAAACCGAACAAATTATCAAGAATAGTTTTACATTTTGTACGTAACTTTGTATATGATGGCCCATGGAAAAGCACTCTAGTAATTATTAATCTTGTTATTAACTTAATATTGTGTTGCTACTTATGCCTACTGATCAACAGTAACATGAGATCTAAGTCCACGTAATTCATCGCGGCGAAGAGCTAGATTTTTACGAGGGTCGTAAGCTTAAGATTTGAACACCATGCACCTGACAGTGTGATTTTGCTTGGTTCCACACCAATTTTGAGGAAGTACATCCTTGGGGTGGTTGGGGGCCTCCCACCTCTCTTCCCCTTCCACCAACCTCACGAGAGGGCTTGAGGCTTGACGGCTATATATAGTACGCCCCATGCGGCGAAGGCACTATACATTTACATACACCCATGCCTTCCCCGGGATTCAAATCCATGCCCTACGCCACCTCAGTCAGCGTCACTAACCACTATATCGGATGGGCGGCTCTTAATAATTATCAAATACTTTGTGCAGTACTGATACACTTATAAGAATATTAAGAGGTATTTTGTTTTGCTACTTTTCAGTAAATTAACATATATATTTTTAAATAATTTTTTTATTTTCGGTATGCTTGTCCTCCCATGTAAGATTATCATACCCTCCTAGGGGGGAGCACCCTACATTTTTAGAAACTCTGCATTATATGTGACAGTTTATACCTTACCTGTTAAATTAGAAAAAATGTCAGGTTACAAACAGGAAGTGTTTCAATTAACTTTAAACAATATTTCAATATCAGTATATCAGTCAATAGTAAAATAAAATACAATTATCATTTTAAACATTAGCCTTTGTAATGTTATATTTTATATATCTCTTTGACTTGGATCTTCTTTGAACATGCTAAATAATTTTACTTCTTGGTGTGCAGTATCTGTTTCAATTTCCTTCTAAACATTTCTGTCAATTGAAATATGTGATAACACCTTTTTTTCTTATCATCTGAATTTGAAAGCAATATTTTTCTCCTTTTCATCTTCTGCATGTATTCACAATATTCACTCCTTTATCTTCAGTATTTTAGACGTACACTCAGTGTAAATATATTTTGACATTTTCAATTTCAAACAGTTTATTTTCACTTTCAGAATGTTGCTCAACTCAATAGATTTTCAAAAACTTTTTTCACCAATGATATGTTTTTCTTTTGTGAACTTTGTGTATCACTTCAATATTTCAATATTTTTATGGATAAAGCATGATGGAATAACGCTTTAAAAACAACATGTAGATTACTGCACTTTTTAATTTTTGAGAACGGTTTACATATAAAAATGACGCCTACAAAATAAAACTGAATATATATTATTGGTTTTAATGTGCAAATTTAGTTTATTTTTAAAGGAAAATATTACATAGTTTTTACAGGAGAAGATTGCAAATTCATATTATATGTAGAGTACTCATCACATCATCTGTTAGACGGAATTAAATTGTTTAGCGGTCTAATGACATATTGTGATAAACACAATAGAAGACGCATGTTTTTCCAATATATATATAATATATATATATATATATATATATAATATATATATATATATATATTATATATATATATATATATATATATATATATAAATCTTTTATTATGTTAACTTTTATAAAAAACAGAAGACAAGTGAGAAAAACTGATGGCCTTTTTAAAACTTTCTGTTCAAAATTTTAATATTTCTATTCATAAATTGTTGGTACAAATATAATTCACGGCAGGAAATGCCTCTTAACTATTTCATACTTGGTGGTACATATGTTGAACCACCAATTCCTTTCCGTTTATTGTGTGGTGGTACATAAAACGTACCACTTGTTTGAATGTCTCTGAAATTTATGATAGATGGTACATTTTTTAAAATCCTACCTCAGAGGTCAACTCCTAACAGTTACTCAAGTTTCCAACAGATGTTAGAAGCTAGTTGTATGAAATGGGTTTATGCAGTAGTTCATTCTTTGATCAGCTGTGAGTCTGTCGAATAGTATGTTTTGGATGTGACAGTGTCGTGTATTTTTAATAGTAAATTAAATTGATTTTGGGGATATTTGATACAGATAAGGTAAGTTCATATATTGCATATCTAAATAAGTCAATATTACAATAATTAGTACCCAATATACAATACAATAATATATTACAATAATTAGTAAATCATGTTTCCAGAACTATCATGATGCTTGAAGAGTGGTGGTACAAAATATGTACCACCTATTTTTCAAAAGCATTGTAATCCCTTTGTTTTGAAAAAGTATCTCATATTGTTAACATGTACCAGAATTTGTTAAATAATTATAGTTTTGTGAGGTTTATCTAAACAATTTGTAATTATTTCCCTCTAGTGCATTTTTTGTCAAAAATTCAGCGTATGAAAAAGAGAAAAATATAAGGAATTTCAATTTAATTTACTTTACTGGTTTAAAGGTTCTTCAAGGCGTCAGTAAATAATACATCATATATTTGGATCCAAAAAATATCTTTATGTTTTCATCTTGATAAAACAGCTTATTGTAACATGAACAATTTTAAATATTACTGGGTGGGGGGCATCCCCCCTCCACCTAATCGTTGACCAAGCGCCAAATTGTAAAAATTACACAACTGTTCTTACTCAATGCTCAAATTGTAAAACCGAAATTTACATGTATTACGTAGTTCGATTTACTTGTTTTTTGTTCTCACAAATTTCTTTCTTGGCTCACCTCTTCAATTAAATTCATCACTGAAGCGACATCGTCCAGCATTTCATCGATAAAGCGCTCAGATTTTGATAGACCTGAAACTTTTTGCTGCTTCCTGAAAAGTTGAATATTTAGTTTCGTTGTTTGTAATAAGTCTTTGTGTAAAAGCAACGATTCCATTCCAGGCAATCGATGCGATATATATATATATATATATATATTTCTAGAGCTTGCAATAATGCACTGTCGCAATCTCACTGGCGACATTTTTTTAACAAAGTGTAAGGTTGCCAATTCTACAAATACGGCACATGTGAAATCGGAGTTGCCAGGTTGGTGAGTTATTATGCCAGTTGGCATTATTGCGATAGTACGTGATAAACTTATTACAGCATCACGAAAAACTTTTTTAAAAGAGAGAATGCAATTTTTCATAACTTCAGATTTTTAAATGAAATTTTTTCTGCTTAATGATTAATTAGTTAATTGAATATACATATGTATCTTAGTTTTTAATTAATTGAAATTTGATTCTCTAATTATACCGGTTATTTTATCTTAAAGTTTTTTTAATTTTAGCACGAGATTAAAAATAGTAATGTTACTTAAATGTTTTCATATAGAATAATGTTTTCACAGCTTATATTGGCAAGCAGAGTTATAAATATTAAAAAAATATATTTGTGACGGTTCTATCTGCATTCTTTTTTTAATAAAATCCTCTTAGGAAATTGTTGGTCTTTCAAATCTAGTTATTCACAACCAGCCCTCTGTAGAAGAAACCTTAATTATTTAAATTAGGTCTGCTATATATAGTCTATGTTTTCAAGCTAGTAATGAGAGTAAGTGAGGAGATAGGATAGATTGCTAATAATCAGGTATTATTCATTTTTACAATATATTTCAGGTATTAGATAAATGAAAGAATTAAAAATTTATGTTGGGTACTACAGTTTAAATTGTGATCGATAATTTAAAAAAGCCCGATCAATAATTAAGGGGGCTTTTAAATCTTTTTATATTTTGCGTATCACGTAATTAATCCACATATTGCTTAGATTGGGAGCATCTATTCTTTAAAATTACTTGAATTGTGTTGCTAATTGTGTAATCAATAAATAGTATGGTTTTGGATATGACTAGTTTTCCTTCTCTTCCTCTACGTTTCTAATCGAGAATGAGAAAACCTCTTACCCCTCACAAATTAAAAAACTGATTTTTTCCTGAAAAATTCTTATTAAACCCTTAACTGCTACCGTAGTATATATACGTCTCACTCAAATAAATGTTAAATGCCCCTGACGTATACATACGTCTTTCCGAAATACAATATGTTACTTGGCACTGCTCTCAGTAAAACGTTTCCGAAGAATCATGAATATTATAAAAATAAATTTTATTGGGTTTCTCAACGATTTATTTATTTCAGAAAACAATTTACTTATTTCAGCCTTTTCTTTCCCCTCCAACACACTGCATACTCAAGGCTGTGTGAAAAAAAGGTGGCATTGTGATGCTAATCATGAAACTTTTAATCGGCAGTTAAAAATTAGATTTCAAAATAAACTCCAAACACTTTTCTTTTTAAATTGCATTGGTTACTGAATGGTAATGCACTTCTATTAAACCACAAACATACTTTTACGTGACCGAATACATTTTTCTCCTTCTTACAAGAATCATAAAGCAAGAAAGAAGCAAAAAACCAGAAATTATATCCTTTCAAAAAAAATGTTCTTCAAATATTCCGATAAATTTTCTAGTTTCCGATAATATTTGATATTGTTGATCCTGAAGATACTAAAGCATTGACTTTTAACAATGTATTTCATATTACCGTTTAATAAAAGGTTACACCAGGAAGAAAGGGTAATAGACATTTGGATTTGCTGTACTTGTACAAGTACACTTTAATCGAATAAGACAGGATTAAAGTTTAAAAGGTGTACTGCAATTCACACAATGCAGAAATCAATACTCAGAACTTACGCCTCTAGAAACAAAGACAGTTCTAATCCATCTGGGTACCGAATCAAATTCAGCTTAAATAACAGATGCAAGTTTATCATTCCATGTGGATTCAATTCAATGCTACAGTTCATCAACAGTTGTGGCTTACAATAGTTGTGTGCTCTAAGCAATATGTGACTAGAGAATACAGATTAAGAGAATATGCTGACTAAAGTAACAACATTAGCCAACAAACTCCATTGTATAAAGGAAAAGCAAGGAAGGAATAGACAGTACGGGCCACATAAGGGGTTGACTTGTACAGATATCTTAAAAATTGTATTCCCAGCCATACAAAGGTGACTGGGATATGTGCTGGATGGCATCATCATACAAGAATTTCCATATTACCATCGACGCTGTCAGATACACACAGTTTGGACTCCTTCTCCACAAGCATACATTAAACATAAAGCTATACGTAGAACTGCGATTTATCTAAAAAGACGCCGTAACACCACTCCTATGTTCAAGCTCGCCATTTAATATACCAAATATAAATACCGGTTTTTTAGCATCAAAAAAAAGCCAACGGTGCTAACAATTTGAGGTGCTAGACGCATCATCGCACTGTTCGAGCAACCACTTATACTACAATTGAGTCTAGTCTTGGATTCAGGTTGCCTGATATGTCACACGATTGTCTTCTTAGGCGGTATTCGCCGAGGACGTCTGATAGTGTGCATGATCCTCTGTATGGTTCTCCAGGACTCATCGATTTCACAGTCACATGACAATCAATCATTACATTACATCCAATTAATTCAGTGATGTTAGGCAACGATTCCACCATTATCAAATTCTGACAAGAACCAATAGGATTGTTCCTGTTTATGTGAGGCATAACGCAACTTTTATATAAATAATTAGAGCTCGAATATAAACTTCATTCATTGACTGATTAAATCATGGTACAAGTTTTTATTGAGATTGTAAATTACGCTATTTTTTCCTCAGTTTATAATTTTTGGATAGGATTATATTATTCCACATTTTAGGGAATAATCCAGCTGATTGTAACCCATATGTAAACGAGGTGATAGTTAAAGGATTGGATAATATGTAAGATAAAAATCATTTAATAATTCATGCAATTATGAACTCTTTAAAAAACAAATTTTTTTTGTATAAACTATTTAATTCATCGTATTATAAAAGATTTAGATGCTCAAATTTTTTTAAATAAAACATTTTTAACCCATTTTCTTACTTCTGATTTTGAACTTAATCCAGTTTTATTCGCCTATTAAGGAAATTTCTTTTTAAGTCTTACACGAATTCTACAATTAAAAAAAAAAGAAAAAACTGTAAAAACTTTGAAAAAGATCTTGGCATCTATACTATCTTTTTTCTACATATAAATTCCAAAAAAGTACAACACGTTAACTTGGCTAATATTTGTTAGCAATAATGTAACGGAACTAAAGAATTCTAAAAAAAAACAGCTTTCCACTAAATCATAAAGAAGTTTTAAAATGTTTCTTTCTTTTTTCGAGTTAATTAGATTATGATTTTCCATTTGTATTCTTCAAGTAACTAAAGAATCATTTCGCTTAATCAATAATTTAATTCATGCTTAGTGAGAGAAAGCAAAATGCATCATCAGCAGAATTTCTACTGCGTGGTAAAAATGAGTAAATGCATAAGATTTATTAAAAAATCATTCTTTACTGATAAAAATGAACTTTCAATCATTTTCATTTGACACTTATCAGATTTCCACTATATCTTTCATCTTATCATGAACGATTCTTTTTCCTAGAATAAATGCATTTTTGCTTTGGGGTGTAAAGAAAATGAATTTGAATTGTATTCTACCAGTTTAACCAATAAATACCGA
>BMAV01003652.1:160352-180251 GCA_019973955.1 Trichonephila inaurata madagascariensis | reverse complement strand
ATGGCGTGGCTTAAATATATATCTCTTTTTTAAATAATAAAATTTTCTGTTACATTTTACTATTTTTCTATTCATTTCATTTTACTATTTACTAAAGTGTTTAATGGGGTATAGACGTGCCGTCTAATACTTATGACGTGACTTTTGGGAAAATAATAAAATTAAATACTAACCACTCAAAACTCTTTATTTACTATTAAAAATACATTTTGCACTGTATAGCAGTAAATGTTTTGGATATACGTGTAATTCATATTAAAGTAACATTAGTGTGAATTCTGTTGTTGCCGATGAGATGACAAATAACTTATAATAGGATTGTAAGATGTTACTTTTAACAGAACACATTCTGAATTAGTCATCTGCCAAAGGGTTTTCTAAGTGAGTCTTAAATGTTATTCATCTCTGAAAATAATGATTCTCGGGCATAGGTAGATGAAAATATGGTTAAAAAGCATGAGACAGCTTCTTCGAACAGTTAAATGTATCTGGAATCGAATACCATGTTTCCAAAATTACGTTACTGAGATTTTTACTTATATTGCTCGTTAATATTCTGTTTCAATCAATTCCACGATTTTTCTATTTTTAATAAATTTTTGAATCCATATTGAACTAGACTGGGAATCCAGCACAGTTTCATTTCAAATTCTTCAATTTCTTCCAATCGAATTGGGACAAGTTCAGTTTATCGAATGAAATCGCATCAGGGTACATAATAATTATGGAAATAAGTTCTTGAATAACTTTTTCTTCGTCTGATTTTTTCAAGTTCGGAAAGTACTAGTAGTTTCTTGTAATAATATCGTTTCTGAAAGTATACAATTTAGCGTCAAAAGCATTGAGATCCCTCTTGAAGATAATAATTTTATTTTTATCTTGAGACTGTACATTCAATTCTTTGAAATGTTGGCATATGTCTGTAAAAACGCGACTGATCACTCGCGTTTATTCGTAATACTTCATAGTGAACTTAGTTATTTTGAACTAAAATGTTAATCGTTTTGATCGGAGACGTGTCCAAGTAATTGTGTCGCGTGCCATTGGTTCGCCATCCCTGATCTAAGTGGACCTCCTCCCCTCCCCTGTCACCTTTTTCTACAAAAATGAGTGCGGGATTCTTTCTGATCCTATTTTAAGCATGAAAATATGAAACATGTAATATTTTTAAAAAATAGGCTTAGAGAGAGAGAGAGAGAGAGAAATACAACACTAAAATTAAACAAAATGTAGAAAAAGGACAAATGTTTATAGAACTAAGTAAATAGTATAATTATCATTAGCAATACTGCAATGAATTTAAGTGGCCGCGGTAGCCTTGTGGAATAGGTATCGGATCATGGCTGGCTTTCTCACGCGAGTTCAAGCCCAGTACCACTTAAGACCCTCCATATAGGGCAGCGATGCGCGCTAAATCTGTCGAGAGCTGAAACGTCCTCCCGTTGGTGTGGTGTGGTAGTTAGGAGAGGGGATGCCAACTCAGGTGTCATCCACGTCACGACCATGGTTCAAAATTACGTGGTCCGTCGCCAAAAGCCCTCGTGTAACTGAACAGTGCGACGTTAATATTCACTCACTCGCAATGAATTTAAGAGTAAGAATCTGTTTTTGTAAGCGAATCAGAACAGCAATGAACAAATAGTTCTATTAATCACATTACTTAAATATACTTTGAGTCTAAGAGAAGAAAATTAAAACAATTAAAAATTTAAAATATAACAAAATTAAGTACAGTTGAACCTTTTTTTGTGTAGTAGATAGGGACCGCATAAAAAAAATATTCAAAAATTTCATGAATTTTTACATAAAACAAATTCGTGGAAGTACTACAGAATTTTTTTTATGCGGGGGGATAGGGACCGCATAAAAAAAGTCGCATTTATAAAATATGCCAATTATTTACGAAATTTATGTAAGAGTACTTCCATAACAAAATAAATAATTAAATATTACACATGGAAACATTTTAAAAACATATAGTTTCTATTTGTATACACGGATAAGTTTTCAAAATGCACATACATAATTCATTGCTATTCATCGTAATCCAAAGCCCTGTAATGATTAAGTTCTAAATCGCTTTCGTCATTGAAGGTACAGTTTCGATTGATTTATTTTTTGGCAACATAAAGTAAGTGATAAGTTTTTGTGACGAAAGTCGGGTGGTTGGTTGTTTGTAAATGTCACGATAACCAGATATATATGATTGAAACCCTTTTTGAAATTTTATTCTCCTTTCTTAATTGGTATTTATTTTAAGAAAATGCTTTTCCAATTTTTTGGAAAGCTGGTTCCCTGCATATTTTTATCCGCTCTCAAAGAATCCGGTTCTTCTTGTCCGTTTTTATAATCTATCAAATTATTGATAATGTCACTGTCATTGAAAGTTTCGGCTTCAATCAAGCTCGGGCTGCTGGAGCGTTGACAGAAAACAACTGAGTGCACATTGTCGGGAGACTGTTATTACAAATGAACAGAGCGTCTTGAAGTGTCCACATTTCAGTGGCATAGCGTACACTCCCTCATCACAAGGGGAGGGGCAGAACTCTAGGGGGCCTAAGGCATGACTTACGCTAAATACGTATTTACCCAATTTATAAAATATTAAAGGCGAAACCTGACTTTCAGGGGGGAGGGGAGTCCTGATATTCTTCGTTACTCCACTGGTAAATAGATACAAAACATTACAGGGGCGCCAAAGCCATTGAAATTCATACACCACATTAAAAAAAAAGATAGCACATAAAAAATCGCTCAAAAATAAGATCTCATAAAAAAGACCGCACAAAAACAGGTTCTACTGTTTTCAGGTATTAAGAAAAAGTTTCATTAAATAATTTAATTACAAGAAAACAAAATATAATTAAGAAGACTTTCCTTGCAGCAGCACCAGATATATTTGTACAAAACTGCCATGCAATGACAAAAGAGCTATTATAAGCCAGAGATCATGTGACATAAATCTTTTGATTAAATCCCTTTTTAAAGGTTTTGACCTAGATTCCTCTCTTCCCTATCAACTACCTGTCTCACTATTCCTTTGCTTAAATTAATTCATGGATAGAACTGAATATTTTCAAATTACAACCAAAATTCACAAAGCCGGATCGGGTCTTCTGAATAAATTGTTAGTGATTATAAGTGGGAATTTTAAAGTACCTTTTTCAAAAGACAAATCAAAACCTTTAGTGGATTTTTTAAAATCAAAATTCAATTTAATTATGTCAAATGATCCAAATGAAGCACGAGGAAGTATGGAACAACGCTTGATGGAGTTTTTTTTATAGATATTTAAATAAAATTTTGAATCTAAAGGATTTATAACCTATTTCAGCTACCATAAACCTATTATTTCCTTCTTTGAATACAATTAATTCCCAAATATGATTGTATATTTCGCACAAAAATATTACTTTATGAGTACAGACATATGAATAAATAATTTTATAGGACAATACTAATATCCCCTTGTTTTTTATTCTCCTCTAAGTAATCCCTGAAATAACATTACAAAATCTGAAGTTATCACTTCTATCGTGTGGTCATAAGCAGACACACTTTTTTTTTTATAATTTTAGTCTTATTACTTATTGAACAGCCCTCGTACATAATGTTGATTTAATATTTTTTGCCAAAAATAGTGAGTTTATACGTAATATTAGTTTTTTGATACTAACTATTTATAAAAAATATCAATAACCAATGTTCAACAGATTGCTAAATGCAACTTTACGCATTAGGGGATACAAATTAAATAGTAATATTTTTGATAAACAAGTAACATAAATTTCTTTTAAAGTCAATTCTTACTTAGGACAACAAAGAAAATTTTTATTTTAGTTAATTAAATTCAATTAATGAATTAATATTTGAAAAAATGGTACCAACATCAAGTGTCCTCCACTACGAATTTAAAAAAATATATTTGAAACCAAGAAAAATTCGTTAGAAAAACTTACTGGTGCAATATGTTGGTGCTAGTTCTAACGTCTTGAGAAATAACACAGAATAAATTTAAAATTAAAAAATGAAATTTAATGAATAAATTAATAATTGAAAAAATTCTTTAACATCAAGTGTTATCTATCACAAGTTTAAAAAATGTATTTGAACTTCAGTGAATGAATAAAAAGTATTTTATTAACGATTGAAAATTTGAACAAGATATATATATATAGGGAGAGAGCGGAATTGAAAAAATGGATCGTTTTAATTTTAATATTATTAAAATTACTTTTTTGAAAAGCATTTTTTATCTTTATATCTACTTCTATATATTTATATTTAAAGAGATACCATTTTTAATTATTTACAGCTTACCAATTATTTAGTTAATAAAGAGATTGATAAGATTATAATATTAGAAAAAATATAGTGTTATTAGTTTAATATAGTTTTTTCCTGATTTGAATCCTAAAATCTATTAATTACTTTATTGTATCGCAGATAACATTTTTAGTTAATTTGTTAAGTATTTTTTCGAATTTAGAAAGTTTCCAAATTATAATTTCTACACTTTCTTTTAGAAATTTCTTTTTCGTATTATCGAAATATGTTATTTTTTTCTCTGGAGAATATTTATGAGCAATTTTATCTTTAAATATTATCCTGTGGTTGTCATTGTTTTGGATGCTTATAAGAAGTTTGGTGAGCTACATTTTTCTTACTTTTGCTTATTAGCGATTATATCTTGCAAATTAATTTTAGTATTCATATATATAAATATCTTATATACTTTTTAAGTAAGCAGATTATAATGTTATACTATAAAATTTTAAGATTTTATATTTTTAGTACTTAATTTTAGTTTTTTTTTTTCAAGAAAATTTTAATGTAACATATTCTTTTCTTATTTCAGCTCAGTAATATAAGCAAATAAAGAGAAAGGCTGGCGCCTTTAAATATTGTTTAGCCTTGCAGTCTTAGCCTAGAATTTAAGAATAATTTGGTGTTGTATTATTATGGCTGTGACATTTTTTATTATATATTGAATGATATTGCCCTTACTATATTCTTATATATTGTTAAGTATTAGGTTAGCATTAAGTGTATAGTACATACATATAGTAGCCGCCCGCTTTGCTAGGTATTTCATATTGTTGTATGAATACATACTGTTTATATATTTATAAATTATTGATACCTATGACCTCTCACTAAGCGTTCGATTGTAATGAAAAACATTATTATAACTCTCACCTCTTGATTTAAAAATAAGGACAGGGCTTCTAAATAATAACATTCAAAACATAAATTCAAAAATGGGAATTTTTTAATATCATTAAGTCCAGTAAATAAACTGAGAGTCGATTTACATAAGACCCATTCTTAGCAGATTTAAATTCAATAAACGAAGCATGCATACCAAATTTCGTTATTGTAAATTTAGAAGTTCAGAAAGAGGAAAATTTTTTTAGCAATACACCCCAGTAACTCCCAGCTCCCCCCCCATAGGAATCGATTTTCATAAATTCCGTTCCTTACGAATCTCTGTTTAACAAAAGAAACATGCTTACCAAATTTTAAGTATATGTGTCTGACAGTTCAAAAACGGAAATTTTTATCTACAACACCCCTTAACCCCTCACAGCCCATTCTTTCCATGAAAAGAACATGCCTACCAAATTTCAAGTCTGTAGGTTTAATAATACAAAAACGGGAATATATTTATCTCCAACACACCTTAACCCCTCGCAATCCCATTTATGGTTCGACTAACCTCTTTTGTAGGGGATCTGTACTTCATGAAAATAACCTGTAATGACCTACCCCCAGGGGACGCTTCCTCGTCATCTAATCGACCTAAATCTGTAGGAGGGAAAGATGGATGACCAAGACTAACCACGATAAATGTAATTTATTATTATCAACTATAATATTCCAGAACGCGCAATCTATAAAGGGAACCTTTGGAGTGGTATAAAGCGAGTGTCAACCTTATGTGAATAAGCGTACGAAATCCGAATATCTTAACTTAATCAATCCTATCTTAATACTCATAAATTCACTAATTTATTCTAGTAGTTAAAAGTCGTCCTTTAGTCACGCGGTGTAATTCCAATTCATACCGTATTAACACTGCTTTCAGCGGCTCCACTCCTTCTAATCTACGATTATTAAGCTTTAACTATATATACACTAGCTAATTTGCATCTCATGGTTTCTTCTTGAGAGGGATGGCTGTGAAATAACGCGATTGCTGGCCCAAAGATTCCCCCAGAGGATTATTAGTTGAAAGTCACTTAAAGCCCCGCCACAAACCTGTCTACCAAATTTCAAGTCTGTTGGTTTAATAATTCAAAAACGGAAATATATTTATCTCCAACTTCCCTTAACTCCTCGTAATGCCCCTTAGGGTTTGAATTTTACAAACCCCCTTTTGTAATGGATCTTTACCTCATGAAACGGATCTGTCTGCCAAGTTTATATGTTTTATAGTTCTTGAGATATCGTGATGAGTGAGTCTCTTTTCTTCTTTTATGTATAGGTACCAGAAGAACCCCAAAGCATCAGGTAGCTCATGAAAAATCCAAGTAAACGATCTTGCCGTTTGATGGGCCAATCCAGATATACCTTCAGGCATTCAACGGGATTCAGATCTGGGGAGTTAAGTTGCTACTGTATTAAGTGGAATTCGTCATCATACTCCTTGATAATTCACGTATTTTTTGCCTCATGGCATGTGGCGATGTCCTTTTGAAAAACCTCATCATTCGCGGAATACACTGTTTTTATGTTGGAGTGTACTAAATCGGCTATGATGGATAAATATTCTCATCTATTGAGAGATCTTTTCAGATGATTTAATGGACTCCACGCATACCAAGGAATCATAACTCAGATAATTACATTGTTTCTTCCACTTTGTAGGCATTCAGCAATAATCTGTGGAAGTTTGTTTTCTGATGGTGAATACCACATCAAGGTCGACGGTAGCTCATCGACCTGATGTATTACGAAATGAGACTACCCTGAAAAAGCAACTTTTCCCCATTGTTTTGCTGACCAATATTTATACTGCACTGCCATTTCACGGCGTTTCTTATGAGGAACATTAGTCAGCACTTGAATTGTTAATAGATGTCGACTATAGAGGCCAATATGCAAACAAGAGCTAAGTTATCCTCGAAAGTGTTTTTGTACATTGTTGATTGATCTGAACTGTTAACGTAACAACGGTAGCTCGTTGATCAATCTTAAACAGGTATAGGCGACGCATAGCTCTTTCTCTGATTGTCTGTAGTACCCCACAGTGTGCCAGCCGGGATTGCAGATAATGTTTATTTTCCTCTTTATTGTATAAAGATATTAAGTCAGTGCTTCTCAAACTTTCAATACTTGTGACCCAATATTCAATTATAGTTTTCATTGCGCCCCCCCCCCCTTCATACAATAACAATGTATTAAATTCAATAAAACTATACGTTGATGCTAAACCTACAATACGACTGTAACCTCTTAAGTGCCGCCGACGTATATAAGCGTCTTGCTCAGCCAGTGCGTTATTTGCCCCGGACGTATATACACGTCTTTCCGAAGTAAGATCTTTTCTCGGAACTGCTATCTATAAAAAATTATTCCGAAGGCATTTGGAATGCAATAAAAGGATATTGACAGTGTTTGCGAAAGATTTACTTATTTCAGAGGATTTGCTTATTAACTTCCTTTTTTACCTCCCCCCCTCCCAATACACCACATACGCTCCCCGACGTGTTAACCGGTGGCATTGGGGAGTGAATATTGCAATTTTCAATCAGCATTTTAGGGACTAATTATAAACCGTACAAATTATTAAGATCAGTGTTAATTTTTGCATATAATTTTATATATGACAAGGCCATGGGTTTACTGGTAATTATTAAACTTATTCTTAACTTAGTACTGTTATAAACTAATCATAAAATGCATTGCGCAGTAACATAAATTTATAAGTGTATTATATCAGTGTAAAAGCGTATTTTATCAGAATATATTTATTTGTTTACTTTCAGTAAATTAATAATTTTTAAAAATAATCTTTTGTTTTCGACTTTTTAATAGGCTCGCGCCCCCCTCGAAGGGTTATCACGCCCCCTAGAGGGGCGCGCCCCACAGTTTGAGAAACACTGCATTAAGGCACTAAACATACATTGTAACACCGTTTGTTAGAAATATCAATGATCACGAGTTCGTGAGTATGTCCACTCGGATATGGCAATCTCAAGTATTAATTCTTGTTAAAAGCTAAACACTAAAAAAGTATTAACTCTTCTCTTGTGTATATAAACTAAACACATTGGCGCAAAAGCCCATGAAGACAAAGGCCTACTGTGCCCATCTCAGTTTTCGTGACCTTGGACAGTGAGTTTTATAAGCCGATGTTACGGTCAGGTGGTCAATCTGAGGTGAAATTCCCAGTGTTTGCAAGCTTGGTACTCACTTATCGACCCACTGAAGGGATGAACGGCTGAGTCGCCATTGCTCGGACATGAGGCTTGGATTGCACGATACGGTGCCACTTGGCCTCCTTGTGTATATAGTTTTACTTAATCAAATTAAAGCAAAAATTATGCTAAATTTTTTTATTTTATTATAATGAATCTCAATTTCGAATTTTCCTATGAATTTGCACTTTGGAATATCAGTATATGTAAGAAATTCATAGAAAGTATCTTTTATGGTAAAGTGCTTTATTTTTATCTCCGAAATTATTTCTTAATTTTCAATCATTAGTGATATTACCATTGGCATTCAGTTGTAATATGTTTGATAAAATTCGTAACAAAATCTTCAGCAAAAAAAAAAAAAAAAATTAAAGTTAGAACACAATTTTAATATTCAATAAGTATATATTTTTCTCCAAATTTTGTAAATTATTCTGTATTTAAATGCATTATTTATTGCTTTTACTTACTGTTATTTCTGTTTAATTTCACGCATTCCACTCTTTTTCATGACTAAAACTGATATTCATTTCCATTGAAGCAAAAAGCGAAAAAGTAATGCACTTTACCAAATAAAAGCAATCTAATGATAAAACTCAAATAATTCTTTATTTACCCTATTTCATTTATCTCAAAGAAAAATGTAATTATACATCCACCAAACAAAATGCTGAAATGAATTTAATAACTTTTTTTGGTATCAATGGTTCCGATAGGGTATAGAATAAATTTCAAAAATAACGGTATTGCGTATAATGCTGGTAAAGTATGGGCGTGGGCCTTTATTTATTTATTTTTTTAAAAAAATCTTATAGTGGAGAAAAATGGTGTTATTTTCATAAAAAAATATTTGGCTGATGGTCAAAAAGGAGTTTTTACGTTCTTTACTCGTTTCTCTGTTGTTGTGAGACAAGAACTTCATTAACGGCAAACGCAACTGTACTTCTCTGTGGTTTTTTTTTTTTAAAAAAAGGCATTTAAAAAGGAAGGTTTTCTTTTTCTTTTTTATTCTTGATTCCTCTTTTTCCTCCCTTTTGCACTGTTTCAGAGAAGCTGAAGAAATAATAGCAAACAAAAATAAAAAAGTAAATTCGTGAAAACAATATTCTTACTCTTCACTTCTACTTTTTTAAAATTTAAAAACAAATAAATTATTACCTTTTTAAAACTCCGTAAATCAGATTTGGATTTTTGATGGTGAAACGGGAAAATAATCGAATACATTAGTATACAAGGTTGGTAAAATTAAACTTCCACTACTCAGAGAGCCCTGGAGGCCGCTCTACTGGTTCGAAGGAAAAATATTTGGACAACAGACACTTCAGATAATGCGCTCAAGGTTTCTGGTATTAAAAAAAAATAGTTCAAAAACTTGCCAATAGATGGCGCTATGGGTCAGCACATTCCAGCAAAGTATGTTAATATCAAGTACAATAAAAAGATGTTGTTCTTGCCACAATCAGATAAGCATTGTAGAATGCCGACATAGCTTAAGAGTGCCCTTCTTGTGAAGCTATACTGCCACAACAGTGAGAATGTTTAAGTTTTGCTTGATACGAAAGTGACCGTATGGTGCAAGTTCGCTGCTTCATTCATTCTCGGGCTCTACTTTTTTGAACGAGTGACTTCTCAAGGAATTACCACCTGTTCTGTTAACGGGGAACGGTATAGTGAGATGTTACAGACCTACGTAATTCCTACTCTAAGCAATGAGTCTGCCTAGAAGAAACCACATTCATGCAGGATGGAGCCCCACCTCACAACGTGAGCTCAGTCCAACAAATGTTAAGACAGGAATTGATAGACATACGTGTCAACTGCCGATCTTTCCAAAAACAGCTTGGCCTCCACGATCACCCGATCTCATGCCTTGCGACTTCTGGTCATGGGGCGTTTAGAAAGATAACGTTTACCAGGAGCGTTTGACAACTGCTTTGGATTTGAAGATTAGTATTCACCACCATAAGTGCCATCTAGCGGCAGTTTTTCAACTCTCGAGTGCATTGTCTAAAATGTCTGTTGCTCAAATATTTTTCTCTTCGGACTAGTAGAATGGCTTCCAGGGCTCTCTGAGTAGCGAAATGTTTAATTTTGCTAACCCTGTATATAAAATTATTGAAACACTCCACGTATGTGTTGTTTTCTCCGCAGTAACACTCTCCTTGGGGAAAATTGAGTTTAAAAGGAAAGCTAATTTCCCAGCACGAACTTGAAATAAGATGATATCAACCGTAGAAGATGTGGTCAAGGTTACTAGATTCTTTATTTTATCACCTTTCACCACAGGTTTGGTGAAAAATTTGGTGACATATTATACCGCCAGAGAACCAACGGGAAGTCTCTAGAATGGATGCTCTTAGAAATTCCCGTGAGGTTATATAAAGGACCTTTAGATAGGTCGAGTCAGTCAGTCGAGTTCAGAACCTGCTTATGCGTAGTTTGCGATAAGAGAAAAAGATACTATCTGCCTGACTTCCTGCTAATGGAACTGTTTTAGAGATACTTTTATGAAGCTCTGTGTATGTATCTTTTTATTAAATAACATCACTTTTTAAAATTTCTTAAAACTATTTCTTAGGTTTACCACTTCAAATAGCCAACAGCCAATTAGAGAGTTCCGCTAATCGTACAATCTCTGGAGCTCTCTTCATGTCGACAAGGCGATGGTGCCCTGTCCGGTGTCGAAGTCATCCACTTAAGCCAACTACCAATCAGAACGCTTACTCTTGCTACTTGCTGGGAGGAACAGGTTTTCTCGCTCATCAAGCCCAGAAGCACCGTCACGAACAGCTGCTACCTTATTGGTCGGTCTGACTAGCCTTCTCCGGCTCCCATTGGCTGAATAAAACTTCTGAAATTGTTGCTTCTCTGATTAAAGTTTAATATTCCATAGCTTTTAAAAAAGCTGTCTCAGATAGATGATTTGGACATAGCCGTTCAAAATTTTACCAGCACTGTTGCTAATGCAATTCCTGCTTCCACTACCACTAGATTAATTAATACTCCACACCTCCGCTTTCCTACAAACATGAGAGAACTTACCAGTGCTAAAAATAGATTTCGTAAACTCTGTAATAACACCAGATACCCTACATACAAACGCGAATTCAATGCTCTCATCAGATAGATCAGGATAGAAATCCAACAACATAAAAACAGGACATGGAAAGATTTTCTTTTAACTTTAAATCCTGAGAACAAAATTCTTTATATAATTTACACAGGAAATTCATTGAAAGGTATGTGTCCTTTCCACCATTACATGGTCCGGGTGGATTGGCCTATTCGGATTTCGAAAAGGCAGAGGCTTTCAGAGACACTTTTGAAATCACATTCCAAGAAAATGCTGAACCTTATTATGATGACAAGATCGAAGAAGTCAAAAATTTAGTGTTTCGACAACTTCACAACTAACCCACCTCCTCTTACTTCCCCTTCTGAAGTCTGAGGCATTATTAAAAAGCTGCAGACCCCGATCAAATACTTAATATAGCACTTAAATATCTAACTCTAAATGTTATTACACATTTAACAAAAATTTGCAATCAATGCCTCATTAAAAATCACTTTCCTACACTGTGGAAGCAAGCAAACGTAATCATGCTAGTTAAACCAGGTCAGGACCATAAATTCACACAAGGCTACATACCAATTAGCTTAATTAATGCCACTGCTAAGATTTCGCAAAGAATAATCTTAACTAGAATTAAAACTCACTACAATACCATAGATTGTATTCCCCTGGAACAATGCGGGTTCCGGGAGGGCCATTCAACGCTACACCGGTTAATGCGAGTGACAAACATAATTAATGAAGGATTCGCTACAAGGAGGACAAGTTCTACACTGTCGGTGTCTTTTTAGATGTTAAAAGATCATTTAATATGATGTGGCAGAATAGCCTCACTTACAAGTTAATGAAACTGCAGTTCCCTGACTATTTAATTAAAATCATACACAATTTTTTACACAATCGAACCTTTAAAGTTAGTGTAAACAACACTTTTTCAAACTATAGGACTTGTCATTTTGGCGTCCCACAGGGTTCTGTTCTCTCTCCGTACTTGTACAACATTTACACACACGATTTTCCACAACACCCCACCGTCAGTACTTGCCTGTTCACGGATGATTCCACCGTCTTATCACAAGGAGTCCAGCTCAATTACACAGTTAAAGCGATACAAAATTTCCTCGACGTGTTAGAAAATTGGCTTTCACACTGGAGAATTGCTATTAATGTAGACAAATCTCAAGCAATAATATTTAGGAGATGGGGAGGTCATTGGCCCTTCTTTCCATCTCACACTTTTTGATGACAGTATCCAGTAGGTTTCGGTGGTGAGATATCTGGGCCTACACATTGATAGCCGCTTAACGTACAAAAAACACATCGACTATCTAGCACACAAATTCTGGTGTAGAATTCATTTAGCCATCTCCATTATTGGGAGAAGGGGTCCCCTCTATATCTCTAGAATATAAAGTTGTTCTTTACAAGCAGATTTTGCTCCCAGTAATCACTTATGCCGCTTCCATCTGGGGGGCTGAAGCCGCCACTCACATATGAAAAGAATTCAAATCATCCAAAATAAACTTCTTCGCATCATTACGAATGCACCTTGGTATGTTCGAAACGATGTTATACACAACGACATACACATGGAGCTGATTTCTAATTAAATCACTACACTTTCTAGAAATGTATTTAAATCAATTGAATCTCATGACAATCCAATTATTAGAGCACAGACACTGTTAACTTATCCACACCCTAAAATTACACTGCTGGCCACCGTAAATGCAACACCCTGAAGGAAGCATGCAAATAACATGAAATTTACAACATGCATTAGCGGAGGTGAGATATGCAAATGATTAGAATTTCAACGCAGGCACACATCACGCGTGCCTGTGGCGCCACCTCAAAGCGCTATTTTCGACGATTTCAAGCTCGGCAATTGTATTTTTCTTGTGGTTTTTTCAAAAAACGATCAGTTATGTCTCGTAGAAAACAGCGATCAGCTTTTGATCAAGTATCCGAGTTCGACAGAGGAAGGATAGTGGCCTACCGAGATTGTGGATTATCTTTCAGGGAAATCAGTAGTCGTGTTGGATGAGACCAAACTACTGTAATGCGGATATGTGACCGTTGGATCAAGGAGGGTACGACGGACTCACGTGGTGGATCGCATCCACCTCAGTGCTCCACTTCACGTGAGGACAGGCAAATTGTGCGCATGGCAGTGATGGATCTCTCAGTCACATCACGAACCATAGCACAGCACATTGAGTCTGTAAAGCATCATTCAGTGTCTGCGCATACCAATCGACCTTATTTACAGCAGAGTGGTCTGTTCGCAAGACGTACATTGCTTGGTCTACCCTTGACGCAGAACCACAGATGTCTCCGCCACCAATAATGCGATGAAAGAAGGATGAGGGTGGCAGAATGGAATAAAGTTGTCTTTACTGACGAGTCACACATCTGTCTGCAACACCATGATGATCGGATTCGAGTCTGGAGACACCGTGGAGAGAGGATGCTGAACAGCTGCGTTATGCATCACCACACTGGTTCTGCACCGGGTATTATAGTATGGGGTGGTATTGGATATCACTCTCGCACTCCTCTAGTACTCATTGCCGGTACCTTAATCAGCCAGCGCTACATCTCCGACGTGTTGCAGCCAGTTGTCCTTCCTTACCTTCAGGGCTTGGCCACAGCCATATTTCTAAAGGATAAAACGCGACCACACGTGGCACGCATTGTCCAAAGATTCTTCGTCAATCACCAAATTGAATTGCTTCCCTGGCCGGCTCGCTCTCCGGATTTTTCACCGATAGAAAACATGTGGTCTATGGTTGCTCAGCAATTGACCCAGATTACTCCCCCAACTGCCACACCAGATCAACTTTGGCAACTTGTGGAAGCTCCTTGGTCTGCTATACCCCAAGAACACATCCAAAGTCTCTTTGAATCAATGCCGAAGCGTGTGACAGTGGTGATCTCCAATAATGGCGGCTACTCTGGCTACTGATTCTGGAAAGAACCACACTTCACAGAAGTCTATAAATTTAATCATTTGATACTTGGTCAACATGTTATCTACAAAATAAATTTTGTTGTGCTATCTTTTGTCTTTCTTGGTGTTGCATTTACGGTGCCCAGCAGTGTAATCATGCGAAATTCGTCTACGAAGTGGAGAAATCCTCTCCGCCCCCATAACACAACAAGTTCATCTTTTATACACATAAACAACACAGTCAGCTTCAGCAACGCATCAAAGACTGTCTTTAATGGGATGAACTGTCACTCTACTGATTGATTGCCTTCGGTAATCCAACTTCCTTCCTGCCTCTTCCTCTATTCGAACCCGCCGGCGCTCCGTTTTGTTAGAACGCTGGTGCTTGGGGTTACGCCACTCCCAACCGCTTGTGTGGGATTCTCTAGATTTGTCTATTGTTTCATTACATGGTCTCTCTTTTTCACCCTAAATATGGGGTAAAAGCACCTTCGGCGCAGTCGCCCGCGAATATCTACTTGAGTTAGTTTAGTAAGCTGTGTTTTTTGGAAATTTTTAATTTTCTGAAATAAAAATAAGATATATAATTAATAAATTTTTAATTTTCGTGTAACTTTTTTTACTTTTAATTAAGTTCTTTTATTTATAAATTTATGACTTTAAATTACTCATGGGCAAATTAATCATTTCATGCTATGTATAAATATTCAGACAGGAGGTTAAGTCCCAGCTGGGCCAAGGGCTCCAGTAATAAACTCCTGCTATTGTAAAGCTTGTTTATAAGGATTGTGTTTTTATATTGCTGTAAATAATCTGTTTAAATATTTCTTTGTGTATATATGTTGATTTATCTTCATGTAGACATTTTTTTCATGGGAAATTACTCTCTCTCTACTCGTCCATTATTAAATTTATTATTATTTGATTAATTATAATTGCTACTGTTTTTCATCCACGCAAAGTTGTAACAATATTATATTCAATTTAATTTTCTAGACAAGCAGTAAGAAATGTTTTTAAGACAAAAAATTTTTACTATGAAGAAATATATTTTATTCGAAAATACTTTACTGTAGTTCTGTGTAATAAGAATTAAAAAAAATTCTAGTCTATCCTATTAACCCTAATACGACTACTTCAAATCAGTTATATATATATTCATGGTGATTTTTTAATCAATTGTAACAACAAGAAATACAAAGTTTATGACTTCAAAACTTTGCTTTATATTTAATTTTTTTATTACTTTTTATTTATTATTATTACCATTTTTTTAAAAGGACCTTCAAGAATACAAAGTTTTAAGTCATGAATTTTGTTCCTTATTATAATTATTATTCATTCCAAAGATGTGTTAAATAATGATTTGCCGATGTACGAGTATAAATAGGATTAAAACGTAGTTTAATTATGGAAATATGATTTGTGTTAGGATTCTCTTAAAGTTTTTTTGGTGAATATAGTAAATTGGAAATAAATTAAGTGTTTTTATACTAATTTTCCATGATTATTTTTATTAATTATTAACAACTACGATGGGTCCTAGCACTTTTAAGTTAAGTTGGTATACAATAATTTTTAAAATTTTCTATCTGGGAAGTCTTGTTACAAATATATAGATTTAATCTAAAATAGGGGAATCGTAAAAACCAGAATTATTACCGATTCAATTAGGTGCAAACGTCAGTACTTGGTTGTGGTACATAATGATGAGGTAAGTCGCCAATAACCTATGCCCTTAACCAAATTCTTCTCAAACTTACAATGTATGAGACCCAATTTTCTATCACAATTTTCACGACACCCTTTTCCAAACAATAACTAATGTATTGAATTCAATAACAATGTACTTTGACGCTAAAGCTAGAAAACGACTTTAGTTATAAACTGTACTAATTATCAAGATAAGTGTATATATTAAATTTTACATATAATTTTGAATATGACAAAAGACCATGAGGTCACTAGTAATTATTAAACTTGTTCTTAACTTAGTATTGAGGAATTAATGACCAAATACATTGTACAGTATTGATACATTTATATAAGTATATTATATCATTGTAAATGTGTATTTTTTATTATTTCAGAATGTATTTTGTTTTTATTCCTTTCAGTAAATTAATAATTTTTTTTTAATCTTTTATTTTCGGCTTTTCGATATGCTTGCAATCCACACCATCAGTACACTCTTTTTTTGAAAAAATTGGCCTACTAAAATGGATGATTTCTTCTTATACATTTTACACGTTTGAAATAATAACATCTAACTATGTCCTTAATTTCAAATTATTTTGCAATTTTTAAGACTTAAAATTATATATATATATATTGTTAAGCTGCCTTTTTGCCGGTTCTAAAGAATTATTCAAGTTTTATAGGTAGGCATCTATGTGAACAGTTTGTCTTTTTTAATTACAATTTTTTGCCGGCCCTGAGAGTAAACCAGGGCCAACCCAGGGCTGTTGAGTCATTGAAGAAGAAGAAAAATATTTAAAGAGGGTAAAATTTGCATACCTTTACTGCAAAAAAGTAGGAAATATATGTATAATGATCCTTTCAATTCCTACTATTAGTTCACACTCACCCTATATATATTTATTTGTATATCTTGTTTAAATTTTCAATCATTAATAAAATCATTTTTTTTTTCATCCACTTAAGTTTAAATACATTTTTTTTAAACTTATGGTGGATATCCCTTGATGTTTTAATACATTTTTTTTCAAATATTAATTAAATTTAAAAATAATTTAAGAGATATATTTAAATCGATATATTATTCCTCTAGATGGCAGCCCCATTGAAAAAAGTTTTTGTTAAATTTGTGAGGAAGATTTAACTTAATCTGAATAATCATATGTTAGACACTCCTTTTCTAGATTTCTCTTCTTTTCTTTTTCTCCTATGTTAGACACTCCTTTCTTTCTCTATGTTAGACAATCCTTTCTTTTCTCCTCTTTCTCCTTCTTTCTCCTTTTCCTTTCTCCTAATCTAGTTAGACACTCCTTTTACATTGGCTTTAAGATAAATTCTTACCTATTATATTCAACTTTTATTAAAAAATGTAATTACAAATTTTATGTAGTTAAAAATATTTAATGTTAATTTAAAAGGTGTTTTACAAGTTAATATTATGATTCTGTCATACGTATATACATATTTATATTAATTGTAATTATTTAATAAAAAGTAACTAAAATAAAAATTTTCTTTGTTGACCTAAGTAGGAATTGACTTAAATTTTTTTTTATTATTACTTGTTTTAAAAAAATTTCCAAGAAATGAAAATTTTACAGTAATAATAGAATATATATTCATTTTTTAAAAAAATATTTTTTCCTAGCTAATACAGTTGGTCATAAATTAATATTTTGCCGAATAGAAGTCTTCAAAGCAAGAAAGAGAAGGGGAAAAAATCAAAGAAACTTTCAAAAGTTTATATATAATCAAAAAAATTTAAATAATTTAATTCCCGCTCTTTATTAAGTGATGTCTTAACATTTAAATCTCTGATAAAATTATTGCTAGTTTATACATAATATTGCTAATTTATATATTGCACATATATTGTGCTAATTTATATATACAATAAAAATACCCTTTTTCCCATATTTCTTATGACACTAGTTTTTAGAAATTCGCTTAAAAAATTTATTGAGAAGAAATCTTATTTTATATTGCGCAGGGTTAGCAAATCAGGAAAACTCAACAAACTGTATATAAATGTATTTCTTTTCATTATGTATTCAAGATACTTTTTGAGTTATATCTCTGCATTCGTATATATCTTTGCTATTTGCATATTATTCTAGAAAAACATTTTTCCTTTTTACAATCTGAGAATTGTTTAAAAAAAAATACGCGTGCATGTGATGGATTTTTTTGTTGTTGTGTTTGTTTTTGTTTTATCAAAACAATTTCCTTAAAATTTCCCCCAATACTATTTGAATAAAATTTTAAAACATTTCCTGCAATTTAAATAAATTAAAAAAAACTTTGCTGACCCGGACGTGATTTGAACACGCAACCTTCTGATCTGGAGTCAGACGCGCTACCGTTGCGCCACCAGGCCACACACAACGGCTAGTCGGCTAAAGTAATCAACGATACTGAATTTTGATTTTTCCCCCTACATACTAAGCATTGTTTTGTATTCTTTTTGGAAAAATAATTGGTTATCTGCCAATTATATATAAAGTCAAGATTTTAATAGTTAAAAAATTTTAATGTATTTTTTTTATTATAATTACATATTACTGAAAAATCGATGTTTTACTGTTTATTTAATGTAAACCATTTTCACTTTGAGAGAGAAATTGGTCAAGTATTAAAAAACCATTGCATCACTTTTAATTGAATCCTACATTACGAATTAATATACAGCTGTTAAATTTAATAAAACTCAATTAGTTCTCTAATTATAAATTCACAAAATAAATAATGCCTCAGATAACTTTACATAAGGGCATGGCCTTAACAATATTTTTTTTAAATTTCAGGTATCAGTATCCACCAGCTGGTTGGCGTATCTGGTTAGGCACTGGCCTTGCACACCTAAGATTGCGGCTTTAACCCCGTCCTAAGTTGGTAGATTTCCATGATGGAAAAAATCTACAGCGTCCATGTTGTACGATTATGTGGCATGTAAAAGATTCATTGGGTGCCTGTTTGGCTTGGGTGCACTCGGCAAAATTAAATTTCTAGTACGGTTTTGCATCGCCGGAGCTCAGCCCCCCCCCACTCAGGGGAGGAAATCGAGCATCAAAATTACTTGCGGTGATTGGTATTCTGTGCCGCACGAAAAACAGATACCAGCTCCCGGGGAATGTTCTTAGTCGGCAATGGTAAAATACCAATCCGTAGCCCCATTTTGAAAAGAAAAAAAAATGGTATAAATATCCTGTAGATGTAATTAAGTGTATAAGTAAATTTTTACGATTTTTTGAAAAGTAGCAGTAAAATTTTAATTTTAAAGATTTTATAAGACGTATTTTAGGATAATGGACAAACTACTTTTATGAGAGGGGTTATACCTTTAAAAAAACGTAGACGAAATCATCGAGTTGTAATTTTTAAGCTAAAAATTAATAATGTACCTTAATCTTTTCGAACAGCATGCATGTCATCTAATATATATACGTTGCATTTAATCATATTTTATTAAAATTCCTTATATAAAAGCTAATTACAGGTTTCGTAATTTATTCCCGACGTCTAATGGAACTTCTAACACATGTAGTTGCATGTATTATTTCAGTATGAATATGAATATATTTACCTCACACACACTCTGGTTTTCTAACATTCGTCACAATTAATTATGTTTTTGGTTTTTCCAGTAAAATGATATATGAAAATATCGTGATTTATTGCATATAATTGATTCATTGAACTTTAAATGATCTTTGAAACTTGTGACCTAATAGAAGGAAAATATTACAGGTGTC
>BMAV01003652.1:137121-157426 GCA_019973955.1 Trichonephila inaurata madagascariensis | reverse complement strand
GGAACCATGATTTTAAGAAAACGCATAAATGGATAATTTTCATGATATTTAGTGTCTCTTAGATTAGAATACTTGTATAAAATTGTTTTAAAAAAAGACGTTGACAAAAAAAATTATTTAAATACAATACTTCGGCAAAAAATTAACTTAGAATAACCTTTGTTCAAAATGTTCTCCTTTTGTCAAAAATGCATCTATTATAATAATATTTTGCCTGTATATAGCTCAGACCTCTATACAGAGGCTCAACTGTGATTTTTGAAAAATTCACATTATTTTCAGAGTTACAATCCATTGAAATATAATTATCGGCGTTTTTTTCTTAAAATTTCTCCCCTCTGTTGTCGTAAAACATGGATAAACTGACTTCTAAGTTACATATGTCAAAAAATTCTAGTTGAGCTCTGAGCTATATACGCTGGCAAAATATTATTATAATAAAAGAATTTTTTCACAAAAGGAGAATATTTTGTAAATGGGTCATTCTATGTTCATTTTTTGTCAAAATATTTTGTACTTAGATAATTTTTTATTGTAATACTATTCTTAAAACAATTTTATATACATTTTTTAAATCTAAGTAACACTAAATATCATAAATATTATCCATTTACACGCTTTTGCAAAATCACGGTTCCGAACTTAGTTGATACCTTAACTCTCCTTCCATAACTTTATTTTGCATTCTAACATTAGTTTTTGAATTGTAGAGATGGCCCATGTAATCTGTTTGTTACACGGAACAATTTAATTGAGATGTTTTTAAATTTTAACGGAATTTTAGTGAAGCAGATTTTTACAAGGATTCGTATCGTAACAGGTTTCAGGTTTTGTGGGATATGGAGCAGTAAAGGCTATTATCCCATATGTATCGTTATCATCAGATAAACATTTACATATTTCAGAATATATTTCTATGTTATGAATTATTAAATGAGCGAGTGTTTACTAACTTCGCTCTTTGAAGCAATACGAGGGCCGTTGGATTTAAGCCATGGTCAAGAGACCAGAACGACACCTGAACTGGCACCCCACTCTTCTTACTTTCATGAAACTTCTTAATCCAAATGAATTCTCCAAACAACACGAGGCCTTTCATTTTAGACAAATTTAACCCCCAGGAATGCCTTAAGGCATGGGCCCAGGGCCTCGGCCTCAATGGAGGCATCATCTCGTTCTCGACTCAGCCTTAATATCATGATTCGAATAATTTCAACGGTCAAAGGTTATTTCTGTTTGTATTCTCCGAAAAACTGGGAATTTAGGACGATGTGTGTCAACTGGCTACATGTGATGGCCATTGTCCATGTATAGGCGAAGGCCTACCAACATACACCATCATTACTCATTCAGTCAAAAGGCAGTGATCGATCGAATCGGTTTGTGCGATTGTAAATCAAGCACATTTATTTGTTTCGGGTTATTGTTAGTACGAATATTGGACAAGTGTACGAATATTGGAGTGAGTGAATATTAACGTAGCACATTGGGTAGTTTTATTATTAGAATTATTTTATGGTTTTAAAGTCTTCAGAATGATCTAAAATCATAGTAATTAATGTAAATTGGGTATTCTTTTCTGTTTTGTTTTTTTTTACTAACAAATAAGTTTAATAAGGTCTTAACTAATTTATGTCAAGTTTGAATTTGATCAAGAATAAATTATTGATAAGTGGAACTAGGTTTTGAACAAGGATCTAAGGATATTAACGGAAGCAGTAATTTACACGTGGGAGAATATATACAAGAAATAGTGTGACAAGTTAAAACAATTAAATTTAATAATTGTTAAAGATTAAACAAATACAATCATACATAGCATTGTACATATACAATAAAGGATAATAGGTAATGATTAAAAGGATTCGTCACCTTTTGAGCAATATTGTTTATTTATGGATTTAAAAATTACATTTTAGCATTCCGTATAATGTTTATTTAAGAAAATGATACGAGATAAAATTTTTTTCCACATATATTATTCACACAATTTTATAAATTTAATTTCTTTTAAAAATTTGGAAAAATTTAAAATTCTGCTCTTTTTGTGTTAATTAATTTTTTGACATGAAATTTTTGAGGATGTTTTAAACACTTTTAGGGATCGATTTTACAATACCTTAATTAGTTTTGGAGAAAAAAAAATAAAATGTTGATATATATATATATATATATGCTAAAATTTAACCATATATATATATATATATATCTATGCTAAAATTTAACCAAACGCCTAATATTTCCCACATTTAATATTTTTAAAAAAAGAAATATTCAATTGACAGTAAAATGGATCCTCAATTTTGTTACATGCATTACACATAAGACACAGGGAAAAAATGGAAGTGATTGGTAAATAATTGTGGGAGAAGTGGTATTTTGAATGTGAAAAAACACAAATCGAGAAAAACCACTTTAAAGTTTATAATTCTGAAAAAATAATTATTATAAGCTTAAATAAAAATAGAATATCACACTAGTGTATGTTTTTCCTAAAAATAATAAAATATAATATAAATCTTACTCCCCGACAACCACGCATCATTCGACTTGGAGAAGAACTTTTCATTTCTATGGCACCTCATCCATTTTTCCCCTACAAACGAGCAGAAATTTTTGACAATTTTTCCAAATTTTAATTGCTGCTGGTCCTCGTGTTTATAAAAGTCCGTTGTAGTCTTTTCTAAACTTAAAACAACATGTTTTGGGCTAGTATCTTGCTTTTCCTTCCATACATTGAATAAGGCACGCCGAGTAATACTATCGGCCAACGCTGAAAAACAAATCATAACTTTGGGAGTAGTAGGAAGTAGCAGCTAAATTTGGTATTAAATTAAAGATCTGTATCTACTCTATGTGACTTAAGTGTTACTGCGATCAATCCGTGTCTCAATCCCAAAAGTTCTACTCTAATAAACACAAAAAACCGACATATGTTAGTAGGAGTTACATGCTGTGCTAAATGTTATGTTTTTACAATTTTTAATCAAACTTGAACCAAATTTGAAAGTAAAATCAAGAAATTATTTACTTATGGCATGTATTTAAAAAAGAAAACGCTTAAATTTGAAAAATCTTTTTCAGACGAAACGATTGAACTTCTTACTAGAAAATGACGCTCCCGTTTCTTGTAGCAAAAAGAAACCCCATCTAAACCTCTGATTGTAGAATATTTCCATTCGCGTACTGACGAAAACTGTTTACCACATGGCTTGGGAACCTATGAGGACCATAAATAGTGGGTTGTTCTTTTATTTCGCGCAATTTCATTTTTGGACTTTCCGAGCACTAGATTGGGAAAACTGCCCACTGTGCGTCGCACTGTTCAGCTATACGAGGGCTTTTGGCGACGGACCACGTAATTTTGATCTATGGTCAAGTGACGTGGATGACACCTGAGCTGACACTCCCTCTCCTAACTACCACATCACACCAACGGGAGGACGTTTGAGCTCTCGACAGATTTAACATGCATCGCTGCCCTACATTGTGGGTCTTTAGTGGTATTGGCCCCTAACTCATGACATGCCTTTCATGATCCGATACTTTGACCACTGGGCTACCGAATCCTCATCTTCCATGTGTAGGTCTAAGTCTACCACCATTTACCACAATTACTCCTCCAGTCTAGCGGCAGCAGTCGGTCGATCCGGTTTGTGCGATTGTAAGTCATGCACATTTTTTTTTTGTTTCGGGTTATTGTTTGTACGAGTATTTGGCAACGAATGCCATGCCCTGTCTCCTTTTATGGACCACAGGGGGGGGGGCCCCTAAATTTGTATAGGGGCCCAGGGCCTACTTTTGCCTAGGGGCACATGGTCTACTTCTTTTACATAAGGGCCCAGGGTCTCAAGAAGTCTTAAGACATCCCTGTTAGCTCCTCTGCACAGTGGGGTCTTAATGATTTTGCATTCGAACACACAACTTGACTGGAATGATGTTGGCCTCAAGTTCGTGACTATGACTACTCGGCTGCTGCGGCCAAGTGGATTGATTGAAACTTCGCTATTCACGAGCTTGATCGTCATTTGATTATGGTTCAAAATTATGAGATTCGTCTCCAATGCCTTCGAGTTACTAAATAGTGCGACGTTAATATTCAGTCGCTCTCGAGCTTGATACCATGACCTTTCGACTACCGTGACTAACTAGCACGAGGCTAGAATTTATTTATTTATTTCATATATCAAGGTAGTTTTTGTATCAGTTATGTAGGAATGGATGTGCACGTTATCATATCCTTCCTATATTCCCTTAATGACGTAAGGCCAAGAGAGCGCCACCTAGCGGACAAGGCGGTTCTAGGATAAAGAGACGACAGACAGACGAATAGGACGATTGCGCGGGAGACAGAGAGACGACGCAGACAGGACGAGACGAAGGCGCAGCGACGAGACGCCTGGTGGAATCCAACCACCCGATAACTTTTTACTAAATTCTAGCCCTCCCTTGTAGATAATTCCCCTAAATAAATGCATACTTAATTCAATCTGGTAGTTGTCACTCTCTATAGTTATGAATACAAGAATTTATGTCTATAAGATCATTTCTGTAAAAAAACGATTAAAAGTACACATTGAAATTCGAAACACATTTTCGTCTTGTATCATGTAAAGATTTTAAGCCAAACTCGTATTAGTATATAATTGTAACATTTTGACGTAATCTTCTCCAAGTCTAGAAATTGTATTTGTGTATGGATTCCGACAATTCTAATGGATATACAAAATTAACTGCAATGAAATAGTTATTCTATAAGCTCGTTTATAACCGGAAAATAATTTCATCAGCAACTCCATCAACAACTTAAACTTTCAGAGCAGAAAACGGGATACCCACCAATCGTTCCTCAGATATATATAGAATGGGAATTACCATTTTCATTCCTAACGTCATTCGAATCACCATGAATTTTAAGAGTCCAATAAACCTGACGCCACATTCTAACCAGCCTTTCATGTTATTCGCTTGATATTTATTGAGATGTAATATCATCTGCCACTATTTTGAATTTCTCCATTCACTCGTGGTGATATTTAGATAGGGATATATTTATGGAGGTAGGTATACAATTCAAAATCATGACTGCTGTTTGATATTTGGTAATAAAAGGTTCTGGAAGTTTTGCGGAAGAGTGGTTTCACCTGATTATGCATGCATACATGCGTTTATTTGGTAAATGACGGTTAAACTGCACAGATGTTTGTACTAGTTAAAGAGTTTAAAGATTTCTAACTTAGGGTGTCAGTAAGAGCTTTATATAATTGAAGTTACCCCCCTTCTCGATGGTTAATTCAAAGGCTTAATTTATTGGTTTGTAAGAGATATTTCGTCAGATCAAATTGCTTCTGATAATATCTAATTCTGAAAGAGAAATTCCAGTGAAGCCAGTGAACTATTGAATTTTTCTTTCTATTCTCTCAATAAAAATCAATGTATATCAATAAAATATTTTGCTAGTTAAAATTAGTATACATTTATGCATCAAAATAAATTCACAAAAATCGAAATTTATTGTAATATTTCAAGTGAGTGTTCCTCTACTATTATAGTTCACACTCTCCCTTTATTTTTATATTTATTTATTTATATACATATATCATGTTCTAGTTTTCAATCATTAAAAAAATACTTTTTATTCATCCACTCAAGTTAAAATACATTTTTTAAAACTTGTAGTGGATGACACTTGATGTTATTACATTTTCCAAATATTAATTCATTAACTATAATAAATTAACTTAATGAATAAAAAGGAACAAACAAAAATAATAGTTCAACTCCTTACATAAAAAGGAAAATCGCTCGCTGTGACCCTGTAAAGCAGCGGATGGCGCGTTGGACTTCTAATCCAAAGGTCGTGGGTTTGAATCCCACCTGGGATGACCTGATTTCTGAGAATGTGATTTCTTTTTATTATTCTTTTTTATTGGAATAATTAAATTTAATTAATAAATAAATAGTAACAAGCAAAAATAATAGTCCAACACCCTATATAGGAAGCAAAATGGAAAATTGCATGGAAAAGCGCTTTCTATTTTGCCACTTAATACAGTTGAACCTGTTTTTGTGCGGTAGATAGAAACCGCATCAAAATAACCGCACAAAAATAATATTCGAAAATTTCATGAATTTTTACATATAACAATCAAATTCGTTGAAATACTGCAGAATTTTTTTTTATGTGTACTGTATTGTGATTGTGTCATATATGTATATACATATCTATATTCATTGTAATTATTTAATGGAAAGTAGCTAAAATAAAATTTTTCTTTGTTGACTAAAGTGGGAATTGACAATTTTTTTTTATATTACTTGTTTTTTTACAAACAGTAAGTAATATTTTAAAAGTCATTCTTATTTAAACCTTTTACAAGAATTAAAAAAATATATTTTTTCACCCTTATCTTCCAGAGGTGCATAAATCTAATCATGGGATCTATTCTTTCTTTAATCAAAAGGAACTGGGTAAGTTTATAAGCGTCGCACTATAAGACAAGTCGAGGATTATTGGTGATGGGTCAATTGATGAGGACTATACCTGATCTGGCACTCCCTCTCCAAAGTTCCCCACCACTCCAACGGGAGGACTTGATACTCCGTTATTCAACGGGATACTCCATTATGCAATTGAGCTCCGTTATTTTACCTGCATCAGCTCCTCTACGCGGCAAGTCTTCAGTGCCATTAAGGTTCGAATTGAACTCATAACATGCCCACCACGAGTCCGTGACCATTACCACTAGGTTACCTCGACCTTAAAAAGAACTGGAAGAAGTATTATCAGCCACAAAACACGTTTTATACAACTGGTCTTCAAATTCTGATTATTTTTCCCCATCTGATCAAGATTTTTATCTATGAGGTTCGTAGCCAATAGTCTTTCAAATCTAGAGCAAAATTACCGTTTTTCCATAATTATTGGCTGAAAATGAAACACGAAAGAAAATATGTGTCGTAAATAAATAAATAAATTTTATTCAGCAAATTAGCCATCATCGGCAGAAATAAACTTCGCCCAACGAGTTTTGGAAGGAAAAATGCTACGGGGGAAGGGGCAAAAGTCGGCAAAGAAATCACAAACCCCCTTAATCAGAGCACCCTGGTTCGAAAATTATAAGTCCCTCACAAACACTTGTACAACTGGTGAAACATGTGATAATCAGTCGGAGCCAGGTCTGGAGAAAAAGGTGGATGCGGCAGAAGCTCAAACCTCAACTAGATCTTTTGGCGGCTACCGAGTCATGGGTTCGAGCTCCATCATGCAAGAGAATGGGACATGACCTATTGATCAGAGCTGGCTGTTTGATGTGAAGCTTCCTGTGACATTCATCGAATTGACGATGGTACATGTCCATGTTAATGGTCTGGCCTCTCGGGAGGAATTCATAATGGACCATGGTCGTGGCGGTTCACCAAACGAGGTCGAGAATTTTCTGTGGGTGGAGGTTTGATTTGGCGATTTGCTTCGCAAGTTCCCTTTTATGCAGCCACTGTGCTTTGAGCTTGCAATAGTCCTACAACATCAATTTTTCATACACAGTTTGGGTAAGATAGAAGTATGGCTCTAACCTCACGCTCCTGTAAAGATGTACAGGTCTCCAGGGGCCGAAGACTTTGCTCCTCTGTCAGGGCATGTGGTACCCATGTTTTGAGCTTTTTCACCGTGTCCATTGCCGCCAAATGTTGGGAGATTGTCTGTTGTATTACAGAAAGTTTGGCTCCTAGCTGTGGTACTGTTGATATTGATCGAGTCTCGATTTTCTGCCTTAAATAGCCCACATTACACCACACTGGACGACCAGCTACATGTTTATGGTCAATCTCCATATCGTCGTTACGAAACTTAGCAAACAATCTACGGACTGTCCACTCACTTCTCGTGCCCGCACTTTATGCTTTTTTGACGTCGGCGACTGTTACAGCCACCGAATATCCAAGATGGAACTCGTGCTGAATCGGGATTCACACGTCTCGTTGCTCTAACATGTTCTAAAATGTTTCCAGTGCCGCGACTGGAGTTTATATGGTGTTTAGACTTTTCCACTTTACGTTGCAGGGGTTGTTGTTGATGCATCGGTACTTTACCGGTCAAAACGATCTATAGAAGTTGCCTATTTCCATTGCGATCAATAGTTATGGAACAACCTTACATTCGATCAATCGATTTCTTCTATTTTGTTTAATTCCTTTTTGTGTAATTTCAAAATAATGTTTAAGTGATTTTCATGGTGGAAAATGGAAAGTTAGCAGAGAGGTATCGACTACGCCACCAGACCAGGATTCAAAATTATGAGGAGTTGGTTAGTGAAATGTATGCCAGAGTAAGAGGAAAATATAGGCATAAAAGGTTTGATAAATAATGGCATATAATGAATTATTTTTTAAAAGACACAAATCAGAGAATTAAAAAAACCCAATTGTTAGAAAAAATGAGAACTTTTAATAAATTTTAATGTTTTGCTCCAGGAGAAAGTTTTGAAATATAAATAAATTCATATCGTTAAATGACGGACCATCTTTCAAATGTAGGCAAGGTCTGCATAACAAACAAGCATGTTTTTCCCGAGTAAATCTCACAAATTATTATGAAACTATAGAGTAATTGCAGAAAATTTAATTAACTGGAATAAATTAACAAATGTAAAATTCACAATAGTTCGAATTTGAAGTTCAAACAGCAATACAAATCTATAGTTGCAATATCTCATTAAGGTATCCGACTACGTTCGGAACCGTGATTTTAAAAAAGCGCATAAATGGATAATTTTCATGATATTTAGTGTCATTCAGATTAGAATACATGCATAAAATTGGTATAAGGACATTTTGACAAAAAGAAATTATTTAAATAGAATATTTTGGCAAAAAATTAACTTAGAATAATCTTTTTTCAAAATGTTCTCCTTTTGTCAAAAATGCTTCGATTATAATAATATTTTGCCTGTATATAGCTCAGACCTCTCTACAGAGGCTCAACTAGAATTTTTGAGAAATTCACATTATTTTCATAGTTACCACCAATTGGCGTTTTTTCCTTAAAATTAATCCCCTCTGTTGTCGTAAAATACGGATAAACCCTCTTCTAAGATATATATTTCAAAAATTCTTGTTGAGCCTTTGTACAGAGGTCTGAGCTATATACAGGCTAAATATTATTATAATAGAAGCATTTTTGACAAAAGGAGAACATTTTGAAAAAGGATTACTCTAAGTTAATTTTTTTTGCCAAAATATTATATTTAAATAGTTTTTTTTTGTCAAAATGTCCTTTAAATAATTTTATACATCTATTCTAATTTAAGTGACACTAAATATCATGAAAATTATCCATTGATGCGCTTTTTTAAAATCACGGTTCCGAACGTAGTCGGATACCTTAAGTCAATAAAAAAAAAAAAAAAAAAATCTTCTTTGAAGCTCTAGCTGAATTGCTTCTTCTATGCATCATCCTCATACAGGCTAGTCGTGGACGCATTCCTTTTGAACATTTTTGGATTTTTCCAGAAACATCTATTTTTGTCGCTGGCAATTAGGTGACACTCGACGATTAAATGTATCGCCAAGTCGGTTGCCAAGGTCGATTTGTTTACTATTTTTGAAAGAATAATCTTCCTTTAGGGCTGCAAATGACTTTTCCGGTCACGATACCATTTCAGCAACAAAGTTGAGTCCCCCATTTTAGTAACAATAAAGAAAAATTAAAATTTTACCAACATTTACAATTGTTAAGAATCAAAAATGTTCCAAAAATAGAGCGAGCAATATTCTACTATCAACATATTCAGTTATTTGCTATGTTATATTATGGGTTTTGTGGGATAAGAGCAACAAAGGCTATTTTCCCCATATTTAGTTACTAAATATTAACAAAACATTAAATAAATTTAATGCCTATGCTCCAAGGATAACTTTTTTTTTTATCTCTGTATATAAAAATGGGTGTTTGTGTATATGGCCTCGCTTCACTCCAACATCATTCAACCGGTCACTATGAAGATTGGCATGCATACGTATTTTTTTGTGGAGAAGGTTTTTGTGCAATCCTCTTTGTTGCTGCTCCCCACCAAGTGGCACTACAGCATATCAACTTCTTCACCGTTCAACCAATCGCCAAATTGCCAACACTGTCGTCAAAAATGATGCTAACTTGACTCTATCGCCAACATTTCGCTATGTTTCCAGTGAATCGTCATTATAATGTACGGAACAGCATTGCTTGCGAATATTACAATTTGAACATAAAATAAATACAATAGAAAATAATATTATCGTATTACACATCCAGTTATAAATTATTTACACTTTTTAAAAACCTGTTCAGGACGGGGCGATTTTCTGCGAGCCGCTCGCTAGGGACGGGGTGAATGCGTAAGGATTACTCACTTCAGGACAGGGCGTTTTTGTCGCTAACTTAAGAAAAAAACGCATAAATGATAAAACTTCAGTCCTAACGTCGTAATTTTTGGTACCCCTTTAGATTATTACACAAGAGTTGTCAGTTACATTAAAACTAGAATGTAATAACGTTTTTCTTTTAACTTACATGAAATTATATAAAAAAATATGACTTATCTTGAGAAATAAATTTTGTAAGCTCTATTCATTTTTTTTCCAAAATTTTCATTGACAAAACATCCTAATACACTTTCAAATTAATAAAAAAAATTACGACAAATATTATTTACAAAAAGAAATAGCAAAACTAAAATGAAGACTGAGTGTGGAAAATCTCGATACTTAAAGAAACACTAAGTCCTACATTGTATGATTTGCAACTATAAAATGTTTGTTACGTTTTTTTTTATTTACACACAGTTTGCGACTATACTCTTTGGCTTTTTTCATCCTTTTTGTTCAGATTAAGGTTAGGAAAATGCTTTCAAAACAATCAAATAATAATCTGAAGTTAAGGTTTTAAAAATAAGAAAAGTACGCGAAATATATCCAAAAGCAACAAAAACTGTAAAACAGAACTGACGCTAAAACTCTAAGACACTCCACACTGTTAAGAAAAAGAAAATAAAAAAAAAGCATTGGGAGAGTTATTAGAAACGTGAATGTTTTATTTGAAGTGGAAATTTTACGAACTATTTAATTACATTTCTATTAACCCCTCCCCCGAGTCAGCTGATATGCAAAATATCAAATCCAGGCAGAATATAAACTAACTGAAGGTGTTACTCTAACTACGTTTGATTTAGGGTGCCATCTAGGAGTCATTAAAAAATGTCCCAGCTGAAAAGTCACATTTGCACCTCCCAGCCATGAGATGCGTCCATGAAGAATGCATATTTGCAACGCCCGTCGCGAAGGGGTTAAGCATTCATTACACAAAATTTGTAACACTATGCTACTTTTGCTGAGAAGAGATCAGCTTAGGAAGAGGTGGTTTCGAAAATTGTCCCCCAAGGTAATTACGGGGACGCTATAAATAAAAAAAAATCCTTTTTATCAGCTATTATATTTACATAAAATTTAACAAATATAATTTTTTGTTCAGCTGAAATATGCAAAAAGTCTTTTTTTGTTTAATTTGCAATTCATGTAAAATTAACTCATTAAAAACTTCTTTATTCTTCAATCTGTATTGTTTAATTTTTCAATACACCCGTGCGAAGAACGGGTACAGCAGCTAGTAATACATAAATTTGGAAACAATACTGGATAGCATCAAACGATTCAAACGTTTTTTAAAAAAATTATAACTTAAAAATGGTTTTTCGTATGTCCTTTCTCATTTTAAACTCTATGTATGTAATGAACTTAAATTATACTGTATGGGCAAGGTATTCGTTATGAAGATTTTCGGAAGCTTACAATTTAGAAGTCATTAAAAATAAATTTCATTTAAAAGCAGCTTAAATTTGTGATACTGATTTGTTGCACATGTGTTACACAGCTAAAATCTATTTAAATTTAAAATGTTTTATTTTATGAAATAATATTTTTTAACTGATAATTTTTTTAAAAAAATTGCTAGATATATAAAAACACAGCACTAAAGAGTCTTTGAAGGAATTCCAACAAATGAAACTGACAAAACAATAGAAGTTTTTTTAACGCACCACAATTACCCTCGATCGAAGCAAAAAATTACATAAACTCTTTTCATAATTATATAAAATAAAGTTACATAGAGTGCAAAAGTTAAATACATAGTTAAATAAAAGGTTCTTCTAACGTCCCAAATCAACTCATCTTCGGTTAAAACTTTTTTCATTTCCACAAAACTCGTTAAAAGCAACATTTAACGGTGCGTGAAAAACTCACAACACGCGAAAAACTCATCAGTCTACTAAAATTTCATTAAACAACTTCGTAAATAACCTAACTCTCTAAAAATAAGTTTTGAGAAAAATGTTTATTCAATTTGTATAATTAGCTAATTTTTCAAAATACACATTTGCCCCATTACAATCTGCTCTATAACTCATATGTTTAATGTTTTACCCTTCCACTAAGAGCACTAAAATCTGAATAGTTGCAATGAAATCTATGTGTTTGACCATTACAAAGGTTACTCGCAATATTTATTTAACAGAATTTTTTTTAGATAGAGTAGGAAAAGGTAAGCAAAAAGAATTTTTTAGATAAAGTTGAAAAAGGTAAGCAAAAAGAATTTTCTAGATAAAGTAGAATAAAGGTAAGCAAAAAGAATTTTTTAGATAGAGTAGAAAAAGGTAAGCAAAAAGAATTTTTTAGATAAAGTAGAATAAAGATAAGCAAAAATAATTTTTTAGATAAAGTAGAATAAAGTAAGGAAAAGTCTTAAAAGTGAGCAACCTGAGTATATGTATTCTTAAGATATTCTATTGAATTTTACATTTTTTTAATTATTTTTTTAATAATGGACACAGGTGATAAATTGCCAAATATCGCTCTCAGTATAAAATGAAATATTTCCAACCGCAATTAGAGGTTAACGAGAAAAATTAAAATAAATCAATAATGTCTGTATTTTGTACGAAAGATTTAATATGTTTCGGATGATAAAAAATAATACCATACTGAAGCTGAAAGTTGTTTTTGAAAATATATTGTTTAAAAAATTAATATTTTCTTAAAAAATTACACTTTAATTGTGTACGCCTAAAGATGATTTGACAAGCGTGTACCGCAGAAAATATATGTTTAGAGTATCTCATCATTGCTAAATAGTTCCCTTAAAACAAATTTAGCTATGTATTAAAATATTAATTCTACAATGATAAGAAATACACATGAATATTTATTTTATAATAAAACCGTTGCAAAGACATGCATGCTTATCTTTAGAGAAAGTCAATGAGAACAAGATCAAGTACATGCCTTGCACTAAATCATGTTTTAACAATTTCCACTTTAAAATTGAGAGAAGATCACATTTACAGCTCTATCAATCATTTAAAAAATATGACATTTTTAACTTCATCAAAATACAACGAATTAAATGGGTCATATTGTCAGAATGAACGAAGACCGCACCTCTAAAAAAGTCTTCGATGCTCAACCAATTGGCATACGAAGACAGGGCAGGCCAAATCTTAGATGGATTGATGACCTAGAAAAAGATCTCTTAGTTTTGAGAACTAAGAATTGGAGAACACTAGCAGGAAGAAGACTGGCCTGGGAAAGGCTTCTTGAGAAGGCCAAGGCCCACCTTGGGCTGTTGAGCCACTGAGAAAGGAAGGAATAGCAACCGTAAATGAAAGCTAACTTCAGTTAAAATCAGTATTTCATTTCGGATGTGTATTATATATCCTTAATAAAAACTTTTATACGTAGTCGTGATATAGAATGTAATTAATCGTAAAACCCTTATATATTTTCCTTACAATTCCTTTAGATGGTAAACATGTAGATAATATCATTTCAAAAAAGACACTGACACACATCAACAAGATAATTCACTATCTCGCTGCTCCTTACTTTCAAGTAAATTCAAGTTATGATATGCTTTTCAATAAGATGTACACAAATGACCCTTAACTTCTCTTAAATTTTGAAATGATGTCGGCTCACTAACGTTAACCAACAAAAAGCGTAAAAATATGATTATTCAGGATTTGGATGAACAGTATAAAATCATTTCAAAGAATCTGTTGAAATTAAGTCCTGTCGACCTTTAATTGATTTTTCTTGTTAGCGTCATTGAAATTCTCTTTTTCTGTGTTGATATTGCAAAATGTAACAATGTTTTGAAAAATATATCAATTTTGCATATTGAAAGAATTTCTGTCAATGCAGTTGTCTTTGTCTCGTAAATTTTTGTTGTAAAATAAACACGTTGCTCATTTTCGAAATGATGGATACTTACGTATTATCGCAACCGTACTGGCGACATTATATTATATGAAACGAAACACATGGTTGCCACTTTAGCAACAAATTCAAGAAAAGCTAGGTATTCAAAGCTTTATATTTTTAGTTCTCACGATTTCTGCCATACAGAAAGCCAACTTTACAGGTAAATTACTCATTTATTTAAATAGATTTTTTTTACATTAATTTTTAGAAAACTTTGTATGCAAATGGGGCTATTAAGTTTAAAAAGATATGTATATTTGAACATAAGCATACAAAAATTTACATTTTTAAATCCATAATCCAGAAATAAAATGAACCTGGTAGGGATTCATTTTGGTAGGGGTCTTTTCATTTTACTATATTATTTTACTTATTGTTTTATATTCATCATTTTTTTTGTGTATCTCTTAAGACGAAAGTAATTTTTACAAGCATGCAATTTTGCATGCAGTGGTACTTAAGATTATCATTCAAATAAAAAGTAAGTACCCAAGTAAACTAGGAACAAAACCAGCTGTGATATTTTTATTTATATATATTATGAATATGTTATACAAATCTTTAAGTTACTGCATTCAAAAATTTTGATATTGACCTGACCTTTCATGATCAAAATGTTGATATAATTTCTTATAATAACAATGCAAAATCGAAAAAAGGGATAAACGGATCTATTTTTGAAATACAGATAAAGATATTTGAAATTTAATTGTTGTGTTTCTTCTGTTGAGTTGATATCGGTTAAGAACGGGGTTTGCGAAAAAAAAAAGGGAGGATTACGGGGTATATAAGATTATTAAACTTCCGTTTTTGAAACTCAAGTCCTATAGATTTGAAATTTGACATTAATATTCTTTGTGCGTTTATGAATATTTGCTAAGAAGGAGGATTTAGTAAAAATCAACCTTCAAGAGGGACCTCAATGATGTATAAAATGATTATTTTCCCATCCTAAGCTTTAATCTAGAAAAAAAAATATATACATGGGAATAAAACAATTTTATAATGACAAAATAAATAAACATGTATAATCACAGTCAAACTTTTATTTTTGCTTTTTGTCAACGCAGTGAGTTTTTTTAGATCAAAAGTCAGGAAGGGGAAGGAGAATAAGAATGTTTTTCAATGCAATTGAACGTTTAGTGATGGAACTTATTTATATCAATAATTTAGTCATACAACTTCCCGAAATACACGGAGAAACGGGCGGGGAATATCTAGTATATATGTTGTAACGTTTTAGTGCCTCGCACCTACGTGATCGGCTTCCCCATGCAGATAGCATTACGCCATTCATATACACATGTGCTCCGCTAAAATATTAAGGGTTCCTCGTGTAATGGATGGGCTGTACCATCCATCAGTGTACGAGAGTTAGAAGGAAGATTAGCCATAGTCAAAACAAATACAATTTATTAAAAATTCTCAACAATCCAACAAATCTCAACAACCCAAGTTAGAAAATGCATCTTTAGATAAATATAGGAGCAAAAGCGAAGACGACGATATAATTGATATTTTAATTATAAATTGAATCAATTACTCTTGGAACGTCTTAGCCATACACATTCTAAAAAATCGAAGTAACGTTTTTAGTTAATCTACTTCAAGCCATCACTAATCTAATTTAAATATCAAATTGACCAAATCGTCAATCTTGAATGTTAACCAAATAATCTACGAATTACTCTCGATTAGCTTTACGTTAATTGCTACCTGCTATCCTTTAGCTCCGAACCTCTCTCTCCTTCGAAGCTGAAAGTTAATGTTTAAATATAAGCCTTGATTTGCATAAGTCACATTTTCTTCTTCGGGAGAAAGTTTTCAATAGAATAATATTTAAGGAAGCAGTAATTCTCCAAGAGGATTAGTAGGAAGTACGCGTATAGACCCGTTACACTTTCATCTGATATCACGCCGGCAACTGATGGCCATGAGATAACAACGGCTGGATTCCACCAGTGATCCAAATTTCGAGTAAAATTCGAGGAGTAAGAAGGGACCGCCCCCACCACAAGAGAATGGAGAGACAGTCCGTTTGAAATACTTGGAAAGAGATGTTGTGTTTGCTACTCCTTCACAAATAAAATATTCTGTAGAATTGAAATACTGCACAGTTTTTGAATAACTTGTATCCAAATGTAATACTGTAATTATTAGTTGTAGACGTAATAAATCAGTAATTTAATTTCTTAAGTCTCATTAGTTTTCCCAAATTGTCACAATGCACGTATGCACGCAGAGAAAAAGAGAAAGAGAGAGAAAGAGAAAGAGAGAGAGAGAGAGGAAGAGAGAGAGAAAGAGAGAGAAAGAAAGAGAGAGAGAAAGAGAGAGAGAAAGAGAGAGAGAAAGAGAGAAAGGGAGAAAGAGAGAGAGAGATGTTGCATGAATCTAAATCATTTGCAAAATTTCTAGTAATTCTTTTCTTTTGATATGCTGTTTACTTTTATTGTCATCACATACTCTTTTTTAATTTTTCATGCGCTCTGTTCTCTTTTCCATAAAACTGTTCTTTTTTTTTATCAGAAAAAGAAGAAAGTTTAAAACAACCTCATCTATTTCCATGCATAAGCAATGTGATAAAAATAAATATACTTTATTTTTCCCATTTCATTTATCTTTAAGAAAAAAGTAATTATACATCCACTGCATGAAAGGTTAAAATGAATATTACACTTTTTTTTGTTGGTATCATTGATTCAGTTTGGGGGAGAAAGAAAAAAAAATTGCAGCAGCAATGCGAGTGCTGTAATGTTGAAGTTATTTTTTTCGATGTGCTGTACTGTCTAGAAAAACGGTGTTATTTACACAAAACATATTTTAGCTGATGGTCAAAAAGAGACTTTTTAATGCTCTTTTTTTCGTTTGATGTTGCAGTAAAATAAGAACTTTATTAACGGCCAACTCAAGCGCGTGTTGGAAAATAAAAAATAAATTTTAAAAAAAACGGCATTTATAAAAAAAGAATTTTTTTAGTTTCGGTTATTTTTTTTTGTTCATTTTCTTTCAGAACAGACGGCAAAAAATTAAATAAAAAATAAAATGAGAGAAAGAAAATGAAAGTTTAACTTAAAAAAATGTTTTGATACGTTTCCATTCTTTTTTAGCTTAAAAAAGAATAATTGCAATTTAATCAAAATCTTAAACGCTGTGAGGCATCTTTGGTGTTTGTTAAGTGAAGCGAAAAAGTCGACTGAAAGGTTATGTGTTTAAAAATTCAAATAGAAATGATGGTTGAAGATATTTATGTTTAGAGCGAAAAACTTTACATAAAATTTAATTAGAAGATTGCAGCACAATTTTTACTAAAAAGGGATTAGAACATTTAGATCGAATAAGTCAATTGATAACATTTAGATAAACTTACTTTTGTTAAATCATGTTAAATTTTCTTTGGTATTTATATAGATTATAACACAAGTAATATTAAAAAAATTTTAAGTCAATTCCTACTTATATCAACAACGAAAAATTTTATTTTAGCTACTTTTTATTAAATAGTTACAATTAATATAAATATGTATATACGTATGACGGAATCACAACATTAAGCAGTAATTAATTTTTATTAATCATTTTTAAAGTATTGTATTGTCATCCAAAACAATCGTGAATATAAAATTTCAGTTCAACTGAATGCTGTAAGGCGTGAGAAAAAAAGCCTTTTCAAGTTTTGACACAAGTCGCCAAAATGATCGCTAAGTCGCCAACGTGACCGTATTTGTAATTCTTTAAATAATTAGTTTTAGTAAGTTAATTTTTATTAATTATAATTAAATTATATATTGTATTGTCATCCAAAATAATCATACATATTAAATTTCAGTTCAATTGAGTGCTTTAAAATGTATTTTATTAACGATTGAAAATTCCACCAAGATAAATAAATAAATAAACAAATAAATAAATATATAGAGAGTGTGAGTTAATAGTGTAGGCATTGAATAAATAGGTACTTTTCCGTTTCTAGGCGCAAATTTCGCCAAGCAAGCTTTATTGGCGATAACACACAATATACACACAAAAATGCTATAAATGTTAGTTCTCATTGGTTTTAAATCTATTTCTGATGTACCATGAAAAAGACATTACAAAGAAAAAACCACAACCTGTTTTGAAAATGTGATGGCGTCGGTTGTATCATATTTTTCGACTTTATCGTTTGCACAGGCAAAATGGAAAAGTTCCCATTAATCTCGAGGAATGGATCAAGACAGCAGGGCAAATGCATTCAGAAAGTTTTCCATATGGCCTCCAAGTCACCAAAAAATGGTAACCAAGTCCCCAAATTTGGTTGCCAAAAATGATGCCAACGTGATGCCAAACATATTGATACATTTTTTTGGGGGTACATGTTAATCATTGGAGACAATCATGTTTTTCTTATGCGGAAGCATCAAAGACAAATTAATAGAACTACCTAATGCATGTAAATTACAGTTTTACAATTTATTACAAACAGTTGTACACATTGTACAATAGGGATTGGTCTGCTATTAGAGGGACATGGGGTACTTCTAGTTATAATAAATTAGAGATAACTAAAAAAGACAAATATAGGAAATTATGTAAATTACATTATAATATCTTCAATTTTTCTCTGCCTGAAGAAAAATAAAAGCATATACATTAAAAATATAACCTTAATTCATAAATAAAATGTAAATTAATTCACCTAAATTTAAATTACCGTAAAATACAGCATAACACCCACTTTTAACACCAAAAAGGAGATCGAAATTTACGGATGCGCAAATATGCCAGGTATAAGAATGAGAGCTCTAGAAATACAAAAAGAGATGAGTCTAAAAATAATTAGACTTCTATATATATCGAAATACTCTTTATTTATAAGGAATGACATACCTCTTAGGAACTCAAAGGGTTGTAGTTCTAAAAGTATACTATTTTTTCGAATACCTGGAACGATATCTCGAATAAAGGACTTCAAAACATAACAGCATTGTATACGAACGATTTCTTCGAAAAAGGGAGGGGGGGGGGGGGGGTTTTTTAAGGAAAAAACCTCAAAATTAAAAAAAAAATGCAGTTTGACAACATAGGGGAGGGGGTTATGCACCGCATAGCATTATACGCCGGTATTTACGCTATATATTTTTTAATGAAGTAAAAATATGTCAACTTATCATATGGCTTTTTAAAAGTATCTTGTAAGAATAATTTTCTCATGTTCAAAAGCACAATATTTATAATAAACTGTTCTTACTTTTAAATACCTTTTCAAAGAGTAAGGGCGAGCAAAAACTTGATCACACAAAACGAGTAGCTTAAGTTTCTGCTAACTACACATTAATTTCAACCTTCATTTAAGAAGTCAGTTTTTATATGATGTATATAAAAAAAGCTTATGATCACAAAAAATTAAAAACAAATTTATTAATTAAAATAAAAAAAGAAGATAAAACAATTTACGAAATAAAGCAACAAAAAATAAGATGAAATCAAAAGCAAAAATTATCCAAAATGTAAAAAAATGCAATTTGAACTTCAGCAAAAATCGATCGACTAATAAAGTGATAAAAAATGATCAAGCTATGCGGTCATTTTAGTTTCCACATTGCGTAATAGATGACGCCAAAAGCTTTGTACATTTGCGCTGTCCTGATCCACTCATTCAATCATGTATTAATTTAATAAAAAAAAAAATTTCAATGTCAATTCAAACTTAGGTCAACAAAGAAAAATTTTATTTTATTTTAATTAAATTTAATTAATGAATTAATATTTGAAAAAATTGTTTTAGCATTAAGTGTTATCAACTACAAGTTTAAAAAAATAGATTTGAACTCGAGTGGATAAATAAATTAAATTTAAAAAAAACACAGTAAAATCCGGTGTATAACGCTCACCTACACTTTCAAGATGCAATTTTTAATTTTTGGGTATATATTCGCCGTATAACTCGCACCCTCTTTCTTACGAAGAAAAAAGAAATGCACAAGCACAATGCTTTTATTTATTCTAGGTATTATTCTAAGTTTTAGAAAAAAAA
>BMAV01003652.1:81277-115461 GCA_019973955.1 Trichonephila inaurata madagascariensis | reverse complement strand
TAATTTTTAAAGTAATTTATTTTTTATTTAATTTTTTTCTTTCTTTTTTATTTAACAGCGAACACAACTTTCCTATGTGGTGGAATTCCATTTTTAATTACCCCAGCAGGCATTCAATTTCAAAATCTTAATCATGTAATTCGATGAATGATTGCATAACTTCAATAACAATTTATTTTTCTTATCAACTGACAGAAAAAAAATTATCTTATTTTTCTCTCTCATCCTTATCTTTTTTTTAGTTTTGTAAATAAATTTTTTAGAACTTATTTTTTGGATAAAAAAAAACATAATTTATTTTGTTATTTCCCTTTAGATTACAGGTGAAAAAAATGTTTTATGTTTATTCCTTCAAAACTAAACTTAGTCGAATTAACTTTATTCAAATTTATTTCACCTTACATTAATAATTTTATTTAGATTCTTATTTACATTAGCATTTCATACAAAGGATATGATTTACTTATATCATTTGTAATGATTAGGAATTAATCCATTTTTTTCGTTTTCTTACTCTTCTGTGATGGAACTTTATTCAAAACAAAAATCAAATTATATTCATTCTTATTTAATATATTCATATTTCTCGTATTTTTATCTAATCTCTGGTTGAACCTAGGGTAAATCAATATAAAAAGTACTGAATTCAGACTGAAACTAATTACATTATTGGTTTTTGGGAATTTCTATTTTTTTAAAAAAAACCCTTTACATTTTTTAAATTTGTTATTTTCTAAGCTAAAAGGGGGTTTTTCGGTAAAAATGAGAGTTTTATTAACATCAATTAAAAAGGGAAAACACGGGGTATACTGCCGGGGTTTTTTCTTTTTAAAAATTAAAGTGACGAGGGAAAAAACAAATTGCCCCCCCTCGCCAAAAATATCACCCAGAAGGGGAAGGCACCGGAATTTCGAATCCATGACAAAAACCTACGAGTTCTAAAATCCCCGGGGCTACCGTGGCAAAAAGTTCCTTTTCAGTTCGTCGGGTTGTTTTATCCCGCTAAAATTTAGTTTTAGGGACACTAATTCCTCAAACGGATAACCAATAAAAAGTTAAAAGATCATCTATCCTTTTTATTTACACTACTGGCCACACAAAATGCAACACCCATAAGGACCAGAAATATCACAGAAAAATTTATTTAGCAGATAACATGTAATATAAAGATCAAACATTTAAAATTACAGCTTCTTGTGACTTGAGGATCATAACAAAATCAGCAGTTAGTGTAGCTGTCATTAAATTTTTTGCCACACGTCTAGGAAAAGAATAAAAGGGGGTTTGGTTTAACCCCCGGGGTCAGCAGCCATCCCCAAAAATTGCCAAAAGTTGGTCTGGTGTGGGGGGGTTACCCCGGGCCCAGTCGTTGGAAGCATGGACCATATTTTTTGATTGGCGTAGATCGGAGAACAAGCGGGCCCAAGGGAAAACAATTCATTTTAATGGGTAAAAAAAGAACTGGGAAACATTGGGTGTGACGTGTGACCCAAGCATTATCCTTTTGGGAATATGGTTGATGGCAAGCGCTAAAAATGGAAGACCAGGGGCCCCCAAAACACCTCAAAAAGATGGTGGTAACTGTCATTGTGTACTAGAGGAATGTGACAGTGATATCCAATACCACCCAAAACCATGACACCGGGTGCAGAAGCAGTGTGGAGATGCATAACGCAACAATGATGCATAACAGACTGAATTTGCTGTGCTATGGTTCGTGATATGGCTTTAAAAAAATCCCCGCTATGCAAAATTCCGCCTGTCATCAGGGGCGTGAAAAACGGGGGGGTGCGACCGACCCCATGGGTTTCCCCTTTTGCAACCAGCTATGACAGATCCGCATCACAATTGCTTGGTTTCGTCCAACACGTTGATCGATTTCTCTGATAGATAGTCCGCAATCCCTATAGGCTACTATTTTTTCATCGGTCGAATTCAAAAACTTGGTCAAAAGACCCCTGGGTTTTCCCCCACGGGGAAAAGGTCAACAGCATGCAAAAAAAACCCACAAAAAAATAATTGCGATGTTTAAAGCTTTCTCCCCCTTTTAAATTGCGGGTGCTATATACGGGAGCGGTGCCCCCCCACCGCCAACAAAATAATGTAAATTTCCAAAGGTTTTTCATGCTTCCTTCAGAAATGTTGTATTTGCGTATCCCCAATGGTTTTTAATCCTTTTTTAACCCTTTGCAGTCACAGTCCTTTCTATTTCACTGTAGTCTGATATTTCAATTCTTTTGTCAGAAGCCCACTCATCCAGATTAATTTAAAAGCGCCTTAATGAAAATATGCCTTAAAATTGCACTATTTTAGTTGAACATGCATGTAGATATGAAAAATATAATTCTGAACAAAAAAACTTTATATTTTTTAAAGGAAAATTCATTAGTGTAAGTTTTGCTTTTGAGTGGCAAATTTTTTTAATGTTCCGATAATATTCCTCAAAAATATACACCACCTTGCATATTCCATAAATATGCAATATTCACTGAGAAAAAAGAAATATAAAAACACGCGAACATTCAGTCAAAAACCTTATACAATGATGGCTTATTTAATATTTATATCTCGTTTTAAAATAAATATATATATCTCGTGTATAAATTATTCAAAGGTTACTGAAATGAGAATGATATTTGTAAAATGTTAATAGCTTACAAACGAAATTTATTTAAAATAAAAAAAATTATTTTATGAGACCCTTTTTATATTTATATGGAGTAACTAATATAAACTGAAGTCTTATAAATTTTAAATTATAAAAACAAAAGTAAGAGTACTTACCTCAAACACTGTGAAAACCATTCATTGCTAAAAAAAAGGGCTTAGAATTCAAACGCAAATAACATTTTTTGATTGGTTTTAAAATCCTTTTCGATTACCTCAGTTCTCTAATGATCAAAAGGGAATTAAATATTAATTGTTTATATTAATACACACAATAAACCAAAAAATATTCTGACTTTCGCAATCAGTAAGAGATTTTGATAAATATTAGATGTGCTATTTAGGAAGAATAACTATATATTTGATTCATGTTATATGTTAAGAAAAACAGAGTATGCCGTTAGTCTTTTTTATTGTTATTTGAATATAGTATTTGCACCTTTGATACGAATATTTGAGAAATACTTATAAATAACATGAACATAAAATTTTTTCTTCGATGATTAAGCGCCTCTGAAATTATAACTTCGTTCAATAACTTCGTTTATCATTTTTAATGTTATAACTTCTACCAAATATAAAACAATAAAATATATAGCTACAGTAAAATTTATCAATTTTGTTAGCCTCATAAATTTTAAAAAAATCTAATCAATTTGAGTTCGCTAAAAATTATTGAAGAAATTGAAAAACAAGAGTTTTTTTTGGTTTAGTTTCTTTTGTGTTAAAATAAATTTTCTCAAAGAAGTTAGTTGAGGATATTTGATTCGCGCTGGTTAATTTTTCATTGTGTATGTTAATAATTTATTCATAAAATAAAAATATTCATTCTTTGAAATATTAATTTCTTAAAAAAGTCAGGAATATTTAAATTAAAAAAAAAATCGTTTACCATTTAATGTTATGGAAATATATTAAAGACCAAGGAAAAATTTCATTATTTACACATTGATGTTATGAATTAAAAAATACAATTTTGTTCTTTCTTACCAAAGCTTTATTTGCTTCAAAAAATATATAAATATAGTGACTCCGAAATAAATTTAGAGTTCATTTGAACATTTGTGTCTTAAATCTGTCAGATTTTTTGATCCTCTACCTGATTATTATTTTTATTTTGCTGTGTTTTAGAAACTTAAAATTGCTAATGGCAACAGTGGAGTTCTTGTTCTAATTTTGTGTGATTAAAACTGGCTTTGAGTTGTTATTCGTATGTGTGTGTGTGTGTTTTAGAGTATTAATAACTACTAAATAACTAGAGAATTGATAATTATTAGAGTTTTACGCCATCTTATAATTTTTGAGATTTACTTTTGACATGTTAAAACAATAGATTAAATTGATTAATCATAACTCTCTTCTGATTTCGATATTCCAAACGGTACATCTTCTAATAGTTAATCCATGAGAAAATTTCACATCTAAAAATTTTTTATACAATATAATATTTACGAATTCAAAATTTGCATCAAAATTACGATACAAAAATTTAATATTTTGAGTTTATTTAATAAACGCATTCATCCAGAAGTTTTGGAACATAATTGGGTTAAAAAAATTGCCACACAAGGGATGAAAAATGGCAAAAACGAAATCACAAAATGATGGTTATTTATGTGTTATTATGGCAAAACATTTTGGGTTAATTGGGGATTAACAAGCAAGTAAAACTTTTAAAAAACGAAACTTTCTGAAACTACGAACACGTCTTTGATTATTCTTGCAATTCTTGCTTCATGAGATGCATCAATCTTTTTTAATGAAACAATATATGTGTGTTATGAATATTATGGTTATATAAATGATAGATGCACGCTCTTTTCGACAAAATATTTTGAAAAAAATCTAATTTAATATGAAGTGGAAATTTTCTAAACCCGCCAAACAGTTCCCGACAGGGGGATCACTTTGTCTAGTCGCCATGTTACCTGCTTACGAACCCGAGCATCGCTGGTTCTATCCTCGCCATTGGTGACCTTGACACTGAATTAAGAAAAATGAAACCTTCACGCAGCTGTCGGCGCATCATCTACCCGCACTAAGAGTGATCAAAGGTCGTCAGACCCACTTGATGCAGTAACCAAAGTCGTTAGACTCACTTGAAAAAGCAACCAAAAATCATCAGAGTCACTTGACAAAGCAACCAAAAATCGTCAGACTCACTTGACACAACACCACCAATTCACAGCAACAACTCACACGCTCGCCATAAAAAATATCTCATTCGTTCGCCTATCCACCAACTCACTGGAGTGGGAGTATTATAGCGGGGTATCTACAACAACCAGTAACAGCCCCCGGACAAGGGTGATCAGTTTTGTCTAGAGGTCATGTTATTTGTCTACTGATCCTTAGGTCGAGGGTTCTGTCCTCCGGATATGCACCTCCACAAATTTATTCATTATCGCTTTTTAATTGTTTTATTCGAGTTTCGAATTTTTTAATTATTACGCGAATGAATCTCAGTCTAAAATTATGGTTTTATTGAATAATGACATTTTAAAACATTTTCTCAATTTCAGTTCAATTCATAGATTTAATGTTTCTACTATAATTTTGGAAAGTCAAAAGTAAAACGTTTATTTAACATTTTTAATCGAAAATACCTAGATTATTTCAAAGTAATTGTTTTCTATGTGATGCATAATTTTAAATTCATTCTCTTTTTTAAATGCATTGTTATTTTTTTTACTAATGTGATTTGTTTAAAATATTAAAGTTTGTGAGTTTTATCATTTCTTTTTCTTCTTTTTCGTAAAATTGCTATTTAATTCCATGAAGAACAAGAAAACTGGAAAAAATATATGCAGTTCTTAATTATAATCATGAATGTAATTGTTTTTATAAATATTTTGCTCGCCGTGCAACTTTCAGAAAAATGTAATTAAATTTTTCCCGAATGAAACTTTAAAATGAATTTTTATAATTTTTGTTGGTATCATTGATTCAGATTGGCGAAAAGAGAAAAGTAAATTCTGTTTCTATAATGTTGGCGCGAAGCGTGGGTGCTGGATATTTTTTTTTTAAAAAATTCACTTTCATCTGGAAAAACAGAGTTATTTACGCAAACATATTTAGGTGATTTTAAAAAAAACCTTTTTTAAAACTCTTTCACCCCATACTACGGGTAAGAACTTCTTTAAAGGCCCAACTCAACCGTAAATTCAAAAAAAAAAAAAAAAAAAAGGGAAATAATGAAAAGTTTTTAAAATTCCTTTTTTTTTTGTTTTCCCTTTGGAGGAATAAAAAAAAATAAATAAAAGAGAGAAAAAATGGTTGAATAGAAAAATGTTTAATTTATTTTTTAATTGCAAAAGTAACTAAGTTTCTAGAATTTCCATTGTTGTGGAACGAACTTTAGTTTTTTTTTCGAGGTGAAGAAATTTTAAAAAAATGAGATATTAATAAATAAAACTTTCACAGTTTTATTAAAATGTTAATTTCAAATATTTACATAAAGACAATCACGAGAACATTCACCAGTAGATTTTGACTGATTAAAAAACAACAACTCGTACTTGGAAATAGAACTTTCAAAACAGTACCTGAAATTAGAAAAACTCACCGTATATTCGGACGTGAATGCACTTTTAACATTAAAAATAAAATTGAACTTTATGGCTGCGGGTTATGAGCCAGATTTAATAAAATTTCAGCATTAAAAAATCAATTTTAAATATCTAAATATTGTTCATTTGGTATCCACTCTTCGGAACCGGTTTTTGAAAAAGGGTTAAAATGTATAATATTTATGATATTTGTTTTCCAGATTAGAAAATTTATTTAAAATTTTTTTAAAGAATAGTATTACAATAAAACATTATTTAAGTACAATATTTTGACAAAGAATGAACATAGAATGACCCTTTTCCCCAAAATATTCCCCTTTTTAAAAAAAAATCTTCTATTATAAAAATATTTTACCTGTATATAGTCGACTTCTAACAGAGGATCAACTAAATTTTTTAAATATATAACTTAGAAGGGTTTATCCATGTCTTTCGAAAAAAAGGGGAGAAAATTTTTAAAAAAAAACGCCGATTGTTATTTCAGTGGGGTTTTAAATTTAAAAAAATGGGGAATTTTCAAAAAAACATAGTTGGGCGTTTGTACAGAGGTCTGGTTTTATACAGGCAAAAATATTACTATAATAAATTTTTTCCAAAAGGTGAACATTTTGGGTTTTTTAAGTTAATTTTGCCAAATATTGTATTTAAATAATTTTTTTGTCAAAAAAGTCCAAAACACTTTCATACATTTTCTAAACTAATGACACTAAATATCAGGGAAAAATTTTCCATTTATGGCTTTTTAAAAAACACGTTTCCGAGCAGTCGGATACCAAAAAAGAACATACCTTTTAAATTTTTAACAATGAAGTCGTATAAATTTTGTTTTTTTCTTTTTTTTGGGTTTAGGCGAGTTTAAATGCATACGGTTCAAAAAACTTGGGATTAATATCTTGAATAAATTACTTTAAAAAATACGAGCATTGTATGTGTACATTTCAGGTATCTTTGTAAAAAAATAGAGAGTGTCATATGGCGAATATAACCCAAAAAAAAATATGGAGTTTAAAGGTACAAATGTGTATAATATGCATGAATATACGGTATTTTTAATTTCTATAAATACATGTAATGATTTGGGATACATAAAAACGATATTCTGATCAAAATTTAATCTATTTTTTATTTAAATTTACATCATAATTCTTTTTTCTCAATAATTCTTTGAAATTGTGGTAAGAAATATTGGGTTAAAAAGATTAACTGATTAAAATTATACAAAATAAATTAACTATAAAATTTTATCATTGAACTGAAATCTTTTATGTAAGTTCTGCATCAGTTTATTATACTTCCGGCTTAAAAAAGTAAATATGTACTTTTAAATTAATCAATTTTAATTAGAGATTTTTTTTAGTAAATTTGTATTTGGAAGGTACTGAAGGCCTATTGGCGACCAATCTCGTCATTCTGATCCTTGGTCAATTAACAAAGTTACTTGAACTGACACCTCACACACACCAAACCTACGTGAAGAATTTGAGCTTCTGCAGATTTAAAGTACATGAGTCTTTTTGGTATTTGGCGTAGTTGATTTGGAGATGGCCCTGTACGCCTAAGGTTACAGGTTCGACCCCGGTCAAATATCTGCATTATTTTCATGATGCCAAAAATCGAATGTCGTCAGATTATGCGGCATGTAAAAGATACCTTAAGTGCCTGTTTGGCTTGTGTGCTTTCGGAAAAATTAAATTTCTAGAAAAAGTTCGCTTCGTCAGAGATCAGGTGCCTTCCTCTGAGGAAGAAACTGGGAGTCCAAATTACTTGCGTCAATTTATATCTCCTATATCAGGGATGGCGAACCATTGGCACGCGTGCCATTGATGGCACACGGCACAATATTTTGGGCACGCCACAGATCAAAACAGTTTTCATTTTAGTTTAGAAACTATATTATTACAAGGAACCCCAAACTTGAAAAACAATTTCAAAGATTAAGATGTATATGAGAAACCAGACAAAGAAATAGTTATTGAAGAATTTATTTCCTTAATTGATTCTTCAATCAAGGAATTTTCAGCGAGATTTTCTCAGCTCAAAAATTTATCAGAAACGCTCAAGTTTATTATGGGGATATCAAATGATGGGATATCATTTGATAAACTGAACTTGCCCCAATTTGATTGGTTGGAAATGGTAGAATTAGAAATGCAATTTAGTGATTTCTAGTCTAGTTCAATATGGATTTAAAAACGTATTGAAACAAGGGATAAGTTGGAATTGATTGAAACGGAAATATTAACAAGCAATATAAGCAAAAATACCAATAACGAAATTTTGGAAACATTAAACTCGATTCCAGATACATTTAACTGTTTGAAGAAGCAGGCTCATGCTATTTTAACCATATTTTCATCGACCTATACCTACGAATCATTATTTTCGGAAATGAATAACATTAAGCTCGTTTAGAAACCGCTTGGAAGATGACTCCAATTAAGCTTTTACTTTCTGCTAAAAATAACATCTTACAATTCTAATATAAGTTATGTGTTATCTATAATCTGCAAAACAGAAGTCACACGATTGTTACTTAAATTTAATTACGCGTATAACTGAAACATTTACTATTATACAGTGCAAAATGTATTTTTTCGAAGTAAATAAAGAGTTTTGTGTTGTTAGCACTTTACTTTATTATTTTCCCAATAATCCCAAGCCAAAATTATTTTGGTGCACTTCTATACCTTATTAAGCATTCTTTAGAAAAAATGGCACATTGATAATTGGTGGCAAACGCTCATTTTCACTATATATATATATATATATATATATATATATATATATATATATATATAGTGAAAATCATTTAACACCAAACTAAGGGGATTGAAATATTTTTTTGTGTTAAAGAATTTCGTGTTAAAGGATATTGCAAAAGAAAACATATTCAACAAAATTAAGTTTATTGCAATGCGTTTTATATAACATGCATATGTTTATATACATGTATTTCATAAAAAATAAATGAAATAAAATTATTCACGACAACTTAATGAAATTTAATACAAAATTTTCAAGAAAAGTTTTGAAAAACAAAACATTTATTTAGTTTTTGGAAAATAATCTGATACATTTTTCTCTGTATTTTCTTTTATAGCGTCAAATTGTCAACTAATTGTTCAATGTCGTCCATTTTGTTTTTCGTTTTACCATTGCAACGTGCGTCCAAATAACTGAATATACTTCTCATGATTTGCTTATCTCGGATGGTGAACATTATTCATTTTATTTTCATCGTCGGAATCTGTATCAGTGATATTTTTTGTGCTTTGAACAAATTCCAAAATGTCTTTGTCTGCCATAATTGGGGCTGTACACACATTATTAACATCTACTGCAACGAGTTCTTCCGATAATACAGTAGGACTGTTAGTATTTTCCATAATTTGTTCATTCCCAGAAAAGAAATTTTCCCGTTTTAAGCGATTTTCGTTTTGTGTTATGAGTAGCAAAATGCATGAAAATACATATTAGTTTGTCGGGACCGTTGTATTATTTCACGTTAATCGATATTTCGTCTTAGACGTTTTCTTGTTAAGCGCATTTCACTGTATATATAATGAAGAATACATCAGGTTAGAAGTCAAGTGTTGATTAAACTATATGATATGTATGAATATTACTTACGAAATACATATATACTGGATTCATTTATATTCATTGAATATATAGTGCCTCTCAGATTAATAATGGTATATAAATGACAGAATTTATTATCTTTCACAAAGTGACGAGAGTCATAATTGTACTATATAAAATATATATTTACATATATTCACTTTGATATTTCTATATTTAATCATACAAAAGATATGAGATCCAACTGCATTTAACTATGAACGATGATTTGAAGTCTAACTCATCGATTTCATTGATTATACGATAGTCTCGAATGGAATAAGTACTTCAACCGTCAAACAATATGACATAAAACTTTTATTTCTGTTAGCAATAATAATAAGTATATATTTAAAGATTAAGAACATTTCAAGTAAAAGCGTTAAAAAAAAAGAGAATAGAGCTTTAAGGTCTTTGTGATAATTATATGTATTTTATTAGTAACTGCAAATTTCCTCATCCGAAGCATTAACCGAATAATTTGAAATGTATATTTTTATGTATATTATATTAAAATACAGTCGGCCCCGATTTAGCGAATTCATAGTGGTCCGAACTTTTTGTTCGTTAATTCGGGATTATTCATTAAATCGGGGTCAAAAACAAACAAACAAAAACATTTTTGCACTGATTTTTTGGAAATTATATAATAAGCAACTATACGAAAAACATATATAGTTAGAAATTATATACTTTTTGTTCAACAGCTAAAAATACTATTAGTGAATTATTACTCACCATTTCATCAGAAATTTTAAAATATTGATTAATAGATGTTTGACAATCTTTTTGATTCCTGACTCGAAAGAGTTCTTTTTCGTCTGTGTCATTTACATCCTGCTGCATAAGGTATATTTTCACAGTTTCCAAACAATGTAAAGCATCAGAAAATGTAACGGTTTTGATAGGAATTTAATAATCAATTTCTACACATAATTGCTATTCATTAGCTTTAGAAATCAACAATTCCCTCAACTTCAATTGTACAAATAGGCAGCCGTCATCAAATGTAAATTAATCGTTAAAATATCAAAATATCCCTTCCGTTGTGGAGGGGATGAAATAAGGAAGGAATTTCCCGTCCTATTCAAGACTCACTTGATATATATCACACTCATGACTCATCTGTTCATGGTCTTTACCCTTACCGTTGAAATTTGCTGTTCACAAGAAAAGTCTTTCTGTTCCGGATAAAAAAAATAATTTGAAAAAAAAAATCAGTTTTTTTCTAATATATATCAATAATTTTTTTTAGTGGTTTGAAATAATTCGTTTATTCGGGGTTTATTATTCGCTAAATAAGCTGAGTTTTGCTTATTTTATCGGGAAGAAGAATTCGTTAAACGAAATTCGGGGTCCGACTACGTATAGGTTTCTCAAGTGAGACATTGATTGTTGTTTGAAAAAATACACATACTGGATTGCGAAGGAACAATACAGCAACAAAATGAAAAAGCTGTGAGAAAGTCAACAAATTATCTTCCTCGTGGTTTTTTTCTAAAAACTGTACCAACGCTTTAAAAATTCCTGTAAATTCCAGGAGAAAGGGACGAAAGCTGTTGATGTTACTATTCTTCCACAGTATCACGCTTCACATCCTCACGGTGAAGCTCTAATCTTTCAAGCTCTGTTTTAAGTGACCAAACACATGGTAATTGCAAGACGATAAATCCAGATTGTAAGACAAGTGATTCCAACATCTCCCAACGGAGAAAATGATTTTATTGATTCACAATAAAAACTATTTTCGAAATTTCCATGATTAATAGCATTATTAATTTAGTTTACGGTTTGAATATTTTTGCCATAAATAATAGGTTTGCAAATGAAATAAAGGAATAAACTTTACAGAAAACACTTCTTTATCTGCGAGTACTATTTATTTTCTGGGTATTTGAATGTCACAATAATTCCTTTCTTCGATTCCTTTTTCTCGGATTTATTGTTACTTTAATTTTTTTTAAAGTTTATACGTTCCTCTCTCTCACAAATACACATTTGCATTAAAATGACATTTATTTTTTTTTTTAAAGGGGAGGAATCGAAAAAGTTATAATTCACAACCTTGGATTACGAATCCAAAGGGAAAAAACCATAAATATGATTTTTAATTTCCTTTTCATTTATCTTTAAGAAAAATGTAATTACACCTTCCCCAAACAAAATTTTATATAAGCTTAACAGTGTTTTTGTTGGCCTCATTGGCTGGGTTGAAGGAAGAGTGGAAATACATAGCACTGATGTAAGGTTATTTAGACTGTAATGAAGCAGGGGAGTGGGCTTTTTTAAAAATTTTTCTGAAATAAAACAAGATTATTTACGTGGAACTTATCTAGCTTTTGGTTAAAGAAGTGCAATTTTTTAATATTCTTTTTCCATTTCCAGTTGCTTCAAAATAAGAACTTCATCATTAATGGCCAAGATAGGTGTGCATTTAGATACAAAGATAAGTTATAACAAGTAATATAAAAAAATTTTTTTTAATGTCAATTCCTACTTAGATCATCAAAGAAAATTTTTATTTTAGCTACTTTTTATTAAATAGTTATAATTAATATAAATGTGTATATGCATAAAACACAGAATCCAAAATTAAACGGTAATTAATTTTTTTTAAATTTTCAAAAGATCATATTGTCATCCAAATTAATCGGGACATACTTTAGTTCAACTGAATGCTTTAAAAGTGAGAAAAAAATTTTTTTAAGTTTGGGACACAAGTCGCCAAAATGATAATGGGTGTATTTGTAATTTTTAAATAATTTTTTTTTATAAATTTAAATTTTTATTAATTAAAATTAAATTTTTCCCATTGTCATCCAAAAAAATTTATGTATAAAAAATTCAGTTCAATTGGTTTTAAAATGTATTTTATTAACGATAAAAATTCCACCAAAAAAATAAAAAATATATAAAAGAGTGTGAGCTAATAGTAGGAATTGAAAAAAGATTCTTCTTCCCTTTAATTTTTTTTTTTTGCGTTATAAAAAAATTGCTAAGGGGGAAAAATAATTTTTAGAATATTTAATGATGACATTGAAATGACGGAATTTTAGAATGACACTGTATAAAGGAATGAAACTTAATATGTACTTAATAAAGGAACTGTAAATAAGCCACATTTCGTCACATAAAAGAGATAAAAAAAAAGAAGGAAGTCTGCTCCTTGGTGAAATTTACAAAGTCACGAAAATAGTTCATTCTAGCTAGAATGATGGTGTTATTACTGTAATCTAAATGCTTGTGCGAAGAACTCTCCAATGTTGATTTTCGTGACGGCCTTTATACTACACTTTCTGAGAAAGTCTGTGATCCTGACCTCCTTAATCAATTAGCCCCGGAGGTCATCAATACAATTTCTCGAAATTACAATACAATCTATGCCGATGGCAGTAAAATAGATATACGGGCAGACATTGGAATTTATATTCAAACATTTCGAGAGAAACACTCCATAAACACAATGTAACCCACAGTTATGTTCTGTTTTTCGAAGTGAACTAATTGAAATTGACATGGGACCAGAAAAAATCATGAGCGAAAGTAACCATGAAGACCTCTGGATTTTATTTGACAGTCATATTTCAATTCAAAACCTAAAAAACTGGGCCCAAGTAGGAGATAAAATCAGTTTATCTATCCTACAAAAAGTTAAGCTCTTCTCCCAATATAACAAGGTACATTTTCAGTGCAACCCGTCCCATGTCAATATCTATCGAAATGAATTGGCTGACACTTTTGCAAAGGAGGGACTAAACCATACTGTCCCTTCCACCCAGAGTTAATAAATTTTGAACTATTCTCAACACAAAAGGCCCAAAATAAATGGTTTAAACCTCCGTTTCATAAATGGTATTATGACAAAAAACCAGGGTTTTTTACCCTTCCTTGTGACAGACATTCCAACACTTGTCTGTCCCCACCGCCCTTTGGGAAATTTAAAATGCCCCCCCTTTTTTTGGGGGCAAAAAGGGTTTTCCCTATTTGAATCCAGCTAGAAAACAGGCCACCTCAGCACATCTTTTCTTCTTGTATCGAAATTCATTAAAATCAAGTTTTACTGGGTCTGGTCTGGGCTTGATCTGATCAGACGGGAGTTTAAATAGTAAAAAAGGCAAATTGATGGCATATAAATCACTTAGCAAGAAGTGTGAATTTCTCTCAAACCAATGCAAATTTGGTATGGTATGCATTAGAGAGTTTGCCCTATTCCTCCCTCAAACTATTTTTAAACTTCTGTGCAGTGATTTTCCAAATGCTCAAAAAACACCTTTTTTCAGCAATATTTCGTAATTTTGGTAGAATGTTTTTTACATTTAATAAAGAAGTCCAATAGATGATTATCATTTTTTTCTTTGGAATACTTTAAAAACTATGCGTTTTGAGAAAATTAGGCTTTTACGACTTTGATTTTATTTAATTGCTCATTTTGAAGGCTATTGACTAGGAATCTCTTTATTTCAAACTATAGTCATGTAACGAAACCAACACATGAATCTTCCCCCAACTCCCGAAATTCACTCGTCATGTCTACGTGAGGATTTTAAGATTCGACAATGGGTTCGTACTGGAAAAAGAATAGAGAAAGCTAAATAAAATAATTATTAATGAAGCGGTAAAAGTAAAAGTTAACCTCCCATTTTAATGGAAATATTTTGCATACTGCAATACTCATCTTTTTTTCTTACCTTCTTTTTCTTTAGAATTTGAGTTCATCTATAGCTTGCAAGCATGGAACCCATGATCATACTATACATAGATTACTCTCAATTTTAAACTTTTATTTTTTCTATTAAAGATATATTCAAGACACACACACACACACACACACACACACACACACACACACACACACACACACACACACACACACACACACACACACACACACACACACACACACACACACACACACACACACACACACACACACACACACACACACACACACACACACACACACACACACACACACACACACACACACACACACACACACACACACACACACACACACACACACACACACACACACACACACACACACAACACACAACACACACACACACACACCACACAACACAACACACACACACACACACACACACACAAAAAAAACAAACCAAAACTATAATTAAAGCAATGATTGTCTTATCTTAACACTAACGTATGATTGTTCCCATTGTTGATATTCTAATTAAGGTATCCGACTACGTTCGAAACCGTGATTTTGCAAAAGCGCATAAATGGATAATTTTCATGATATTTAGTGTCTCTTAGATTAGAACACATAAATAAAATTGCTTTATATAAGGACATTTTGACAAAAAAATTATTTAAGTACAATATTTTGTCAAAAATCTAGACTAATTTTTAAAATCTTTTGTGAAAAATGCTTTTATTATAATAATATTTTGCCTGTATATAGCTCAGACCTCTGCTAAAGGCTCAACTAGAATTTTTGAAATATAGAACTATGAAGTGGGTTTATCCATGTTTTACGATAACGAGGGAGAAATTTAAGAAAAAAAACACCGATAATTATTTCAATTGTTGTAACTCTGAAAATAATGTGAATTTTTCAAAATCATAGTTGAGCCCTCTGTAAAATGTCTGCGCATATACAGGCAAAATATTATTATAATAGAAGCATTTTCCAAAAGGAGAACATTTGAAAAATGTTATCTAAGTTAATTTTTGCTAAAATATTGATTTAAATAATTTTTTGTCAAAATGTCCTTAAAACAATTTTATACATGTAGTCTAATCTAAGTATAACACTGAATATCATGAAAATTATCCATTTATGCGCTTTTTTAAAATCACGGTTCCGAACGTAGTCGGATACCTTAAGATTTTGTAAGTTTCTCTAATAAATAAGCAAGTTTTCGTAACACAAACAATTCGGAATTAATTAGAAAAAAAAAATTCTAAAGACGCATTCTAAAATAGTACCCATAAGATTATCAAAATTGATGTTAACAAAGGTTTTACTAAAAATATTTATATGGCCTTAATTATATGATGTCAAACATCGTGTACGAGTTTTATTTCAATCGAAATTACTTATTCTCTTACTGAGCTTATAATTCATTAAAATGTCAGCCTACTTAACCAGTTTTTTCTTCCTGAGGGCACTCCTTCACCTAACCATCCAAGTCGACAACACGATGCCCCTCTCAGGTCCAGATAGGGGATTGAGGGCTGCTGACACAGCACAGTTGCCCTGAGAAAATGTCAAGTCAAGTATCAATTCATTAAAAATTTCACTGGAAAACATGTAAAATACAAACGCAATGGATTTAGTATAAAAGTCCAGATGACATTTCTGGTGATAAATACGTAAATTGTAAATTACGTATAACGGAATTTGAAATTTAAAAAAATCCTGTAGTTATGTTATTTCAATCCTATAAAATTTAAAATTAAAAATGAGGTAGGAAATTAATATTTAGCAATTAGTTTTCAAAGAAACTAATTTTACACCTGTGGTTAAAAGCCGTAATAATTTTTAAATCAATTCTTCGTCGTTATCTTATAATTATTTAAAGATTTATTAATCAAAGAATTTGAGTCATGTAAAATTTTTAAAAGAAATGTTTTCCTATAAACTGAATCGTTTACTGTAGTTAAAATAGAGGAAATCAAGTGTCAAGTTATGAAATCGAGAAAGAGAGAGTGTTTTTATTATTATTAAAACTTAATCAAAAGACAAATGAATTTTTCCTTTTTATGGGTAAAGATATATTTTGCGAAAATTTTCTGTAGCACTCCCCGAGAAAAAAAAAATGAGAAAGTAACTTTGTTAATATCTAAGTACATAAATGGTATTAAGTATTTCGAAAAAGTTCATAATTTGAAGCTAAACTTCAGTACAAATATCATATGTTATTAATACGTATAAATCATAAGGAAATAATGAAATTTGTCAAAAACTATAATTTATAGTCAATGTTTTAGCAACCAATTTTTTTTTTTTTAAATTAAGAAAAATACGATGCACATTGTTACAGAAATAAGCAAAATTGCTTAAATTTTAAAGATTATTGCATGATATATAATCTGATATATATAATACAACCAATAGAACCTGTGTCATTATAAATATTTTGTGTTCAAAAAACTTCCAATAATCTTAAAAAAATGAAGCTTGCATATACATATACAATCATACATCACATGCGGGAATTTTTTTCTACTTGTCGAAGCTGTCAATCGCATAAAGACCATCGATGTTTGAGAATGTCCTTAGATTTTTATTTGCGACAAATTAAAAGTAAAAACACTACTGCATATAACTTTTAGTTAATTAACTAATTAATTAAATTTTATAATTTCCCTGAAAAAGATCAAATTTCAATTCAGAGAAGATGCCATATAAAATGCGACGTACTATATGCGCATCATCTTAAAAAAGATATTTCAGCATTACTGCTGACAGTTCAAAATTATTGGAGAGAATGTATCAAAGCCCAAGAGAATTATTGTAGGAAAGTGATGTTATACTTTTATATCTGAATATGAATATTTACGACCAAAAATCTTACAATTTTGAGAATATTTCTGGATTTATTTTAAATATTGTGATTTTTTCTATCCTAAATAGTGCTTCACATTGTTATTGGATTTTTAACATTTGAAAAGAGAGTCTTTAGAGGTTTCCAGAAATAAAATGAGAAAAACAGAAGTCGCTTTAAAATTGTCAGGCTATGAGAGCGAGATATTTGATACGTGAACGAAAAATTTTAGATAAAAGAAACAATTAATTTATATTTAAAAGAATTTTCGAGTTTATTTCATGCTAGTACGTAATTTATATATATACGTATATATATATATATATTTCTTATATGGTTATTCTTAATGTAAAATTCGCTTACGGCGAAACTTAGTATAAAATGATTTTTCATATACTTCACACATAAGAGCTTTTGTTTTCAGTGCAGAAAATTCACTATCCCCACCTGCTCAAGATTCAAAGAGTGATTTATTATTTACTAATATTTAATTTAATAAAATCTATGCTACCACCTGTCCTAATTTTAAATTTGAAAGGAAAAGTAACATAATACTTATCATATTACTGAAAAGTAACTTTTTTAATACTTATCAACTGTACGGTTTATAATTAAGGTCGTATTGTAGCTTTAGTGTCAAAGTACGTTATTATTGCATTAAATACATTTTATTGTATGGGGGTGTAATGATTTCACACAGCTCTTGGATAACTATTTATTTCAGTATGAAAATCATAAAAAAAATAATAATAATAATAAAATTAGTATATTCTTTTACAATTCAATAGCAAAAGGTCCGTAATGATTTCGAGTCTTTTTTCACATAAAAAAAGGGGCTAACTTCGCCCGTTAGAAAAAGTCCTATTCAAATGTGAGAAAAAGGGCACCTCGGAATTCCACACCAAGTTGAGGAGTTCGCGGGCTCCAAATTTCCCGCCATGCTCTTTCCCTCTCCCTTTCCCCCTGATTTCCAAGCCGGGGCCTGTACTTCTGGACTCGTTATCGTTTTTTTCATCGCTCGGGACGTAAAAACGGCCCCCTTAAAAAATCCAGTCTCCCGTCCGGACTCTCTCCCCCTCTTTATATCCTTCTAATCTCCCCTCATCATCCCTGGTCCTTTGTCTGACTCACCCCCTCGTTTTTTTGTAAACTTCCGATCTCGGTTCCCTTGATCTCTTCCCCCTTCTGCCGCCAAATCGGTTCGTTTTCCTGCCCCTTCGTCCAGGAGGCGCGGGCGGGTCACAGTTCACGTTTTCAAGCCCCTCGTCACTAAATTGCTGGAAAATGAAAAAAATGTTAAGGCCCCTTTTTTTGACAGTCCGGTCAGCCGGGAAAAAGGTTCAAACTTGACCACCCAGTTACGAAATTCCCAGCAATTGGGGAAATGCCTGGTTTTTTCGCAACGTCTCGGCAAGGCGAAAGGGGATCTGTTTACAAATGGGGGGGAAGAGCGGCGTCGTCACAGCTGCCTCCCCTTCAAGTGTCCATTTCATGGGACACTAGGAAGAAACATCACACTACTGGCAACTCTCTGGCCCTGACAGTGAGACCATTCTCGGGCAAGCAATTAACTTAAATACACACAGGTTTAACTAAAATAGCACTAAGTCAATTCCCCGGGAGGATTTCACCAGTTTTTCCCTTTTTATCTTTTCTATTTTGCATACCAAGAGGCTAAAAAGATTTGATAACAAACACCTTAATCTTTTTTTACACATACATCAAAAACATACATTCACGTACACAGAAAAGAATAATTTAAAAAGAAGAAAACTGAAAAGGCATCATTCTAATCTCATTTTCGTCGGCATTCCCATGCAATTTTCCGGGTTTTTATCCGAATTTAAAAATTTAAAACGGTTGTAGATTTAAAAACCCATTTTTGCAGTCTTGGATTCCCCCCCCATTCTGTTTAGGTATTTTGGGGGGTTGGATCGGTTTCTAAATAGACCTCTGCCCATCAAGTGTGTTTTAGTCTCTTTAAGCCGAATAGATCGCAGCCAACCCCCCTTTCTCCCGGTTTTAAATTTTTTTCCCCCCTTTAAAAATTTTTTTATTAGGATAAATGGGTGGCCTCACCGATTTTCGACAAAACTACTTGGCCCCTATATCACTTGCGTCCGTCTGCAAAATAAAATCCTTCGAGAAATGGAGCAAGCAAAAAGGGTTTTGAGACAAGTTTACCTTCAATTCTGCGAACGCCTTCTCCCTCTTTTATCCCACGTAATGCTTTTCTCTTAATTTTCCCCCTTAGGGCGTCGGTCAAAGGGGGACGCTATCTCCTATAGTTCGGGGTGAATGGCGTGTACCTGTTCCCAAAAAGATCTCACTTGGGGCTTAGTAGTGGGGGGGAGGGGAAAATTTTTTAGCCTTTATCTTCATATCACTAGGGGTCTACTCCAGAACGTACGGTATGACCGGGAAAACCCTCCTCCCGGGCGAATCTGCATTTTTGAAGGTTTTCTTTTTTAAAACCCGGGCTTTTAGTCTCCCCAGCACAATGTCAATATGCATCCCTGGTCTTTCCCAAATTTTGGGGAAAAAATGGCTATGTCATCGATGGGGAGACAAACTACTCCTCTTCAAAACCTGTGCCATTAGTTTACAGAAGTAAAAGGGCATACTAAACGGAACATCTTTTTTTTGGGATATAAGTACCGAAAAGGGGTGAAAAAAGCCGCGACCTTTGAGCTCCGGTGGGGGAATTTGAAAATAACCCCAAATCCTCGAAAAAATTTTTTGAGAACTCAGGGATGAAAAGAATAAGTTCCCAAACCGTCTATTGTCCATTTTTGCACCATTTTCCCAAACCCTTTTTCCCCCGGGAAATTTCTCCCGTCAATCCTCTTCTCGTAAATTAGGGTTTGAGGGTCTTAAATTCCGCTATCATCCATTCGGAGGGCAAAACCTTTTTTTTATGCGAAACGGTGCGTAACGCAAATAATGCTGAGGGTCCCTTTTTCCGCCTTTTCCCCGCAAAAAGCCTTCAAGGCGAGTTTAAAAACCCCCGAACCCTTCCCATTCATTCACTCAACGGGTGGCTCAACTGGCTAATTTCTAGTGTGAATTTCAAGGGCACACCTAGTTTTCGGAATTCGTCCCCTTCTTCCGTTCCCTCTCTAGATTTTCTTCCCTTGTTTGACAACGTTCGTCTAAACCTAATTTGGCCTTTGACCACAATACATTGAGGTCTTTGCACTTCTTTTGCTCTGAACTAAAATAGGAGTTCTTTAATTGAGCTGACTCTCCTTCATTTTTTTTAAAACGCCGGAAACTCTATCATTGGTTCAACGACAGAATTTCTATCATTGAAAACTGGGTCCGTGATTTCAATTGAACAGTCGCTCCCCGAGTTTAAACATACCTCCTTTTTCCCTTTTCGAAAAGGGAAATACTTTTTTTTTGAGTCACAATCGTATTTATCATAAGCACGCTCTTTTTATTTACCAAGAATTCCGCGGTGCGGTTGCTTAACAGGTAAGGTTCGCTTGAGTTGCTATCAGATTTAATTGCAGCCTTCTTAAACCCCCGCCTCCCGGTCTTTAAATTTTACCTTTTGGGGAGGTAAACAATGGCATACGTCATCCAACGGGCTTTTGACCCAAAAAAAACTCTCCCAAATAATTGTTCTCGTTTATCCAACTACTCCCCCAAATCTATTTGGGCCCCGGGATCTCTTAAACATTGGCTCTACCCCTTTATTTCAAATTTTGTTTTAAATTTTCAAAAGGGGGCCCCATTCCGGTTTACTTTTTTAAATGAATACTGGATACACCCCAGCGATTTGATATAAGTCTACAAACCGTCGGTTTTTTATTAAATGAAGAATTTCGTTCTTTATTTAAGACCTATGTTGGTTTTGTTGTTGTAACAAAACTTTTTGTTTTCTCAAGTTTGTTGCATATATAATTTTTGATATTCTGCTATATGAATCTTAAGAATACATTAAAATTTTATTGCAAGCTGTATGTCAGGATCATGAGTAAGAAAATGTTGTTCTCTACTTGTAGCAAATTACAAGCTCTCGCGAATTAGATCAGTTGTTAATAGCTGAACTTCACCTTCGAAGTCATTAGCGACTTCTTTATTTTCGTAAACTGTCCTAAATTCGAAAAAAATCTAACAAAAGCGCCCAAATCCCAAACTTTTTTGAAATTTGTGCTAAAACATAAACATTGTGTAAAAAAAGCAAAACAAAAAGCATGTTATTCAAAATCGTGTAAAACAAGAGTTGAGTGTATATTTTCTTTAATTATTTTAACTAAATTCTTCATAGGGTTGTGATATGGTCGTTCTACGGCGACCATATCTTTTTAAAAGCGCGTGAATTAGGGCGTGGGGTTCTCGAAATGAATCGACATTTTTAAAAATTTTTAATATGACTTTATTAAGAATATAACTTTAAAATTTTTAATAAATTGATAAACTTATATTAAGTGAGAATAAACCAAACACACAGCTGTAGTTAAACCTGGTCGCGAACGATCCTTATCTAAATAATTATATTATCCGCCTACTTTCAATTCTGATAATATTCAAATTCTAATATCAAAAAATAGTCCTCCCTTGATTCAATTTAAAAGGTTAAACCACTTTCAGAACTTTAAGGGCGTTATATGCCCCTTGAGAATGGCTAGAAATCTTGGTATCTTTTTATAGGCCGTCAATTCACACTTCTATCTTTTCAAACATAACTTTCTCTAAATTGTCATCCTTCTTACTAAAAATTCGGTTTTTTTAAAAAAAATCTTATTTGCATTTTTCAATTGCATTTCATTCTTGGATTTGGGTTGGAAAAGATTTGCCCTTAATCAGGCCGTCTAAGAACCCCGGGTTATGTTACAGAAAAGCGCGTGTGAGCCCCCCGGGTTTTGTTTCTAATGGGAAAAGGGAACGGAGTTTAACTTGTTTTAATTGACAACACTGATAAAGGTTTTAAAAATTTATCTTGATTGAATTTGTGAGTATTTCTTGCTAATAACACTTATAGCAAAAATTATGTGAAATATCATCATATATCTTTAGAAGAGAAACATATTGAAATATCATTGAGTTCTCTGTAAATGAAGTCATCAATAAATTTACGAAACATACATTCAACACTTGCTTAAACCCTTAAGCAGTAAATTTTTTGCCCAAAACGTTCCAAAAAGGCACATTTTTCTTTATTTCTTATAAATAAGCATAATACTTACTAGATTGCGAAAATAAAAGAATTTTATTCTAATTTTCAATTTTAAAATTTAAACCCCAGGTTTTATTTTAAAATTGTGGAACGCAAAACTCCCTAAATATGTTTGCTTTTTATAAGCATGTTACACACTCTTCATGTTATAAAAAAAGTTTCATACATTTAATACGAATTTCTCCTATACTTACAAAAAAATTCCATGTTCGTACATCTTTTCAAACGGTTGAGGATTTTGCGCATGTGTGCATGTATATATGTGCACACAATTTGAAGCATGGTGTAATGCTAAGTCTTATTCGCAACAGGGACAGAGATAATATCGGCATTTTGGATTATCTTTCCATTTTCACTTCTTAAGTAACAGGTTATACATTATCCTTCCAGTTCCTGTTCTTTATACAATATTTTCAGGAATTTAAGCTTCTGCCTACAATGAAAATTTTCCGCCTGCTTTCATTACAAAGGAAACCCCGGGTGAAAAGTATTGCTGTACCATGGACAAAATGCATCTCTTAAAAACACTAGCACTAATAATCTTAATATAAGAATTCAGAATATGTGCAAACCAAAGATAGAAAGAAGAAAATATCAGTGCCCGTACAGCGTACGGGCAAACTGAATGAACTTTCGTAGCCCGTACTTTATTGGGAAACCAAAACAGGGGTTGAAAAGAAAAAACCTCTTAATACCAACACAATCACATACCTTTCGATATCCAATGTAAGCAATCATGCAAACATGTATGAGCTTTAAATAGCTCATTCGCAGGTGTAATGATATTTATAACAAGTATAAATTGTATGGTTTGTTCAGGTGTGGTGCTGTTCCCATCACTTGACCGAGGATTAAATGACAGTCCATTTCCAATAGCTCTCGTGTAGTATATAGTGTGACGTTAATATAACTCTCTCTGATTTGAAAATATTTTCATCGATAACTTATCAACATTTTTATAATTATCATACATAGTATTTATCAGAATATTACTACAATAATTTAAAATTGGTTTAAATATCGAAAAAATAATACACATATAGTTTTAAAAACACCTTTTTTTAAAAAAAGAAAACTGAAAATGGAATCTAAAATTGATTTTTAATCTAAGATTTAAAAATGCTTAGTAAAATTTAACAGATTTTTGTTTCGAATATACACCAATTCTCCCGGTTTTTTGAAATTGTCACATTATGTCATTATAAAAGTTTCAAGGGTTCTAAAAAAAAATTTTTTTCCCCCTAAAAATAACTATTACTAAAAATTGTGCATTGGTTCTTTTAAAAAAAAATGCTATAAAAAGTCTCAAGACAACAAAACTAAGTTTAAAAGAAGTAAAAAGTAGATCGTCCATCAAAGTCATCAGAACTTGTTATTTGTACTCTGAAAATTCTTTTAAAAAATCTATAGCAAAGTGTCACAAAATTTTCTCCAGAATTTATCGAAAGTTTTAGCACATCAACTCGTTCCGAAACTGTTAGACGAAGGTTTCAATCAGTCAAATTTCCTAGTTTTTCCAGAAAAAAGAGGTGTTTGAAAACAAAACAAATTACTGTATTTTTTTAAAAAAAAATTATATGATAAATGAAACTTTTTCAGTTAAGATTAGATAATCGTCTGGCAAATCGCAAACTTTTAATGTAAAAAAAGAACACAGTTTAAAAACAAAGATATAACACAAAAATATTTGGAAAAGAACTAATAAATTAGTTATAAAAATCGATTTTAATGGAATTCAAAATAATATAACAGATTAATTTAAATATATAAAACTGCATACTGAATAAAAAACTAAATCAATTAAAGTTAAAAATTATATTAATGGCGTAAAACAATACATTGTTAACAAAAATTAAGTATTTCAAAATATGCTTTGTTACTTTTGTTTGAATTAATAAAATTATTGCTCTATCTAAAATCAAATTATCAATGTTTTTCTGAAGTGTTCCTATATGAGCCAATTTAAAGTTAAATATTTCAAAAAGCAATCATAAATGAAATAAAACCATATTCAAAGAAAAATGAGCAGGGGAAAATAATTCTTAAGTCTATTTTAAGTGCATAGAAGTACAAGCTACGTATTAAAGCTACGTATTTATAATAGATATAAAGTAAAACAATTTCTTAGTCATATTTGAAAATTCGAATAATAAATTATCAATAAGTATAATTTAAAGTTTTTAAAGTTTTTATGGAATATTTAAATAACATATGTTTTAAATCTCAAAAACAGAGTAAGTTTTACACTCAAACAGTTCAAAAAATTTAAAATAAAAGTTACCACAATATTGATTAATATACCAGCTGTTCGAAAAGTATGGGTGCACTTTCAAATATCATTTACACATAAAAAAATTACTTATGGTCTATTTTTTTTTGTTTTATAAAGAAAACATTTAAGTTTTTTTTACAAAGCTTAATTGCACTATTTCAATGCGCGCACAACAATGTGAACAACTGATGGAGTCAATACGAGATTTCAAGCCACGTTCTCTCATACATTACGGGATCAACAACATGAATGGCCATCGTAATTCGACTTTTTATTTCATCAGTGTTACTAATTGAAGATTGCTGAATCCTGTGTTTTTCACGTATACCTACAAGAAGAAAGCCAGTGGTGTTATGTCTAGAGATCTGGGTGGCCACGCTGTTGTACTTCCTCTTTCCCTCCATCGCCCGGGGAACTTTTTATTACTTTCAAATCCCAGTGTGGTGGTGCCCTGTTTACTCTGTACCTGTGCTGCAGATTTAAATTAGGTAAACCATGTTATAACTTTCACTTGCTTTTATCTTGAAAGCATTTTGAAACACGGATGTTGAAAAGCAAGGATGTTGCTCGATCTAATTTGTATTTCATTAAAACAGAAATTTTAATTTTTTTTTCTATGAAACGTAAAAAACCACAAGAAAATTTTTTGTTTGTTTATTTTTAATTAATTTTTGAAAGCGTAGTCATACTTTTTGGGCACCGCATATTTTTATTACTAATTACTTAGTACTCTTCACAACAGTAATAGAGATTGAGTATCAAGAGAACTATTCATATCGGGTTGTATCAGACCTCTCTACAGCTGCATATGTGATACTCACTGAATCGTGTATCAGTTTAGTAGATTACTATATTATGCTTTATATAATACTTATATTGCCTTTTACTATTTTTTTCTATCAGTAATGAAATGAAATATTCCATCCAGAGCCTTAGCCAATGTAACGTCCTAAGCATATAAGTGATGACACTTGGTTGGTATTTTGAAGTTTTATTTTCAAGCACATAGGACAGTCCACAGACATATAAACAATTTGTACACTATTTACAATTTTTAAGTAAAAATCATTAATATTCCAAATTTATGAAATTCGTAGAAAGATAACCCCTTACGCTCGCTGATGAGGCTAAAAATACAATCTCTCTTGTCGAGAGGAAATCATACACTTTCCAAATCTCTACACGCTCACGGATTGAGCACACAAAATCTTGGCCTCTCTCTCGTCGAGAGGTAATCGCATTCCCAATTTCCACTCTGCACTCACTGGTGGAGCCCACAGAATCGACCGTTCTCGTTGAGAGGTGAACACCGACTGACGCTGGCTTGGCACTCGCGTATGCGCAATGCTTCGGATCAGTCCGCGTTGCCACCGAGTCTTAGAAGGGGTCTAGAGTTCGTTACACCAAGTTTCTTTTTTTAGTCACTCTCTACGTCACATCATATTTTACACTATCCTCCAAAAATCAAGGTATAACAGTTATTCAAAGCTCATCATTAAAAAACAGCAATAACATTAAATATAGGAGTAATAACAACAAACCTTAAGAAAACTTGCGCGAAACAATAGGCAGTTCTTTTGTTTTAAAGAAATGAGCACTTATACAGGAAGTGGAGAAAAAAATAAGCAAAAGTCAAACTTTTGCTTCTTTGTGTGTACATTTTGTGCATCGCAATTGAATTTAAATATTTGTTGGTAATTTCGTTAACAATATTCAGGAGAGTCTGGCAGTGTCTAGTTGAAGTCGTTTAAATGATTCGTTAAGGCGTCGGTCCGTCGGATGAATGGAAATGAGATGCTGCTCGACATCTCAATATGTCTCATATAGCAATCCAGTGACTGTAGGATCAGTTTAAATCTGAAGATTATGTGTCTAGAAAACATGCTCCAGGTCAAAACCTGCAGGAGGCAGTTTTCCAGCTTTTTCAGCCTGTAAAGGAGAAGCACTACTGTACGACAACTCATTGTAGATAATTTTGTGGCATCAGGAATAAGAATTTTTATTGCTACGGAGCGAAACCTTCACATTACAAGTCTCTATGCAAGACAGCCAGTTATATGTCTCTGAGATGACGACAAAGAACTGTTTATTTATGTTGGAAAAGTAACACGTTTACTGGATCAGGCATAAATAGGAATTTTTTACAGACACTTTAGAACTATTTAGGGTGACCGCTGATCTGGAGGGAACAACGCAACAGACACAATTAATCTTACATCGTTGAAAGACACTATTGCAGAGGTGGAGAAATCAGGATTGGACTAGAGATCTCTCTCGGTGGTCACACTGACCTTGGTGTGTTTTATGGAGGAGTTCTGACTCGGCTTACGAATCGGAACGAGATCTTTGATCGACATCTATTCACATGCCGCTGATATTGCAATGCAGCGATTCTTAAATTTTCTATTGTCTTGGCCTCCCTTTATGTATCTGTGTGACATCGTGGACTCCCTATATTTTGAACATCCCTCCTCGACTTAATATTCTTGATCAAAATACATGTTCTAGTAGTTTTCTTATTGGGGAGAATTTAGTGATATAGTCTAGAGTGGCACATATTTTAATTTTTTCGCGAGGCCTTTCAGAGTTTGTAAAAAAGGGAATTCTCAACGTTTCATAAGAAACTTTGCGGATCCATTAGAAAGCCACTGTGGACCCCCAGGGGTCCACGGACCACAGTTTAAGAACCGCTGTTGTAGCGAATTTGTTCCTATGGATGATGATGCGCAAACTCACCGAGCTATGCTTATTGTAGAATATCTTAACAGTCTGGAGAGAATGGAGGGATCAATTCAATCCCAAGATCTGAATCCCGCAGAACATGTTTGGTACTACCTTAGTAGACACGTTGCTGCTTTAAGACCACCTCAAAGTCATTACATAAGCTTTACAAAGGTTTCTCTGTGACTGACCATCGCTTTCTATTTCAGTATCGAACAATTTAATTGGCAGTCGATGCTGCCAATGCATTACAGGGGACAGGGGGATTACACACTCCTTATAAAACTCTTTTAATGTTTTCACGAAGTTTTTTTTACTTAAAACTATGAGGAACCGCTTTCTCCATGAGTTGTCCCTTCTGCCATGGGTACTTTTTTCTTTGGTATTAAAATATATGAAGCCTAGTAGAGCTGAGTGGTTGTGTATCTCGCTTCCATGCCACAGGTCCGGTGTTTAAATCCCGTGGTGGAAAAGGTAAACTCAACCTTTCATCCCTTCAGTGGGTCGATAAAGGAATACCGAGCAGTGGCGTAACGGAGAATATTGGGGCTCCCAGCAAAGTCAGGTTTTGGTACTACTACTACTACAAATACTACTTGGTATCAGTTAGGCTTTGGGCCCCCTAGAATCCATGCCCCCCACAGTGTGGGGGATGAGGGGGCTTACGTTACGCCACTAGTACCGAGCTCGCTTGGTAACTGAACACTAGGGGTTTCGCGTCAGACTGACGACTTGACTGAAGCATCTGCACATGCACCCAACGCCTAAGGTCACGTAAACTGAGATATGCACAGTAGGCCTGGGCCATCATGGGCTGTTGCGCCACTGACTTCAGCTCATTATGAAACCATATTTGTTTTAAACCTGTGCACATTTCCGTGTCGCAATCGATAAAAAACTGTCTTCGGCATACTTCCTCTAAATTTCTGGTTTCTATGTTCATTTATTTTCAATTAAAAACAAAAAAACGAATACCTAAATTTTCAGAGACCAGTAGAGAATAAGTTAGGACTGCAAAATAGTTTAAGAGATCGACATATTTTTCTTTTTACTTAAGAAGTCGGAGAATCATTTAAAATTTATTCCTAATTTCCCTAAGTAAGTTGATATTTGTTGAAAAATCACAGAGATAAAAAAAAAAAATTAAAAATTCTCGGCAAATTTATTTAAGAGAAAAATTTTATTAGAACTACTGAAACTCACTCATACAAATTGCTTCGATAAGAAGTAAATTCTGGGATTTAACGCTTTTTAGGAAAAGTATACTAGGCAGTAAAAAAAATTCTTTAAAGTAAAAGTATTTGCCTTTATCTTTTTATCATTGCAAGTTATCCAATTTGCTTTAAAATAAATTGTCTGGAGTTTGTTCCCAACAAAATTTTAAAACTTACGTGTATGTTTATATAATGAATGAGTACAAATGTGTACTTTACAATGACTTGAATCAAGAATGTCCAGGAAATAAACTCTCATGTACTTGAAAGCTTTTTATATTTAGTAATAAATGTATTGTCATGCTGATAAATTAAATGTGAATAAAAATTTTGACATTTATTTGTTAATACGTAGTGTTATCCAAAATGTGAAAAATAAGGTGTAAAAAGGGAACAAAGTGTGAGAAACCTTACCCTGAAAAGTTCACAGCACCGAAACACATCCACCTTCAAAGTAGTCCCCTTGGGCGATGATACACTTCTGCCAGCGTACGTATAACTTCTGGAAGCAGAGCTGGATGCCGTTTTTTGAAACCTCCCGTAAGGCCTCTTGCGATCCTGCATTCACCTTATCTCAGCGTTTCTCAAACTGAGGGGCGTGCCACCCTAGAGGGCATGATAACTTTACGAGGGGTGCGCGAGCATATTCAAAAGTCGAAAACAAAAGATTATTTGAAAAAATTATTTATTTACTGAAAGTAATAAACAAAATACATTCTGACATAATAAAAAATAAAATACACATTTATACTGACATAATGTATTTATAAATGTAACAGTATTGCATAATGTATTTTTCACTTTATTTAACAACACTAAGTTAAGAACAAGATTTTTAATTACCAGTGACCCCCTATGGACTTGCCAAATTAACACTTATCTTGATAATTTGTACAGTTTAAAATTTTTACTTTACTGCCAATTTAAAGTTACGCGATTCGCTCCCCCATGCCATAGTTTTCCACGTATGCCATGCGTATGGGATTTTTTGTAGGAAGGGTCAATTTGCAATAATCAAATTCTCTAATAATTAAATCCTTCGCAAACATTGCCAATGTAATTTCATTGCATTCCAAAGCCTTCGGAATCTTTTTATAGATAGCAGTACATAGAAAAGATCGTACTTCGGAAAGACGTATATATACGTACGGGGCAATGAACGCTTTAACTGTGCGAGATGTTGATATACGCCGGTGACATTTAAAAGGTTAAAGTCGTATTGTAGGTCTTAGTTCAAAGTGTAGTATCAATGAATTCAATGCATTGTTATTGTGTGGAAGGGGGGTGCGATGAAAACTCTGATTGAATATTGGTTCACTAACTATGAAAGTTTGAGAAGCACTGCCTTATATCTGATGGCACAAAACGGCGTACCTGTAAATGCTTTTTCATTGATGGTAACAGCTAAAAGTCACACGGGGCTAAATCTGGTGAATAAGGGGATGTGGAAGCACGTTATTGCGAATTTTGGAGAACAACTGTTTTACTAATTGGGATCGATATTCTATTGCGTTGCCATGCAGAAGGTACAAGTCGACACTCTGCCAGTACTGAGGCCATTTACGACAAATGTATTTCCTCAAACGAGACGTAAAAAGCACACGTATATATATATAATGCTCCTTGTTAACTGTTCTAATAAATTCTGAATGCACAATTCTTTGAGAATCAAACAATCTCTTTATCATTATTTTCCCTGTGTTCCGATCCTATCGGAATTTTTTCGATCGCGATGAGCGGGGAGACTTCCATGTTGAAGACACACGCTTGAACTACATGTCAAATAAATAACGCCAAGGCAGATTAACCATACTCCTTTTTTTAGCATTTCCAAAGTTTCCATTGGCGTTTTACCTAAGCGTTGAGAGAATTTAATGTTGCAGCGCTGTTCAAGAAAAGCCATTTTTCTTGCGTCGCGAAGTAAAGCTAACTAACTTCGGCAGATAACAGTTAAGAAGCAATTGCACACTTTAAATTTTTTACTAAGTTTTCTTAACTTTTTCATCGTATTCTTTTTTTTTTTTAAGTATCTAATTTAACTAATAATTTTTCTTTCGTTCTTGATATCTCTTCAATTGACCTTGATTCAAAAATACGAGATCCATCGCCAATGTGATAAATTCCTGCTGATAATACAATAAACGCAAGCTCGTGTTCTTCAAGAAATTCAAAATGACACCAGTCTTTTATTTGGTGTTCTACTTGAAATATTTAGGAAGAATTTCGGATTTGATATAATTGGGTAAATATGTTCAAATATTAAGATTCTTCAAAAAAGTTTTTCAAAATTAAATTAAAAGTATTATATTATTTGTGTATCTTAAAATTAAGTGTGTGACGGGCTCACGCGTCTTTTCTGTAACATAACCTCTGGGTTCTTTGACGGCCAAGATTAATGGCAAATCTTTTCCAACCCAAATCCAAGAAGTGAAATGCAATTGTGAAATGCAAATAAGATAGCTTTTAAAAGAACAGAAGTTTCAGTAAGCAGAATGGCAATTTAGGGTAAAGTTATGTTTGGAAGAGATACGAGTGTGAATTGACTGCCTGTCATAAAGTTACCAAGATTTCTAGCCATTACTACAGGGTGCATACCATTGCACGCGCGCCCAGGAGTTTCGTACCGTGATAGAACCTTAGCTTGAATTAAGATAGGACTGATTATTTAATATTAGGACTTGTAATATTATCAGAATTGAAAGTAGGAGGATAATATAATTATTTAGATAAGTGATCTAAGTTACGCGATCAGGTTTAACATTTGCTGTGTGTTTGGTTTATTCTCACTTAATATAAGTTTATCTAATTTATATTAGAAATTTAAGTTATATTCTTAATGAAGTCATATCAAGAATTTTAAAATGTCGATTCATTTTGAGAATCCCACACCTCTAATTCACGCTGACAATCAAAGATATGGTCACCATAGAACGACCATATCACAAGTGTTTTTTTGTTTACCTACCTGTGTTATTAAAGTTGACAAATATGTGTACATTTTAAAGGAAAGTATCTACAAAAAAGCAAAAGTAGGCAACACCGAAGCGCATGAATTAAGTGGTTGGAAACATGTATTGCTTTTAACACTTGACTATGACGTCACATGAATTTAGACCATAGTCCTAGTGTAGCTTTTGAGTATGATAGTTCAAATATAATTACTCTGATAATTTCTAATTTGAAAAAATTATGCTTCATTTCCGTAGATTGATCACCAATAGGATTTGTTTTCTAAATCATAATTTGCCACTTTTTGAAATGTAGTAAGTATAATTTTGTGTAAATTATAGTTTGAAAAAAAATACCCGTATTTTGACTCATTGCTTATATTGAAGTTAAGTTTATTAAAAAAATACCTGGATTTGTTTTTGTAATAATAATAATTTGTTTTAATATTCAACAGTTTTGAACGGAGAAATAATATGACATAAAATGAGTTTGTGGTTCACAACGAAATTCAGTTTAATGTTTAAATCAAATTAAATTCTCTAAATTTCAAACTAGAGTTATTCAATGGTCTCCACAAGAAATTTAATATTAAATTCAATTAAATATGTAACATCTAAATTTCACAGAGAGTTTATTTCAACTTATATTAAATTCTCCTGTATATTTATTCAAATGAAGTTCGTTCCCCTGTATCGTACAGTTATGGAATAACAGTAATTAGATTAAAAAAGTTAAGTCAAATTTATATTATAAAGTTCTACAATAAATTTGTCTCTAAATTTTATTCACTCGATTCAATTTTAAATGAACTTTATTCATTTGAAATTTCAGTCAATGGGGTTGAAATATTTCTTTTCGCGAAATAATGTATTAACTATCTTGTAACTCGCATTTGTAGTCTGACATCATTTGAAGTTTGCCTGATTAAATTAGAAAATAATGCAATACTTTTATTATACTAAATCTGTCAGAACACACATACGAAACAAAAATATTGAAAAGGAAAAATATTTTTCTCAGAGTAATAGAAAAAAGAGCCCTCTGCTCTTCAATGGATTCTAAATTTAAGCTGCTTTAGAATTTGGGTTATATATATAAATATATACAAATAGCAATAAAACCTAAGTATAACCAACACTGGCGTAGCTAGCTCTGAAAGGGGCGCTGTATCAAAATTCTTTTAGGGTCCTTTTTTAGATAAGGGAGCCCTGTTAGTGGGGCTGTAATTATACTTGTTGGAGCCCCTGTAGCTTGGGGGCCCATATCATTGAAGCGGCTTATACGGCAGTAGGTACGCCCCTAATAACTAGTCAAGATAGTAAGAATATATAAATATATATACATATATTACCCAACATACATACATATATATGTATATACAAATAACAAGCAATATAATTTTTTTCTTTAAAGTCAACTCTTACTTAGGTCTACAAAGAAAATTTTAGTAACTAAAATGTTACTTTTTATTAAATAATTATAATTAATATAAATATGTAATATACAGATGACAGAATCACAAAATTAAGTGGCAATTAATTTTTATTAATTATCATTACAGTATCGTATTGTCATCCAAAATAATCGCGTATATAAAATTTCAGTTCAACTGAATGCTTAAAACATGAGGAAAAAAATCTTTTAAAGTTTTGACCCAATTCGCTAAAAATAAAGCTAACGTGACTCTGCATCTGTAATTCTTTAAATAATTACTTTCAGTCAGTTAATTTTATTTAATTATAATTAAGCTATCGTATTGTATCCCCAAACAGTCGTGCATAGAAAATTTAAGCTCAAATGAGCGCTTTAAAATGTGAGAAAAAAAATTTTTAAAGTTTTGACCCACGTTACCAAAAATGATGCCAACGTGGCCATATTTGCAATTCTTTGAATAATTAGTTTTATTCAATAAATTTTTATTGATTATAATTAAATTACAACATTGTCATCCAAAATAATCATGTATATAAAATTTCAGCTCAATTGAGCTTTTTAAAATCAGCTAAAAAAAATTGAACGCTTTAAATGTATTTTATTAACAATGTAAAATTTGAACAACATATATATAAGGTGATTGTGAACTAATAGTAGGAATTGAAAAAGACACACATATTCGTGTTCGCACAAAAGCATATGCACATACACTGCGTGAGAGAGAAACGGAAGAAACTTGTCAAATATAGACACACAACAGAAATGTTTTTCCGACTGTTCACTACTTTTCAATCTTTTTTCAAAGTTTGTCATAGTCGCGGTAACCTAGTGGTTATGGTCACAAAATCGTGACCGGAGTATCTCTCTCTCATAGGTTCGAGTCCTGGTTCCACTGATGACCCACCATGTAGAGGCGGCTGTTGCGCGTCAAATCTATCGAGGCTCATTGTCCTCCCATTGGTGTAATGGAATAATTTGGAGAGGTTGATCATTTGATCATGGTTCAGAATTACGAGGTTTATCGCCAATAGTCCT
>BMAV01003652.1:33352-71223 GCA_019973955.1 Trichonephila inaurata madagascariensis | reverse complement strand
ACGATTTTCTTCGTAAAATAACCTCTCTATAGCGAAGTGCATTTTCAATATGACGAAATTTTTTCTTTGATGATTCAATTTTTTTTCTCCCTTTTTTTAAAGTATTTCTGAAAAAATTTCAAGTCATTCTCTCTTTAACACATTTTATGGTGGTCATAAATCTTGAACTGGTTTTATTAGATCCTAACTCGCCGACAGCAGTAGAGCTCTGAACGTTTCATCTAAGAAGTGCAAACTTTAACCCCCATTGCCCAGTTCACTAGAAACAACTTCGATATCCCCTTTGACCCTCAGTGAAGTTGTCCCGTATCCCCGTGTTATAATTATAAAATAATGTATGTTTAATGTTACTTGCATGCTTTAAATTATAAAATGTCCTTATAAAATTCATTAATTTTAGTATAAAATTATTTTCTTAGTATTGAAAATACAGTGAATTCTTCGACATTCTTTTTTCTTGTTTTCCTTGCAGTTTTTCTATCTTTCTTTCTTTTTTGATGGGTAAGACATATAAAATAAACATATATTAATTTTAAAAAAGTGTGAATAATTACTTTTTTTAATATATAGTGCTTATGAATTTAAAATTTGCTTTATGTGGTTTATAAAGTATATTAAAAGATGAACCTCTATATAACGAATTTTCCATATAACGAACTTTTTTCTGGGATTTAGAGACTTCGTTATATAGAGATCCGACTGTATATAGGAAGAGAGTGAACTATAATAGTAGGAACTGAAAAAATAGAATGTCTCAATATATATATATATATACTAAAATTAATAAAATAGATTATTTGGTTTTTAGACACAGTACATACGCAAGTACCAAGCAGAAATTTCGCATAAAAAATTTGCTGTCAAACTACAATAAATAACGTGTAATACTTTCCCATATTAATTTACATTTATATGAACTCTCAGTTACTTAATCTGAGTATCAAATTTAAGTGGATTTAAGCGGAAAGTAATTCCACAAACTATTTCAAACGTTCTTCCATAGCAACGGTAACGTTAATTGCATTTCTGACGTTATTCGCTTGAAATGACAGAATACGAATTGCCGTTTTCCTGTCTGGTGTCGTTTGAATCACGTGAATAGTTATAATACGGTTAACGCACCACTCGGTATTCTAACTAATCCTTAATGTTATTCACTTGCTGTTTATTGAGACATAATTTTATCATCCAATGTTGTACGCTTAGCTGATCTTTAAGGTAGGTTTCAAAAAGGATATTTATGAATGTTTCGTTTCATCTGTTAATCGTGGTAGTGCTTTGTCAGCAAAAGGCTTGAGATGGATACACTATAGAGATTGATTTTTGCAAATCATATACATTGGCCTCTAAAGGTTAAAGTACAGCCAGTCTTTTGTGTCCAGTTTGAAAGCCAATGAGTTTTCAAACATGATATTTGAAAAATTTGTGCTTTAAAAAAAAGAATATTTTTTTACTACAAATAAAATTAACAAGTAATATAAAAAAACATTTTTTTAAAGTCAAGTCCTACTTAGGTCAACAAAGAATATTTTTTTATTTGCTCTTTTTTGTTAAATAATTACAATTAATATAAATATGTATATACATAACAGAATCACACCATATTAAGTGGCAAAATAGAAAGCGATTTTCTATTTTTCTTTCTATATAGGGTGTTGGACTATTATTTTTGTTGGTTACTATTTATTCATACATAAACCACATTCTCAGAAATTAGGCCACCAAAGGCAGGATTTGAATCCACGACTTTTGGATTAGAAGTCCAAAACGCTATCCATTGCACTACAGGGAGACAGCGAGTGATTTTCCTTTTTATATAAGGTGTTAAATTATTATTTTAGTTTGTTACTATTTATTCATTAATTAAAATAGAATTAATGAATTAATATTTGAAAAAAATTGTATTAACATCAAGTATCATCCACTACAAGTTTAAAAAGATGTATTTGAACTTGAGTGGATGAATATAAAGTATTTTATTAACGATGGAAAATTTGAGCAAGATATATATATAAATAAAAAGAGAGTGTGAACTAATAGTAGAAATTGAAAAAGAGTGACAAGGAAATTGCACATTTTTCTGTTTTATTGCTGTAAATAAAATTAAAAATATGTTTACTAAGTAAAAAAAGGAAATGGCTTGTACAATTTTTAAAAAGCTTACTTTATAGGAAGGAAGGAAAAAAAAATTTTTTTTTCGGAATTCCAGAATTTACTTATGTAAAGAAGATGTTCTCTGGTACAGATAAAGGGAAAAATAAAACTAGAAATTAATTTTTATTTTAAGTACCACCGCAAAGGGAACTTTAGCACTTTAGGGAAGCACTTTAGGTATTTGCGAGTTTTTATGTTAAGAAGTCAAAGTAACATATGTTAAAGAAAAACAAAGGTATTTTAGTACCTTTGAAATTTATTACGATGAGATGACCCCTGATAAATAATTACAAGTAAAAAAAAAATCAAGCATATTTAACAGTTTCTTTATAATAATATAATAAACCTACCCATTGCCACAATTACAGCGCGCGATAAAACGGATGGAAAAAAGCTTGGATCGGATTGAAGAGACGATGCATGGAGAGAGCAGGTGTTATTATATGAAATATTGCAATGTACATTGTACTAATCACTACTCAGCAGTCAATTATAAAAAATAATTGTTTTTGGTTATTTATACAGCAGAAAAATAATTTTATTTTTATTTAATATCATCTAACCAAAATTAAGTCTTTTCCCATTCTTTTGAAAATTCAACCTCTTTGTGGAAATATTAAATTTTTTGACATAATTTTAAAAACATTTTTTTCTCCTAGCCTCCAATCCATAGAACATCTAAGTAGGTTTAGAGTAACAGTGTGTGTGTCGCAAGTTTAGGTTGTAACAATAAGCTATCGGCGAGATCTTTTCTCTCTAAATTTTTTTTTTCTACATCCAACCAAATTTGCACTTTGAACCAGAACAACTCAACGTCGCAAATGAAACGTCAGTACTAAATAGCATATAAATAGTTCTTGAGATAGAGAATAGTTGTTATGTGAAAGTATTGCCACGCTATAGTCCTGTCTGAATTACAGTTGTTTATTCCTGAATTGTAGGAAATTTCTCTTGGGCGAGTTTCAGAGGTTGCATCTCATTAGAGGTAACTACCTCTTATTCTTTACTAGTTAGTTGTCTTGGGAGCACATCGCATAATTAGGTTTAACGTTAAATCAGAGTTTCTCAAACTGTGTGGCACGCCCTTTGGGGGGGGGGGAGGGGCGATAACACAACGAGGGCTGCGCAAGCATATTGAAAAGTCGAAAACAAAAGATTATTTTTAAAAAATATTATTTTACTGAAAGTTAGCAAACAAAATACAAAAAATAAAATGCACATTTACACTGATATAATACACGTATAAGTGTATCAGTATATTTCACAATGTATTTTATTATTAATTTAACAATCTAATTTAAGAATAAGTTTCATGAAAACCAGTGACCCCATGGGCTTGTCATATATAAAATTACTGTCGAACCTCCTTATCACGAATCTCTATATTGCGAATTTTTATATATAACGAACTTTTTTCTGAAACCAAGAGCATTTCATGATTTTCTTCGTAAAATAACCTTCCAATAGCGAAGTGCATTTTCTATATAATGAAATTTTTCTTGTGATTAAATATTTTTTTCTCTTTATTTTTAAAGTATTTTTGGACATTTCAAGTTTTTTTCTCTCTTTTAATACACTTTATGGGGGTCACAAAGCTTGAACTGGTTTTAATAGATGTCTAACTCGTCCAGAGCAACAGAATTCTGGGCATTTCATCCAAGAAGTACAACCTTAAATCCCCATTGTTCATTCACTGTAGCATCTTCGATATCCCCTTTCACCCTCAATAGAGTTGTCTCAATTTCCGAACTAGTCTCCATTCATTTGCAGTGTTGATCAGTCGTGCTGGTAGCTTAGTTTCTTGTAGCTCGAAAAAGTTAAAACGTAAGTGCTTGAGCATCAAAAAGAAAAACATTTAATTCTTCAGGAAGAGGAGAAAGGTAGTAAGAAACTATCCTGGCAGTTTTTCTTTCTTACTTTTTTCAATTCCTACTATTAGCTCACACTCTCTATATATTTATCTATTTATTTATTTATCTTGGTGTAGTCTTCAATCGTTAGTAAAATACATTTTAAAGCGCTCAATTGAGCTGAAATTTTATATTCATGATTATTTTGGATGACAATACAATAATGTAATTATAATTAATAAAAATTAATTGATTAAACTAATTATTTAAAGAATTACAAATACAACTACGTTGGAATCATTTTTAGCAACTTAGCGACCCTTTTGGCGACTCGGGTCAAATCTTTAAAATATTTTTTTCTCACGTTTTAAAGCATTCAGTTGAATTGAAATTTTATGTACACGATTGTTTTGGACGACAATACGTTACTTTAATGATAATTAATAAAAATTAATTACCACTTAATGTTGTGATTCTGTCATACGTATATACATATTTATATTAATTGTAATTATTTAATAAAAGTAGCTAAAATAAAATTTTTCTTTGTTGACCTAAGTAGGAATTGACTTAATTTTCTTTATATTACTTGTTTTTTTGATAGGTAAGATATATAAAATAAATATATATTAATTTACATAAAGGTGTGAATAATTTTTTTTTATTATCTAGTGTTTTGAATTTTGTTTTATGAGGTTTGTATATAAAACTGAAAGATGAACCTCTATATAGAGAGTTTTCCATATAAAGAACTCTTTTCGAGATTTAGCAACTTCGTTATATAGAGGTCCGACTGTATATACAAAAATTAACACTTATCTTGATCATTTGTACGGTTTATACTTAATCCTGCAGCTGCCGATTAAAAGTTACACGATTCGCTTCCCAGTGTCACCGTTTTCCACGCAAGCGCGCATGTGTGATGTAGCATTAAGGGGGGGGGATAGGGGGAGAAAAGGAATAAATAAGTAGATCCTTCGTAAACATTGTCAAGGTCATTTTACTACATTCTAAAGCCTTTGGAATAACTTTTTGAATAACAGTGCACAGAACCGATCGTACTAAGGAATGATGTATATATACGTCCAGGACAATTAACGCTTTGGCTGAGTGAAACGTTTATATATTTCGGTGGCATTTAAGGTATCCGACTACGCTCGGAACCGTGATTTTGCAAAAGCTTATAAATGGATAATATTTATGATATTTAGTGTCACTTAGATTAGAAACCGTATATAAAATTGTTTTAAGTATGTTATTACAATAAAAAATTATTTAAGTAAAATATTTTGACATAAATGAACATAGAATGACCGATTATCAAAACATTCTCCTTTTATGAAAAATGTTTCTATTCTGCATATATCTCAGACCTCTGTACAGAGGTTGAACTAGAATTTTTGAAATAAATAACTTAGAAGTGGATTTATCCATATTTTACTACAACAGAGAGGAGAAATTGTAAGAAAAAAACGCCGATAATTATTTCATTTGGTTGTAACTCTGAAAATAATGTGAATTTTTCAAAAATCCTAGTTCTGACTCTCTGGAGAAGTCTTTACTTTATCTAAGCACACACACACAAAATATTATTATTTTAGAAGCATTTTTTATAAAAGGAGAACGTTTTGAAAAAAAGGTTATTATAAGTTAATTTTTTACCGAGATATTATATTTAAACAATTTTTTTTTCAATGTCCTTAAAACTATTTTATGCATGTGTTCTAATCTAAGTGACACTAAATATCATGAAAATTATCCATTTATGCGCTTTTTTAAAATCATGGTTCTCTGATACCTTCTGAGGTTTCAGTCGTATTGTAGTTTTAGTGTCAAAGTACAGCATTATTGAATTCAATACATTGTTATTGTATGGAGGGGGGACAATGAAAATTATATGATTGAATATTGGATCCCAAGTTTATGAAGCACTATGTTAAATTAATAAAAGTAAGCTATTGTATGTATTTGTTATCCTTTCGATTCTGATTTGCTGACTTCTCAAACCCTACTGCGTTTGGATGTCCCCTGAACCTCAATGATCTGCGAGATCTCCACCTCATCCAATATGAGGAAGAAGTTCATGGACAAGGTTATATTATAATATTTGTTTTGAAATTCGTTACTTTTATCAAAAACAATCAAACCATCTATGCAACTACAAATAAATAAGGATTCATTGTCAGTATGTTTTCTTTTTTTAAAAGAGCCAAATGAAGGTTGTGACGGGGCTTTATCGTGCCTTCTCACTAATCCTCTTGGGGAATCTTTGGGGCCAGAATGGCATTATTTCAATCCAACTTTCTCAAGAATAAACAACGATATGTAGATTATATATAGTGAATAGATATATAATGGAGTTTTATCATTCACGAGTTAGTAAGATAGAAGTCGGATAGAAGCGGGATAGAAGCCGGATAGTAGAATAAAATTCGGATAGTGATAGAATGGAAGAATAATAGTAGAAGAATAGAATACAAAAAGAGACAGAAAGCCGAGGTGCTAATCGCCATGAGATATTGGTAAGAGATTAATTATAGAACGGACTTTAGCTTATTAAGGAATCTACAGTAGATAAAGATTCTGAGGTTAATTTCTCATAAAGATAGTGAGTAGGATTTCAGGCGCTATTTACTTAGAATTGATAATTACGTAGTATCACTCCTGATCATACCCCTCTAATAAGCCTTGTGTTGCGTTGATCAATATATATTTAAATAATAATAAATTGGATTTATTATGGAGAATTTGGGTGATTAATCATTTATTCCTACAGATCTAGGTCGCGTAGTTGAAGAGATGATACCCCCGGGACGCGGGGTATCACAAGGTTAAACAAGCAGCTACTAGCAATATCACCCTGAGGCAAGCTCTTTATATGCTTATAAGATACTGATTGAAAGCACTTAAGTTTAACTATAATATAATTAAACAAGAGTATTATATAAGTGATATTATATAAGCATGAGAACTCTCTCACTCAGAATTATTTCTATGTAAAGGTTTTATTAATCTTTAACTTACTTGTACATTCTTATAATTAATTGTTTTCTCCTGGCTTCTTATATATATTTGTAGTAGAAGATTTAGACTTTTACATATCGTAGAACATTATTAAAAATTACAAAGATTTTGAGCTTTCTTAATCATGTTATTCATTTGTATTTATTTTAAGACAATGCTTTGAGCTAATCTTAATACAACTTTCCGAGAAAATTATTTATTTAAAAATGTTTTATTCATTTTTTTAAAGACACATTCGCAGCCTTATAAATCTTTTCTCAAGGTTTTTTTTTTTTGCTCAAATTTCCAGGAAAGATGAATTAATGTAAAACTTTTAACCGCACTTCAATTAAACATATATGTGAATTTCCTCACATCATCTAAATGTTTTTAAAATTATGTTCTGTTTTAATTCAAGTTACTAATTAATTCTCCAGGGAAAAAATGTCTCTTAAAAGCTTTTCTCGATTCCATTAACAACTGTCCTTGTATTAAAGGAATTTTTTTTCAAGTTTGTTATTCAATTAAATAAAAAGGTTTTTACATTTACTCGCTGGTATTTATTTAGTAAAATCAACAGAACCATTTTCACTTGTATTAATGAAACATTTTTAAAAGCGTCTTGGAATTTGAACTTTTTTTTTCTGAAACCAAAAATAAATGAAAAAATTTCTCTTTTTTTTCCTTTTTTAAAAAAGGTTTTTGACATGTAAGAAGATTTATCTAAAATATGCATAAATGTAAATGGAAATGTGATTCTTTTGTTATAAAACAAATGTTCTGGTAAAAAGTAAACGTATTTAAATACATCTTATATTTATATGGTTCTTAAACAGTTTTTCAAGTTTGTATGCCAAACTTGAGATAGGAACTTAAACAATCAAAATTTTAAGGCAATGTTATACTTTGAATGCATTTACATAGCATGTATTCTGAATAAGAAATGTTATATCATTCACTCTCTTTACTATTATTACTTAATTTACAGGCTTTGTAGAACAATTTTTTCATTAAGGTATCTGACTACGTTCGGAACCGTGATTTTAAAAAAGCGTATAAATGGATACTTTTCATGATATTTAGTATCAATTAGATTAGAACATATGTATAAAATTGTTTTAAGGACATTTTGACAAAAATAAATCATATAAATACAATATTTCGGCAAAAAATTAACATAGAATAACCTTTCTTCAAAATGTTCTCCTTTTGTGAAAAATGCTTCTATTATAATAATATTTTGCCTGTGTATAGCTCAGACCTCTGTACAGAGGCTCAACTATGAATTTTGAAAAATTCACATTATTTTCAGAGCTACGATCCATTGAAATAATTATCGGCGTTTTTTTCTTAAAATTTCTCCCCTCTGTTGTCGTAAAACATGGATAAACCCACTTCTAATTTATGTATTTCAAAAATTCTAGTTGAGCCTCTGTACAGAGGTCTGAGCTATATACAGGCAAAATATTATTATAATAGAAGCATTTTTCGCAAAAGGAGAATATTTTGAAAATGGATCAATCTATGCTCATTTTTTGTCAAAATATTTTGTTTTGTACTTAAATAATTTTTTATTATAATACTATTCTTAAAACAATTTTATATACAATTTCTAATCTAAGTGACACTAAATATCCTAAATATTATCGATTTATACGCCTTTGCAAAATCACGGTTCCGAATGTAGTCGGATACCTTAAATTTTGTATTATACAAACTTAATAGGTGGTACAATGAGTTATATGACATTTTTAATTAATTCTTGTTAACATGCCATTTGCGGCAATATTATAATGGCTAAGGACGCCAAATGGTCTTGTTCACGGATTTTTGACTACCATTGTAGAATCATGGGTTCAAAATCTTGTACCGATGAAGACCCACTATTTAAAAAGAATGATACCTGTTAAATCTGACAAGGCTCAAATTTCTCCCGTTGGTATGGTGCGGAAGCTTGAAAAGGAGTGGGCCAGCTCAAGTGTTATCTTCGTCACTTAACCGTGTTTCAAAATTACAATGACCATCGCCAATAGCTTTCGTGTTGCCTCGCAGTGCTATGTAATTTAAAACCAAATCAAATGGAAATACTATTTTACATATTGCTTTAACTCCTAACGAAAAACGCCAACAACCGGTTTGCTGGCGAACTGATGATTCTTTTTGCGGCATGGGGCTACTCTAAATAGCCGTCGAGCCGCAAGTCCTCTCGTGTGGTTGGTGGAAGGGGAAGAGAGGTGGGAGGCCCCTGACCACCCCCAGGGTTTTCTCCCTCTAAATTGGGGTGGAACCGAACCAAATCGTACTGTCACCTGCATGGTGCTTAAAGCTAAGGCTAACGACAGGTGTAAAATAATTTCGCGGGCCTCGACCTGACTTCGTCAGGCAGGTGGCATTAGTCACAACAACAACATAGGTTTTTGTTGGTGTGATAGTTTTGCTGTCATTTAAGAAAATCCTATACATCTACCAGTTGAACTGTTAGCGAGGGGCTTGTCTCACTGATGTATATATATACAGACTTTTTGCATCATCAAAATAGTACGTATTTTTTGTGTCTTAGGTATTATATTATAAGTCAAATAAAGTATCATAACATTCCAAAAATTTTTTAATTTGGTATAGCGTCTCATCAACTTTATTTATATTATATATGTGTAAATTTACTCTAAAACTTTATTAGTTTTGTTGGAAATATACTTTCGATGTTTTGTCTCAATTGGAATTTCCTATATGATGAATTTCCGCCGTTTAATATAAGCAGATAGTGGTGCTTAATAAAGCATCTAATGTACGTGAAGCTTCGCATAAAGTTTATCCTTTACATATGGCCTCCGCGTTACTTTCAAAGCTATATAAAGGCACTGCGATCTGCTTGTCTAAAAGAGGCATCATTAGAACCTGTTAAGTATGACTCAAGTAGTATGTATTATTAGAGCATAATTTAATTAATTTTTCTTGTATTTAATGGTACATTTAATGTATGATTAATGTTTAAATTTAAGAATTTAACTTAAAAAAAGTTAACATTAATAAATTAAATGTTTAAAGTTTTCTCACTTTGATTTATTTAGAATGTTGCAATGATTTTTGAGTCGTCGAGAAAATGATAGCGGATTGATTTTTAACTGTAAATTTTATCAAAAGTAAAGTAATATAATTGGGTTTTTTTCGTGTTCTGTGATAAATCAAATAATTTTTTAAGGCTGTTTTCACCATATAGACAAGAGCGTGAACTTAACGTTCAGTACATTTTCAGACAAAAAAAAAAAAAAAAAAAAAATTCTTAAATTTTAATAAAAATTTATGACCTTGTAACTCATACATTTGTTTATAAAATAATGTTTTTAAAATTTAGAAATATTTCAGAAATAATTTGTTTTTTTCTTTTAACAGGTAAAAGGAAAGCTCGTTTAGCATTATGGTATAAGAGAAAAAATGCGAAACACATTTTATAATAGAAAAAAATGCGCTACAACTCGGATAAAAATGTGTAGTATGAGGAAATAAGTGATTCTCTACAGGATAGTGAGGCCAGAATATATAATATTAATGTCTGAGTACTTTAATATCTGAAAAAATATTCCGAATTTGGGTCTTATTCTTTAAGATTAGCCGAAAACAGCCTTTAAGTAAAACAATGATAAATTCCGGTCTTATAAAAAGGCTTCCAATGTAACCATTAATCGAAATCTTCCCCCTTTTCCATTCTTCCCATTTTATTATCAGTTAAACTAAAATAGAACCTCATCCAAAACAATATTCCAGACAAAGTTTCCACCAGAGAAGAGCAACGATGCGTAAAACTAATAAAACAATAAATTTCTTCATCTCGCGCTAAATGATAAAAGTAAAAAAGCCAGCCCATCTTAATAGGATTAACAATTACAAGAATCTCACTTGTAAAATGAAGCTTTTTCCCTGAAAATTGCTTGAAGAAGAGTCGGCTTATTAAATTAATTCTCTTCTGATGAGATTCGTACAAACGCGATTAAAGGGAAAATATAATTAGACGAATTTGTTTCTTTTTCGCTCTGGCGGAGAGTTTCTGTTTCTGTTCAGATAATACAGCTCTCTCTGTCGAGTTAATTGAGGTAATACAGGTATTAAAGTTTTTCTCGGCTTGCTTCGATGAAGAAAAAGAAGCTTGCGCAAACAACCTGCAGGCTAAGACACGCGAAACACTGAGGTCTGCTTGATCAAGCAAGGTAGCAGTTATTAAAAAGATTTCTTCGATAAAAAGAAATGAGGCTTAGGTGGGAAGAGCGTCAAAAGTGGAGTTGTTAGAGGTGAAATTTTGTTTTTATTAATTAGGTGTCGCTTGGACGTGTAGTGATTTGTTAAGATTTAAGATAAATTGATGCACGCAATTTTCGAATAAAAAAGATAGAAAAAAGAAGTAATTTAAGATCACGTATCATTCAGGCATTTGCAAAAAAGTCGAAAATTAAAGGCATGTTTCACTAACCACGTTAATTGGAACAATGCGAATGATATTAATGTTAAGATAATTAGTACCAATAACGGTAAAGGAGCTTCTTTATTCGATAAGAATAAATGCCATAAAAAGAAATTTATTAAAGTAACACACACAAACAGCAGTTATACAATTAACAACTTTATTTTAAGTGTATATAAATGTATATACAGTCGGACCTCTAAATAATGAAGTCGCTAAATTCCGTAATAAAGCTCGTTATATGGGAAATTCGTTATATAGAGGTTTATCTTTCTATTTTCCTTATAAACTATATAAAACAAATTTTAAATTCATAAACACTATATATTAAAAAAAAAGTAACTATTCACACCTTTTTGTAAATTGATATACATTTATTTTATATATCTTACATATTAAAAAGAAAATAAAGAAAGAAAAACTACAAGGGAAGTTTCTTGACGCCTTTATCCACTTAATGAAGAATTAAGTTTTTTTTCTTTGATGCTCAAGCACTCACGTTTTGACATTTTAGAGCCACAAGAAACGAAGTTATCAGTACGACTGATCAACACTGCAAATGAACGGAGACTAGTTCATGGACACGGGGATACGAGACAACTCCACTGAGGGTGAAACAGCATGCAAAAGATGTTTCCAGTGAACTGGACAATGGGGGTTAAAGGTAGCACTTCTTGAATGAAACGCCCATAATTTTATTTTTATTTCTCTCGGCGAGTTAGGCACCTAATTAAAAGCAGTGCAAGATTTATGACCACCATAAAGAGAATCAAAAGAGAGAAAAACTTGAAATGTCCAGAAATACTTCAAAAATAGGGAGAAAAAAAATTGAATCGCAAGAGAAAATGTTCGTTATATAGAAAAAGGACTTCGCTATTGGGAGGTTATTATACGAAGAAAATCGTGAAATGTTCTTGGTTCCAGGAAACAGTTCGCTATATAGAAAAATTCGCAATATAGAGGTTCGTAATATGGAGGTTTGACTGTATATATATTTCTTATAATAATCACATTTTATTTTTATCCACTACTCACTCATAATATTGTAATGAGCTGTAATGAAAAAATTCAATGCATCTAAATGCGGTAAGACTGATCAAGTGAAGTTTAGATCAAGTTCGAAAGCATCTGTTGTTGATAAAAATTCCGAGAAATTAAAAATATAGCACATCAAGAGATTTCTCCTTTGCAAATTTTTCCTAAATCCCCCCCCCCCCCTTAAAAAAAGGACTGATCAACTTGATTTTTCTTATTCAAAAAATGTCTAAAATGCTCTCAAGAAAGTAAAATTTAGAAGTTTATAAAGAAATGTTTATTATGGCAACTTGGAAAAATTCGTAAAAAAAAAATTTGAAAAGTTGTTTTACTTGACATCCTTTTTTGTTTCAAAAATGCTTTCATAAAAGACAAGACAATCTGTGTATATTATTTATTTATTTAAATTTGAATAAATAACAGTTCTCATCATTTTGTTTTAATATCAAAATCTGAAAAAAAAATAAAGTTAAAAAAACATTTATAACATAATTTTGCATAATTTCTACAAAAAACTAAGTGGTTAAAAAACAATCTCATTTTTGTGGTTTTTTTCAAAAACTACTAAACAGATTTTAATAAAAATTAGTAAATATGACAAAAAAATTATGTTTTAAATTATTTTTTTTTAAAAAATGCTTTTTTTATTTAGTCAAATTAAATTTTTGTTTTATTTTATTTAAATAAAAAAATAAGAAAAGACAAACTACTCAAACCCAATGTCGCAACAGCCTATGAGGACCAGGGCCTACTGTTCCCATCCCAGAATACGTGACCATTGAGTGTTGAGAAGCATGAGCAGATGTCCCGATCTGGTGGAAGAAAAACAAGTATTTCAAATACTACTCTGTGTGGCTTAGTTTTCTCGCGTTTATGAATGCTTACGATTGTTTCGAAAAATTTTCTAAACAATGTTTGGATGATGAATTATGATGAAGAGCACTTAGGCCATTAAAGACAGGCCAATCCCAAGCGGATGTAGCAATGTGTCCTGAAATGTGGTTGCCAGATAATGGAGTCAGTTCTAGAAACCGAAATAATATATAGAAGACGTTAAATGTTGTCCAAGAGTCACTCCAAGTCAATACGTTATATACTTGGTTTTAACTGCAAGGTGCAATAACAACTACTTAACTTGCAAATGAGCTCTTCTCTATTTCTGGCACCTCACTTTCAAGGTATACTGTTTATCACAGGTTTAATGCGGCGAGTCTTTAAGCCAAGAGACCAATGGTGTGGATCCCACTCACTCCAAGTTCAAGTAGAACCCCCAGACAACATCATCCCGGAAACAGTAAATCTGTGTTTCTTTTGCTGAGAATTGAGCTTCAGTGATAACCCTAACTCACCACGTGTTCACGTATGAAGATAACCATCCCCCCAACTTTATGGTGTTATGGTTGGAGTGATGTTGAAGGGGATCACAGAGCAGCACACACGTCTTTAAAGAAGATTGCTCTGAAGCATAAAGAAGAAATCTTAGAGCTGTGTGAGGCTTTTCAGAGGTTATTTTTATGGACTATAGCGCTCCTCCACACAACCATCGGGTGGTTGACGATTACTTTGAGATTAAGGACATTCAAAGGATGGAGTGGACAGCAAAGTCTACAGATCTGAGTTTTATATGTTTGTTTCCATATGTATTTTGTCATGTTCTTGGCAAAGAAATTGAAGTTCGTGTCTATCTCCTCTTAGAACAAGAATAAATTTATTCAAAGAATTTATTGTCCTAAGACTTTGTAAACAACATGAAAATTCGTCGTAAGTGTTATACTGCCTTCAGGTGTGATAAAGTCCTATATTAAACTATCAACAAGTGCCACCATATGTTATATTACTTTCGGACCGTAATGCTTTCATGAGGAAGTACTAATATTTCTTTTAATATCATCTTTGTACTAATGCGCTTTAAATGTTTTCATAGACTTTTGTACAGCTTAATCTAATACCTTTTGTGCATAATCCAATACCACACACACTCATACGCACGCACGCATACGCACGCACGCATACGCATGCACGCACGCACACGCACACACACATACACTACTGGATGGATAAAACAGACCAGCTATACCCTCAAGTACATGAAGAAATATATATTTACATGAGCATTAAAGCATATTATAATTTAATTGGAAAATTGGTCGAGTACGACAATTTATTGATTGCTAAGCCAATAGACCCTTTGTGGTTAAAAACATTCTTTATTAAACAAACACATAGAAACTGATTACCTATTCATAAAGTATATATTGTTATTATTTTTAAAGTTCTAAACACTGTGCCTGGAGATAATTGCAGAAGTACATTATATTCTAAGATAGAAAACTATAAATTAAATACAGTTTTCACACACACAATATATGAGATGCGATTCTCTGAATATCTGGTAATTTTGATGATGATAAAACAGTAGCCAATTTAAGAATTCTGATGAAAGCATTATAATATTATATTTTTCTGTTAATGTACATTAGTTGGAGGTCAAAAGAAATGTTTGTTATTACGAATCCAACGACTAAATCAATTTATTTCACAGACAAACTAATTACAAGACCTTCATTGTTTTGTGAAATTTTCTTATAAGTATCATGCCTTCCTTCTCTTTAAGATGAAAGCTACTAAAAAGCTTTTTACGTTTTTATCAAGATCTGGTTTATGTATATCATAATTTGATAAATTTTGATGCAAAACTCTGAATTTCGCTTTGATGAGTTGAAGAAAATAATAAAGGCTTAGATACGAGAGATAAGAGAAACAAACTTAGCTCTGTATTCTGTCGACAGTTAACATATTACATATTTTTGTATCTTAACACAGCAATTTTTAATAAACGCAAGATAATAAACCTCACCTTCTTGCTTTAGCTCTTATTTTTGGAATATTTAAATCTTATTATTACCACGAAACAAAGTACGTCTAGGAAGTTTTGTTTGAAAAATAGGATCTCATCTTCTTGATAGTCCTTTTAAAATAACACTTTTTTAAAATATTTTTAGAAAACTGTATTATCCTCAATCTGTTACGCCAGAGAAGGAGCCAAGTCTTTGTTACTTGCGAAAACAACCGATATTAATATACGGTGGAGTTTTCATTATAAAAACATTCTTTATCATAACATCCCTTTCTTTTACGTCCCGCTTCTGTTGAAAAGACTTTGAGATAAGAATGGGCTTTGCTAATTAAATTTCCACAGCCAAATCTCCCTCTTTATAACGAGAATAAGTATTGTTTATAAAATTTAAGTTCGTAAATAATGTAAAATATAATGCCTTTTCCTTGAAATCTGGTTCTATTGTTTGTATTGTCATTTAAATTCATATATTATTTGATTCATTCTTGTTTGAAACTCTAGATTTATTTTAATATGAGTTCTAGTATAAGTTCGTGAACAGATGTTTGGTTCATAAAGTTGAATAAAAAAAGTTACCAAAAGTCTTTTTGAGCCGCCTGAAATTTTGACGAGGATACTTCTACATTTTGTTTTCAATTCTGCAACGTTATATTTGCAAAACTTTTTAAGAATTATTTATTATGATAATTAAAAGCTAAACATTTTAAGAGAATTTACGAAAATTAAAATTTTTAGAAAAAAAAACAATAAGTCAGAAGAAATATTAGTTTTCCCCTTATTCCATTATGTGTTCTTAACAACATTAAAAATATTCCTTTCTTTCCCTATTTTAGGGATAAAAGTGTTGTCTAATCATTAATATCTGAGCAACGAAGGTATTATTGCTTAGAAATTCATAAATGACTTGAAAAAGAAAAACTCTGCAGAACAAATGTTTTTCAAATAATTTTAATGAATATAAAGCATTAACAATGAAATTTCATTTCCTAAGAAAAACATTTTCCATTTACTATATCGTTTATTCAATTTTCCACCTTATGCTTTTTAGTAAACACTCTCAAAAGACATTTAAAAGCTTGTGCAAAACAATTAAATTTTTCTTTCACTTCAGCTTAAAGAAAAAAAAAATTGTTGTTAACGTAATAATAAAATTTCGAAAATGCAAAGAAGAGTTTGAAAGCCCTTTGAAAGAATCTTAGACCTATGTATAAAATCTTTTTATCACAAAAATAAAAAAAAAAAAAGAACTCTCCGCAATTGAAATTTTGTTCTTTTTAACTTGTTTTTTTTCTGATGAATTTTAATTAAAATGTGTTTAACAGTTACTTTTGTAAATAAAAATAATTTTATCCCATAGAAACATTTATAAAAACAAGCAAGCTCACAGCAGTCTAAATAAATTTTCTATCATATGACCCCTTTCATAATATATATGGAACTCAATACAACAACAATTCAACAACATCTCAGAATAAACAGCCTAATAACTAAATGGACTTTATCCCTTTAATATACATTGGGTTTCAATATTAAGAGATTTTTTACATTTGGTTAATTATTTCCGGAAGTACTGGATACACTTTAATGAAATAAGGTAAGCATGTAGGTTAATATGTAAAAAACTATAGAATAGGGCGGTAAGACATAGAGGCTTAAAAGTGGTTTTAAGGTTATATAAAATTCGGTTTATAGGGAGTATAATCCCTTCTGAGGTATCGTGACATGAATTTCTGCAACAAATAAGAGGAGTTCTGGGGCAGTGGATCCTATTCCTTCTGCTACGCTGTTTTTTGATCCTCGAAGATTCTGAGAAGGAGAAGACAAATTGGAATTACCATCTCAAATATGCGCTATAAGGGTAAGAAATCTCACTTTCCAATCCATCCTAATCACCCAAAGGAGACCGAAATTACCAAATGGGCTTAAACTGACCTTTTAAGGTCCTATTGTAACCTCTGCAACTTGAGGCGAATAATGGGAAGCGAGTCAATCAATCCGGTGACTAATCCATCTAGCAACGAATCCTGACTCGAAAGAAATTCATCAGCTAGATGAGCTCCTATGGAGATAAATGTTTTCCTCCATAGAAAGGAAATTGAAGGCTACTGTACCCCTTTTTTATCTAAGGAAGACATAGTTCACCAAGGGTATAGAGCTACGTACACCGGTCTTCCGGAAGAACCCTCTCTCCAGCAGACATGTGTAGTTTTATTTAAACATAAAAAAGTATACATAATTATAGGAAACTGTACCCTTGAGGACGATTATATGGCTTTCAAAGATATCACTCCTATACTTCATAAAATTCATTGAGCTTCTTCCAAAGACATGGAGTTCTGTGCGCCCATCCATTACGTTACCTGCCAGACCATCGAACTTCACTGTCATACATTTCTCTTTCATGGATGTTGGTAGATGTTAACTATTTCTTAATTCCCTTCAGATGAAAGTTAGACTAGCTATGGACTTACCAGTAAATAAAGTGATCTCTCACTGATGCTTTTAAAAGTATCACAATGTTGAACAAATTTTTGTTGCACAGAAATGAACGAGATTTGAGTAACTAAGTCTTCTTTCAAACAGACTTTTCTTTACATCAGTAACTCTTGAAACTTGAATTCCTGGGCCCCACATGAAGTTTATGAGATCAGCTGAGGAAATGATCTTCTTTCCAGCTTCTTCAAAACCCTTGTCCAGATTCTGTATTTATGAATCCAGTTCCATTGATTTGTCTTCAAATTTGTACTTAACACTGGGAGTTACATTAAAGCGTTCAGTAATCTGCAATTGAAAAAGTATTACCTCAAGTTTTCCAAATTATTTTTAGTTCATTCCATTATAAAACATGGGTATTTACTTATTTTTTCTGCCTGAATTTCTCCGAATGCGGTGTAAGAAGAGAAGAGAGAGGAAAAAACCCACAAAAAAATCGTTGAAGCGTGCAAAGGAACGAAAGCAGAAATTGAAGAGCGCGCTTATACACAACAGTTTACTTCTAAATACACACACGACATGTGCACGTTTATGCAATTGACATTAAAAATTTGCATTTTCTTTGCAGGCATAAATTATGCTTTTTTTTAGAGAAATTTTGCTAAAAAAGTGATTTTTAAAAATTTTGAACACCATATACATTTAATTACCACGTTCATATCAGCTCATCGATTATATCAAGCCATGAAAAATGAACACGAAAATATCCAAAAAGTGATTTTACCTAACTTTCTGCAACCCCTATTTTAAACTAAACAAATATTTTTTTATCAACTTATATGATTGAATTAAAAATTCATTCGCAAAATTCAATATATATTCTCCATATGCACTTATCTTGGAATATTCGACAATGCTCATTTGATTTTTTAAAGGATTTATAACTTATTCATTGAAAAATCATTACCGAAAATATTTTAGCAAATCCTTCCTCATAAAAAACAGCATCTCGTAATCTAAAAATTAAATATTTAAAAGTAGATGACTTTTTTTTTTGAGTTATGTGAAGATTATTTTAAGACTAATTTCAAAATCTTAACTTCCTCTACAGGAGTTGTCAAGTTCAGCATAAATGTATGCATAAAAAAAAATTAAATTGCTTTTTTTTTCCGAAGTTCATCTTGTAGTCAGCTTACATATCATCAAATCTAATTTCTCCACCAACCATTTTTTTCTCTCTTTTCTATAAATATTTTTTTTGCTTCTAAATGTTACGTATGTAAATGAAGATCTTAATAAATAAATCCTCGTGTAAGAAAATTAAGAATTTTTTTTCGTTCTAACTAGCTTTATTTTCTTTCTTTTTTTTTATGTAATTCATCTAAGTCTAAGACTCTAAAAAGTCTTCTCGTATCTACGAAAGAAATTTGTATCATATTTCCCAGGGAAATGCTGAATTTTTTTTTCTTTCTGTTTGCGGTGCAGTTTTATTCGCAAAAGAAGCTCTAACATTGTGGGGAACACTGCAAAAAAAAATATGCGTATATTCTTCGAAGTAGAATGAAGAAAACACAAAAAGATATATAAATAATATTAAAAAAAAGAGACTTGGTTAAATATATGCTAAGCTCTTCATCTTCATATCTTATCTGGAAAAGGAAAACTTTATGTATTCTTTTTAACTCCGTGTTTTCTAGAAATACTTTTTATTCGTATGTGCATATAAAAAAAATCTTTTGAATGCTTTTTGCACACAAACTTTTGCTGGTTTTACATGATACAATCCAGAGAGGGGTAAACAGGGTTTCTTATTTTAAATCCGGAATACATGCACGGAACTTTTTACTTGTCCCATGAAGTGATTTTTTTCTAAATCCTGCATTTTTGATTAATTAAAAAGGTATACGGTATAAAGACGATAGAAAGGAGGATGTAGAGGAGGAGGGAGAGTCGAGAGATAAGTACTTGATGGAAGAGGAAGAGCGAGTGATGGAGATGTTTAGAATCATCTTAGGGAGTATACTGGTGCACGTCGTTTTTAATATTTCTCTGTGAGGTGAGGCGTATGTTGAATAGAAGCAGATTTTTTTTTAAAAAAAATTGACTTTTTTCTGTTAGTGTGTATGATTTATTTGATTTAATCTTTTCAGTAGACAGAGGAAATTTGAAGAAAGAAAATATGTCTTTGAAGAAATAATCATGTATAAATTCATGTAAAATTTTTGATAACTTTGAAGTTCATTTTTTTCATATTCCCCTGTGTTCTCGCATGACTTATTTTTTTATTAATACGTTTTGTATAATGGAGTGGATTATAATTATATGGAGAAAAACATATTAATCAGAATCTACCTATGCGGAAAAGATGTTCTGTGGTATGGAGTTCAAGAGAAAAATTATTAAAAAAAAAATAATTTCAAAATTAAATATTGCCACAAAGGGAAATTTTCGAAAATAATAGAAAAACACTAATTTGGCTTAGATGATTTTAGACTAAATAACCATTTTTCTACAATACGAGTTAGGATTCAAAAGTTCCCGGACTGAGCCTATAACAGTGTTTCTCAAACTGTGGGGTGCGCCCTCCTAGGGGGGGGCGTGATAACCCTACGAGTATATTGAAAAGTCGAAAACAAAAGATTATTTTCAAAGAAATTAATAATTTACTGAAAGGAAGCAAAACAAAATACATTCTGACATCTTAAAATACAGATTTACACTGATATAATACAGTAATAAATGTATCAGTACTGCGCAATATGTTTCATAATTAATTTAACAGTGTTAAGTTAAGAACAAATTTTATAATTACCATTGACCCTATGGGAATGACATAAAATTATATGCAAAATTTAATACTTATCTTGATAATTTGTACGGTTTATAATTAAAGTCGTATTGTAGCTTTACGTCAAAGTATGTTATTGTTGAATTCAATACATCGTTATTGTACGAAGGGGGCGCGATGAAAATTATGATTGAAAATTGGGTCGCAAATATAGAAAGTTTGAGAAGTACTGGTCTATAACGTGAAAAAAATTTGCAGTATAGTGAGTACTATAACGTTTCAGTATTACTTCGTTCTTTCCCATTTCTAAAAGTGATTTTTCCTAACTCAAGTGTATCCGGCGGCTCACTGCGGCATCGTATTTTGTAAGCGGTTGAATTTAGTAAACGGCGATTGAAAGAAATGACGTTTATAGAGCAGAGAATGAATATCAAATTTAATAGAGTGCTACGGAGACTGACGAAATGTTGAAGCATATGTTCAGAAGTGATACATTATGACAAACGCAAGTTTTTGAGTGACATCGACGTTTCAGGGAAGGCAAGGAAAGTTTTGAAGACGCTTTGGACGTCCACAGATTTCTCACATCGCTGAAAAAAATTAAAAGGTTTCTGTTGACTATATCTCACATGAATCCCTACAGATTTAGCGTGTGTATTACCATTGCTACTCATCGCACTTTATTTGGAGTTAAGTATCCCGATACGACTATTAGGAAACTGTGAATCCGTTATTTAGTCAAGTAGGATATTTCAGCCATTATTTTTGTGAAAATCGCACTTTATATTACATAATTAAGATACAAAAGACTAATGAATGATAATTTTTTCCCAGGTCCTATCTATGAATTGGATTTTTTTTTGCATAGCATTTTTTCGCAATTACGTTTGTACATTTTCATTAAATTAATTAATTCCTTTTTATAATTCAATATTTTTTAAATCCATTTATGATTAAAAAATCAGTACATATTATATGCTTTACTTAATGATCAAATTGATGTAAAATCAATTTCCCACACGAAGTATATTAGCTATAGTTAAGTAGAACTAAATTTTTAAAATATATTAGCTAAATTCACCGAATAGCATTCCTCGTGACCAATTCATTTAAAAGACATGCGTTATAAAATGAGTTATGCAGTCTCGTTAAATCAATTTTAGTAGACAGATTTAATTATTACTATAACGTTTGATTACTCCTTTATTTAGTATTGATTGAATATCCTATTAAGAGATTTCGTTAGGGGAATATTTGAGAAAATTAACAGACCAATGGTAATTAAACTGAAGCAAAATTACGCGTTTACTATAGAGAGTTTTAAAGCAATCTTTTAAATTTAATTACCATTGCGTTTTAAAATTTTAGGACACCTTACAAACTTCTAAAATATCCCATATCCAGAAACTAAAGACTGTCGAAACCACTCTTCAGTATTTTCAACTACAAGGTGCGTCGTTAATGGACTTATTGTTCTTTCGTGATGAAGCAGCAGAATGCAGAGTGGAGTATCGAAGATAACGGAACATTACGCATTTGCTTAAAAAAAGGAGCCAGTGTTTGCAAAGTAGACTACTTAATTTTCGCTATAAACAGCTTTATGCTTTCATAAAGTATTTTTCTGAGGTATGTCTGTGACCAGGTAAATAACTGTATGCTATTTATCCATCAATTTTCATTTTTCTGTAGTAGATACTCTACGACTTCATAAAGTACGTGCTTTTTCTTTCGTTAAGGGCAGTTTATATTTGTTGTATTCTCAAGCAAACAATCCATACAAGTGCAATACAATATTTTCTGAGGAAACACTCCTACTTATCCTTTTTAATTCCATTCTCGATAACCCACAATTTTCACAAACTCTACCACCCTCCGGGAAACTGTCGTATTATTATATATAGCGTAGGATTTATTCTAATAAATTTTATATTGATTTTGATGAGTTCATTTTCGTTTGTAAACTGAGCTGGTATTTCGAACCAGAGACGGATTTAATCAGAACGATTACCTAGATTCAATTATATGTAATTCAAATTTGGATGCAAAAACCCTTTTGAAAAATGGTTTTGCAATTGAAAAATTATATTTCATTTTCAATTACTTTCTATTGAAAAATAGTTAATGTAGAAAATATTGTAATTAAATATAGTTATGTATTATGTATAGTTATTATGTTGCAATATGGTTATGTATTTAAAAGTGTGGCTAATATGTATTTATACTTTTTCTGCTTCTTTTTTTTAGTTGCCCAAAAAATTGCTGCAATTTAATAATATTTAAACTACAGATAAATTTTGTGATGAACACTCCTTCAACTGAAAAATTTCCAATGAAAATGCTGAATAAAAAATGAACCCACACTAATTATATAATTAAAAACAGGAAGATTAATTTACACATCGTTGCCTAAAGATTTATCTTTTGTGTGCGGCACTCTCCACCATAGAACCGATTTCCTGTTAGGGAACTAATGACGTCTCAACGGTCACGTAGTTTCGCGTGGGGAAGTATCCAAGACCGGACACTCCGACACTTACGTTCTTTTCCAAGACAACCTTTGACTTTCATTTATCCAGCCGACACAGAGGTGATCAGCATAGTTCCTACGCCAATCTCCGGCTTCAAAGTCCACCGCGTGAGGGGTGATTAGGACCAATGACCGGATAGTAATCCCGGCTACGTCCAAACGGAAATAATTCTGCCTCAAGTATCGTTCTTGAGGGTGTGCGACGTATTTCGTCCTTAAAATAGACACCACAAAATGGGAAACCCATATACTCTACGGCGCTTCTACACTATTCAATACTCTACGGCGCCCCAGCACACTCCGATAGACTCTGTCTCCGATTGACTTCCAGAATTCCTTGGACACTTTCGAGCATGTCAATGTCGTCCTAACTCAGACTTTCACCGGAATGATTCGGCCTTAACTGGGACCTCAACTGGGCTGTCTTTACAAGAGTTTAGCAAATGTTTTTTTTCTTTCATTTTCAATTTCTTTTTTACTGACTTTTATAAAATTAATATTTGCTTTTAATGCTGAAAAAAAAGTGTCAAAAATAAAGCGCATCTTGCCCTATCCTTTGAATAAACTAAAAAGACGCGACAACATTTTAAAGAAAAATATTAGTAAGAATCAAAACTATTTAGAGTGTTCTCACTTACTTAGAAAAATATTACGGAGGAATAAAAGGCTATTGAGAAGATAGTACATATATATAAAACATTCTTTGAGTTCATTTTAAATGTAGCTTGTTCATTTTTTTTTATGAAAAAACTTTTTTTAAAATTTTATTTATGTAGCTTTTGGTGAAAGTCACTTAATTCTAGTATAATGCTTATACCATAGTAAATTAAATCTGTAGAAGTTGAAGAAACATTTCTTTATATATAGAAATGTGAACTAGAAAATAACACAGACTTTTATAAGAATGTTAAATTTAAATGTAAGTTGAATTATGCACAGAAAAAAATCAATAGCAACCTTCGGCATTATTTTATTGTGTATTCAAAGGTAAAAATCTAAAAATGGGCTAAGATACATTTTGTTTGGTTCATTAAATATTTTTATATAAATCGATTGGTAGTTGTAAGTTGTAAATTAATTAATTATAATATTTTATCTTTTTGGGTGAATATTTAAATCGTTTGTTCAATATTTAATTTATAACTGTTTAGAAGTATAGAATTTGTAAAAAAAGAATAATTCTATTTGCATGAGCTTTGCTTGGAGTACATAATATGCTTGTGTAATCTGCCTCTTTTAGTAGTAGTGTTTGTAAAATAAAAGAAGTGTCGAATAAAACTGACAGCCGGGTATTATTTGATGTAAAGACGTTCATGATGTATTGAAAACTAAATATTTCTAAAAACAAATTTAGCAATAATTAGGATATTAAATTCATTTGGACATGAATAATACAAAACTATAAATTATAAATATTATTGATTGTAGTTAAAGTAGTATATTTACTGTTTTTATAAAGCGTAATAAAATACTAAATTAACTACTAAAGAAACCAATAAGAGACTATACTAAAGAAACGAATAAGAGACAGATTGTGTTAGTAATATGAAGGCTATTAATAGAAATTTCTATGACAGTTTAAATACGGTCTCAGATGTGTATACGTACATCACTTGAAAAAGTTTTTCAAGAACTTATTTATTTGTAATACATAATCAAATTAAAATTTTCCATTTCATAAGATTTCATTTAATATTCTTGAACAATAAATTTCAGAAAAATCTTTCTCGTAATTAAAAAAATTCAAATATATTTATTTTTTGAGCTACATTCTAGACATTTGCAGTGTCCCCTCCTGCATATTTTGTAGATAAGAATTACCTAAAAGGTTTGACACAGCAAGGTTTTTGCAGTGAACTTTCCTGAAAATACAAAAGAGTAATATCATTGTCACAATGGATCAAGAAATCAAAACAGCATTAAAAAAGTAGTACAGTTTATTAGTTTTTCACTGTCATCTTTTCTTAAATGTCCAAACAATCCCTTTCATGCATTTTTTGCCTTCTGAAATTAAATCTTGAAGGTATTTTTTCGTTAAACTTTATGTATTCTCCATAGGCTTAAATCGGATGGATCGAACAGTTATTGAAGTATTTGGATTTTACTGTTCGGAAGCTAAGCATTGGTGATTTTAGATTTGTGGCAAGATTCTGAGTCTTGTTGATAGACGATGTCATTTTTTAATAGATTTTCTGATAATCATAATGGAATCATAAAAAACTTAAGTACGACAGTGCATAATTTGGAATTAACCATTTATATAAAAATTCGCAACTTTCCTGTGACTGAAGCATTTGTTCATCCTCAAATCACATCACGATGTTGCATTTCACTAAGCTTTTCAAGCAATTGGAAGCAAAATCTTCTTTTTCTTTCACATATATTCCTTTGTCCTTTAGGAATGTTAAACATGGTGCTAGAAGTGCTTTATTCAAGCTCTGATTATTGCTACAATGGAGGATATCATGTCCCGCACCATGGTCGTTTCAGCTGACATTGTCAGCACGCCGGATTTGTTTGAAGGCTTGTGACAATTCTCGTCTGTCAGTGTCGGCTATGCGGTGCCTTACGCGACCAAAACCGTAAAAACTGTGACAACCACTTGTCGTTGCATTTCTGACATCGAGCTACAATGTATTGTTCATATTGGAAACATATCTTACACCTAATAAATTTATTTATTACCTTTTAATGCCCTTTTTCACTCCACTCGACATCATACTCTTCATAACTGTTTTTGGGAATTACTCCCACTAAACAGGGTTTGCGACCCCATGTTTTACGATAATTTGTCGTCCCTATGCTGCCAAATATCACCCCTCTGAATTTTTTTCCTTTTAGTGAAAACAATTATAAAATCCCCGTGCATCACAACGTATCACACGGGGCTCACAGAAGTAAGTATAAACCATACGTTACAATGGAATGAAGGGGAAAAAAATATGTGAGGTTAAGAAGGTTTACAAATATTTACAACAAATTCATTGAACTTTTTAAAAGCATTTTTGGTGGAAAGATGTCGCTGAAGATTCGGAGGCCGATTTATATTAAGTCCCTTGAAAGCCAGTCTTAGGATGTTTCATTCTCATTCAAACTTGGAACACAGAAGTTGTGACAGGCTCACGCGTCTTTTCTTTAATATAACCTCTGGGTTCTTTGGGGGCCAAGATTAATGGCAACTCTTTTCCAACCAAAATCCAAGAAGCAAAATGTGAAAAAGAAATACAAATAAGATAACTTTTAAATAACAATAACAGAAGTTTCTGTAAGTGAAATGGCAATTTGGGGAATGGTATGTGTGAAGGAGACAAGTGTGAATTGACAGCCAATCGTGAAGTTATCTGGAAGATAAGCCATTAAATCAAGGAGCATACCATTGCACGCGCGCCCAGACGTTTTTTCATAAGATTGAATCTAAATTTGGATTAAGGTAGGATTGTTTATTTGATATTAGGACTTGTAACATTATTAGAAGTGAGAGTAGGAGGATTAAATAATTATAGTGGTCTAAGTTACTCGATTCGGTTTAACTATTCCTGTGTGTTTGTTCATTCTAGATTCTCGCTTAATTAATATTATCTAAATTGTTAGACATCTAAGTTCCATTCTTAATAAAGTCATATTAAGAATCAAAAATGTCTATTCCTTTTGCAAACCCTACACCTCTAGCTCACGTTGACAATCAAAGATACGGTCACCCGAGGGGGGCGGTATCACAAAGTAGCACATGTTCTACATTTTCCTCACCACCAAGATCACAATCACAGGAAGATGATGAAACTAAATTAAATTTGTTCAAGTAGTTTTTAAAGTTGCCATGACCAGTTAGAAATCGGGTTATTTTGTAATTAGTATAAAAATGACGGCAGGACAGTCTCTTATTAATGGATGGAAAGAATTTCATTGTTAAGCTCCCTTTACTTGAAATGAAATATTCTTGGTTCCAAGACTTCACCATTCACAATCTTCTTGTAAAAAGACTCAGGAATATTAACGGCAATGTCGATTTCACACTTGGTGGCAGCCTTTTCAAATCAATCGGCCCGTTTATTACCAGACACGTCCGTGCGTCCGCGAACAAATGCGAAAACTATCGATATGATTTCAACTTTTAGGCTTTTAAGTTGCTCTTGGATTTCGACTATTATGTTTTTACATGAAGAAATACGCTTAACAGGAAAGATAGTCTGTACAGATGAGATTGTCTGAAATGACACTATTTTGTTCAGGGATCCATTTAATGGCGAATTTTAAACATAAAAGTTCAGCTACAAAAACTATGCATTCATCACGAATTCTAAATTGAAAGTGCTCGGATTCAACACCACTCCTGAACACAACAAAAGCGAATCCAACTCTACCATCAGTATAGCAAATAACAGGGTGTTGAACCTTAAGGGTGAAGTATGTTGAAATATTAAGTGCAGCGGCACTGCAATCGCTTACTTATATCAATGTACTAATGCACGCTATAGTTTTTGAGTCTCTGTCTTGTCTGTCATGTAAATAAACGTGTGCGTCCAATCTTCCTTGCTTTGTTCTTTTGCGTCGCCTCATCGTTCTGACAGGTAAGAGCTTTTATTTTAGTGATAATCGAAAAAGAACACTTGAAATTTGATATTGAAATATTTGCGAATTTGAACACAGGGAAATCATCTGTGTTTTTGTTACTAAGTTGAATAATATTGATGGGATTGCTCTCTGAAGGATGAGGGATTAAAAATGGAAAAAAGAATGCAATCATAATTAGAGACGGAAGAAGAAGAGAGATTTTCCCTAAAAGCAATATTATGAGAATAGCAATGTCAATTGGTGGGAATCCAGAAATAGCATAAACTGACTCATAACTAGGGATTGCAATACCGGACCAAAAATCCAATACCGGTATTCGGCATTTTTTACATCTTAATACCGGGATACCGGTTTTAATACCGGTAGTAGAAATTTTAGAAAAAGAAAGAAAGCACAGAGATTTTTTTTTGTTTTATTTGACAGTTGCTTTATTAGAGAGTGTAAATATCACAAAAATAATTTGTAACTTATAAATTATAACAGTATATAAAGAATCACAAAAAAGAAAAGGAACATCTTATTTATACTGTGCTACCATATACTTTTTATCACAGGAATAATGAAACCAAACCGAAGTATTATCAAATGATTTTTTTATGTTCTTTAAAGTTATTCTTATTTATTATTATGGATTATTATTTATGAGTATATATATATAATGAATCTGAAAAATATTTTGAACCCTAAAATATGATATGCACACATACAATGTGAATAACAAACTCAACAACTTAAAATATATCGAAATATTACACACTTTGTTCACAACCATAATCTTGTTTTGACATACTATGAATCCTACACGAGTGCAATATCGCTCTGAGTTGTAATAGGATAGTTATGGCCCACCTCTTTGGATGATTCTAATATTTTATCACTTCTCTTGATTGCACAGTGCAACTTTATATCCCCAATCTAGATAATTTTGCCGGTTAGGGAGACGCACAAACAAAAACGTATACTATTTTGCTATGTTAGCGATCCCTGAACATATAATGGAGACAATTTTAAATGAGAGAGTGAGAGAGATTTCTAGTAAATACCGAAAAACCAGTATTTAAACTTGTGAATACCGGTATTATAAAATTGCACAACTGGCTCAAAATACCTGTATTCGGTATCCCGGTATACCGGAATTGCAATCACTATTCTTAACTTATGGTATAAGCACATATGACCCGCCAAAGTATCCTTCTTTGTATGCGTCGTAAACATTTAGAATTCACCTTTCTTTTAAGTGCCTCTCCCCAAACTGTAAAACCATACATAATGAAAGGTTCTATTCCTTTCTTATAGATGAGAGAATGCACATTTAAATTAATACCGAACGTGCTGCGTGTATATAATCCGATTTAATCCACGCCCTAGTTTGTCACATTTCTCTGATATGTAACATAAGTGCTGCTTCCAAGGAAATTTAGTAAGGAGAAGAACCTCGAGATATATTTCATCTGTTTTACCATAGTCAAAGGATCTCCATCGAGATGTAGCTGAAATCCATCAAAGCAAAAATTTCGTTTTTCAATAGCCCTAACTCTGGTTTTAACAGGATTAAAATTCAATTTAAAACCTTTTGACCATTCAGAAGTGAGGCTTAAAGTTTCCTGCGTGTGTAGGAAAGTCGCAGAAAGATCCCTACCTTGGAAACAAACCAAAATGTAATCAGCAAAAGTTATGATTTCAAAGTAGGAAAGATTATTAAGTTTAAATAGGAGATGATTGATAATCATATTCCAAAAAATAAGTCCAGAAACTGATTTTTGAGGGCAACCCCTTTCAAGACAATGGATTGCAAAAGTCCAATTCAGTTGCATTTTGACCATTCTGTCATTTAAAGAGTCAGAAACAAGTGAAAAAATATTTATTGGAATTTTTGCTTTCTTAAAGAGATTCAGAATGCAAGGTCACCATGCATTGTCAAAAGCACCTTTTATATCAAGCGAAATAAAGATTGACATTCTTATTTAAACGTAAAAAAGTGTCTTCAGTACTCTTATGAGGGGTGAAACGATATTGATCTCAGGAGAGAAAGTCTCCACGCCGCTGATACCAGCAAATCCTGTTATCAAAAAGTTTCTCTAAGCATTTACCAAGACCCGGATTGTAAGCTTATGCATCTAAGGTTATCCAAATTAGGAACTCTGAACTCATTTACTTTGGGGATAAGAATCACCTGGGCAAGTTCCCCAACCCGTGGAAAAATACTAAATATAGGCAAATATTAAAAAGTTTATGGAGAAAAGAAGGGAATGCTAAGTGAAACTGTTTCATAATCTCATGTGAAATAGAATACGGATCAGGGGATTTATTTATAGCTTCCGCATAGAAACAATTGTATTAACCTCATCACAGGAAAAGGAAGGATCAAAAAAGGAAGGGTAAGCCGCACGCGCGGTTTGATGATAGTTTTTCTGAAAGTTATTGTCCTTTTGCTTTGAATCAGAGAGGAAGGATTTCTGTGAAGCACAGCATTTATTGTCTTATCTAAAGAGGTGGCTGTTTCTCCTGTGAGTAGTTTAATACCAGTTATTTGAATCTTTTTCATGAATTTTCTTTTAGCTCCATATGTATAAACCTTCTTCCACACATTTTGAGCATCAATGGTCAAAAGAAATTTCTTCCAAAAGTCAGATTTAGCATCAATAAGCATTTGATTATAATCTTTTCTCTACATTCACAAGATATTTATTTCTATATAACTCTCTAACAATTGGATTTTTCCGCCTAGAGTCATTAAGCCTCTTCCTCGCACAGGCAATCTCGATAGACCACCAAGGGACATTATGCTTCCTAGTCTTCTTAATAGGCATTGAGTACAAGCATGTCTGATAAATAACAGAACCAAGTTCCTCAACGATTGAATTTAGGCAAGAACTATTAGTACAACCATTAAGTGTCTCAGTTATATGAGTTATACGAGAAAAACAAAATTTTCGAAAGCGACACCAGTTTGCTTTCTTTGTACTGAATATTACAAAAGGAACATTTGATGTATCTCGCCAGCAGTGGATAGACAAAACTCGAATTCTATCATCACATGATCAGAAAAGGACTCATTTTCAGGAAGACACCAACTCGAACTATCCTGAAGTAGATCCGAACCAACAACTGTAACATGAATATGGCTTGCACCCTGAGTTGTAAGAAAAGTAGGCTCACAATCTTCGATGATAATAAATAAGTTGTTGGCAGAAATAAATTCACATAACTTATCTGCTCATGCATCTGAATAGGGACTAAACCATAGTTAAAATTTGCTATTGGAGTCCATACTTCAGACTAATCGATTGCACTTAAAAACTTGGCTGATTTTACCAACATCCGAGTCAATGCTTTTTTGAAGGTTCAAAGTAATAAGAGAAAAGATTAAACGCAATTGTGCCTACTGCAGTGTTTCTCAAACTTCCAATATTGGCGGTTCACTTTTCAGTCATAGTTTTCCTCAAGCTCCCTCCCCCCATAAAATGACGATGTATTGTTTGCAGTAATATAATGTACTTTGACACTTAAACTCCAATACGGCCTGAATTATCAACATAAGTATTACATTCTGTATATGTTACTTTTACTGCTGTAACTGTTTATAATCTGCTATTAGAAATGAAATATATATATATATATATATATTACTTTTAAGTAGTAAATATTTTGAATTACTTTTAAGTAATAGTATAAGTATTATGTTGCTTTCATAGTTCAGAATGTAATTTGTTTTTATTCCTTTCAGTAAATCAATAATTTCTTTTTAAATAATCATTTATTGTCGACTTTTGGATATACTGGAGTCCCCCATGTAGGGTTGTCACGCCGTCCTGGAGGGGACGATCCACGGTTTAAGAAATGCTGCTTTAATCTATACATTAGTACTCTTTAGGATATGTCACAATCAACTCTCGCATCATCTCTTGCACATTACAATAGTATTTCAATCGAAACTTTAAAGCTAATTACACGAAATATTGGCGATACAGCCAAGTTGGAATCAATTTTGGCGACCCATTTTGATGACTTGATTATCATATGTATACTTCTAGAAATTAGTGTAGGATTCTATTAATATCACGATTTATGGCGTAAGAGTATTATTCGGTGTGTGTGGGGGGGGGGGGCAGAGAGCAAGAAGACAGTCACATAGAAAAAAACAGGAGCCGCTCTCTGAAGCTATTCGCAAGCAACCCCGTCCCTTATATAATCATGGCGTTACAATAGAAATTTGGTGAAATACTGGCGGTACATACAAAATATTTCACCAAGTTTTTGGTCACCGTCGTTTTTGGTGACCAAATTAGGCGAGTTGGGGACCACTGTGGTGGGTTGGTGACTTCTTTTGGAGACTTGGTTATGAAAAAGATACTTCTTGAAATTATTGGGGAAAACTATTATTATCATGATTTATGACGTAAGCGAATTATTCGAGAAAGAGCAAGAACGCAGTTACATGGACAACAACAACAACAACAAAAAGGAGATGTTATCTGAAGCTGAGTCAGTATTACTTCAGCTGTTGAAGATTTCAGTAAGTATGATTGAGCGAATGTTTGTAAATAATCTTAATCATTACCTATTCGTATATTCGTTATGTGTGAGTACTATAGAACAGTGATCCGCAACCCCCGGTCCGTGGATCAAATGGTGCCGGGCCACCTAAAGAACATTGTACTGTTGCCATTTTTTTAAAAGTGGTGCATTTCTCTCGGATTTGCGCAACTTTCCACGGGAATCACTTCATATTCCACGTTAAATCACTTTTTTTTTCATTTTTGGTGTAACTATATTTTATTCTGAAGGCATATTTATAACTGTAATTAAATTAAAATTGTTAAATTAAAACAATCTAAAATATAAACAATCAACGTGTCCCACCCTTAGCGGGCCGCGGAAAAATTATCAAACGTTGACCGGTCCGCAGCGATAAAAAGGTTGCGGGCCACTGTACTAGACTACGGCAGCCTTAAGGTATCCGACTACGTTCGGAAACGTGATTTTAAAAAAGCGTATAAATGGATAATTTTCATGATATTTAGAGTCACTTAGATTAGAATGCATCTATAAAATTGTTCTAAGAACATTTTGACAGAAACAGTTATTTAAATTAAATATTTCGGCAAAAAATTAACTTGGAATAACCTTTTTTCAAAATCTTCTCCTTTTGTGAAAAATGCTTCTGTTATAATAATATTTCGCCTGTATATAGCTTAGACCTTTGTACGGACGCTCAACTATGATTTTTGAAAAATTCACATTATTTTCAGAGTTACAACTCATTGAAATAATTATCGGCGTTTTTTTCTTAAAATTTCTCCTCTCTGTTGTCGTAAAACATGGATAAATCCACTTCTAAGTTATATATTTCAAAAATTCTATTTCAACCTCTGTAGAGAGGTCTGAGATATATACAGGCAAAATATTACTATAATAAAAGCATTTTTCATAAAAGGAGAATGTTTTGAAAATGGGTCATTCTGTGTTCATTTTTTGTCAAAATATTATACTTAAATAATTTTTATTGTAATAATATTCTTAAAATAATTTTATATACGTTTTCTAATCTAAGTGACACTAAATATAAATATTATCCATTTATAAGTTTTTCAAAATCACGGTTCCGAACGTAGTCGGATACCTTAAGTTAGAATTTTTAAATTAATTATAAAAGACATTGAGCAGTAATGATACATTTATAAGTGAGTTATATCAGTGTAAATGTGTATTTTATTTTTTATAATGTCAGAATATATTTTGCTTGATTATTTTATGAAATTAATAATTTTTTTAAAAACAGTCTTTCGTTTTCGACTTTTTCATATTCTCGCGTTCCCCTTGTAGAGTAGTTCCTCTAGGGGCACGGCCTACAATTTGAGAAACGCTGACCTACGGTATATTCTCTGAATTTGTTGGTTGAATTCGGCAACCCCCAGCTCTACAAGGGCGTTTTTTATGAAAGATTTTATCATAAAAGCTGATTAGTCACACAATTTTATAAATATTCAGGCATTTTGAATCGCTTTTGGAAATATATATATATATATATATTGAATATTTTAAAAAAGTTTTTTTTAAAAATTTCTAAAATAATAAAAGTTTAAAAAAATAAAAGTTTTTAAAAAAAATTATTAAATTTTGAGACATGTGTAAACAATACTTCATACTTCAGCTTATTGTGAATACTGTATAATTTTTGTATTCATTCCCGTTGTTTATTTTTATCATCCCATTAGTCTTTTACCTCTCAGTAGTTTTTTGTAACTTAAATTTTTTTTAATTATTGTAATTTGTTTGTATTGGAGTATTTTTTAGGCTATTACTGAAAAATGCATTTTAATGTAATATATTTTAGTAGCAACGTATTCCTAGTTCATTTATTCTAATGATATTCTTAGTATCTTCTAAGAAAATATAACTTCACTAAAAACATTTTCTATTTCACATAGATAATTTCATAGGTAAACTATTCTCTTATCTTTCGCCTGTGTGCGGTTAATGACTCATCCCGCTTTAAATGTCATTCGAAACAGTCATTCAGTTTTCTCAAAAATAGATACTGTCATTCTAAAGTTTCTTCTTAATAGCATCCTGTGTTGATTCCAGTTTAATTGGAATGGGTTTTCGCTGTTTTCCCCGGAACTTTTCCCTCCCCTTCATTTCATATCCCCCTCAACAGTTTTTCCCTTTTTTCAATTTGCATTTCCCTTTGCATTGTCTCAAAATGGATTTGCATAACACTCAAAGTTTCTCTTCTCTCCCCCTCTTTTCTCCTTTAAACTTTTTTTCCCCGATCTCCCCTTCCACTTTTTTTAGACCTTTTCATTTTCCCTAAAGAGAAATATAACTTTTTCTTCTTTTTCCTGCCACGACCATTCATTTAAATTGAAAAAAAAAAAAAAAAAACTCAGTTGAGTTAACCCTAAAAGTCATAGTGTAACCATTGCGGTTTTTACAAATCTCAAAATTCGAAAAAGGAATTGAAAAAAAAAAGGAAGAATGACTTCATTTAATAAGTTTATCTATTGTTCCCAGAGGTAAAAATTAATTGGAGATTGAAATACGGGATTAAATATTCAGAGCAGCTATTTACTTATGAAAAATTTGATCTTCAGGAATCTAAATCCTTTGTTCTTCTAACGACGATTGAAAAAAATGGCGCCAGTAGTAATAACAATAGAAAAAGCAAACTGGAATGATGATTGCATGAGGAATTTTTCAAAGTTATTTCATTAATTTCGAACTAGATTTGTGTTCTTTAAGATTTTTACTGTCGGTGATTATGATTCTGACAAAGGAATCTTTCTTTACTCTTCTAAGAAAGGGAAATTCCCTTTGGAATACGTCATCAGTAGAAGAAAATGATATATTCATTTAATTAGCAAACCAAAAAAGGAAAAAAGAATTTTTAAGTAGTCAAAAAACAACGACTTAAAACAAAAATGGGCAAAAAAAAAATGTTTTTTCTTAAAAACCATATTATTTTTACTTTTCAGTTCAAAGATAAAAATAAATAAAAATCGATAAAGCTTTGAATTAAAATGAAGAGAAAATTAACGATGTATTCTGTCAATATTTTGCCGATGAAAAATATTTGTTTAGTTAGTAACCAATCTCTGAATTATCTTCAAGTAATCAAGCATAATACAAAACCACAAAGAAATATTTTTGGAAAGGTCTCAATAAATAACGTGTTTAATGGAATGCATTAATGTGATCAATAAATATAAATATTTAGTTTTATTATAGGAGTAGTGATAATTTGAAAAATATTTCTTGTCATATACCGTAAAATCCAGCGTATAGGCGCCCTTTTAACACAAAATACCACAAAAAATAAAGCATTAAAATTTTTTAACGAAACATTTTAAAATTCATAAAGTGATTTTAAAATGCTTCTCCATCAAGAGTTGATGTACACACATGAAATTTGATCTACACTTGCGTCAAACTATGTATAGCAAAAGTTGGTATGGGTTCTGAGATAACATGGTTGTAAATTTTTCTTGTGAGTGTTTATTGAGTATTCCTTAAAAAATGTATAAGTTCTAAATTCAGCGATTTTTAAAAATTAAGTATTGTTTTGATTCAAAAATACGTACCGACTTTTGTTACACGTATTAAGAGTAATAGTTAGCAAATTATCAAAGCATTTAACACAATAGAATAAAGCCCTAGCATTTAAAATGAAAAAAGATTGGTGTTTTTTGGGTTTTTTTAGATAGATCTTTTAAAGATTTAATTTTCTATTGGGATGTGAATAAATACTAACATAGAGAAGTTATCGTAACTAACTCTGTGTACTTTGACTTATAACTTTCAAATTTCGTGAGATTTTAGAAAAATATACAATAAGTACCGTAAAATCCAGCGTATATAATGCACACTGTTTACACAATAAATAAGATCAAAATTTACAAGTGCGTGTTATTTCTCCAGGTATAAAGATGATAGCTTTAAAAACAAAAAAGATAGTTAAGAATAAGAAAAATTAGATTTCTACATGTATCAAAATACTGTTAATTTAACATCGAATAAATGACTTTAAAACATTAGAGAACTGCGTATGTACATTTCAAATTTCCTCGTTAAAAAAGGGTGAGTTTTATGCATTGAATATACTTTAAAATTTAAAAATTCAGCTTGAAAGTATACACCGTCGACCCAAAACATTAGGAACATCTCCACATTTTTCAGTGAAATCCTCTGAATGACGTGATAATTGTGTGTGTGTTCTATCTTTCATAAATCACCTTACTGGATTATTAAAGTACTTTCTGATGACGTATTATTCCAGTACTTTTTGTATTAGTTCAGAATCCATCACTGAGTCTTACTGTTATTTAAAATATACTCGTACGTTATTAGATTAATCTATTTCCGTTATTTCTTTTTTTTCTATCTTGAAACACATAATTTACTTTCCTACGAAAACCTTCAATTCTATCTGCCGATCACACCGGCTCACATGAAAAAAAAATTCAGGAAGAAGAATCTTTACAACTTACTGGTATGGTCTGAAGTGACAAATTCTACACACCAGTTAAAATGAAACCGTGCTATGGTATGGAACAAAATAAATTATTTCGTTCCATCTCGTCCCTTTTTTTCCAATCCCCCCTCACATCAAATTCATAAACGAAATGAGAACGAGATATGCAATCCATTCCGTTAGAGAAGACGCGAGATTGAATTTTCCGACCCCCTTATTGAAGATGGGTGTGCTGCTAAGTAAAATAAATACAAAACTTTCGGGAGAGGGCGAAAAAAATAATGAAAAGGTAAAGGAGGAAGAAAAAAAAGAAATATCATTTCCGGTACTCTGGAAAACTTTCCGGTAAAAGTAAAGATGGGGTGGAGGCCTTTGGAACTGAGAAAACCTCGTAATACTTTCCAGAATATTCCATCACCCCTCTTCCCACCCCCTTCTTGGTCGAGAAGTAGTTTATTCCCTCAACCAAGTTATCGCCGGAAACTTCCCCTACCACCTTCCTCGAAACCACGCTAACTGGAGCAAACAAAATTTGAGATATGTGTATACCAAAGTACCATCCTTTTTTTTTGTTGCAACACATAAATATTGGGAAGCATAGTTGATGATATTTCGAGGTGTATCCGGAATATCTACTGCCCCTGGGTTCTTTCACATTGTTATGGATAATGTCATAGAAAGGTATGAGGAAATACTTTGTCCTAAATATATCAGTATGTGATGTTTGTTATGTGCAGGAATATTTGACACAGTTATGTCTGGACGTGATTTGGAAAAATACTGATTTAAAAGTAATCGGTTTAATCAGGAACAAGGATGAAAAGGGGACTTGGTATTCATATTGTTTTAATGTATCCGACTACGTTCGGAACCGTGATTTTAAAAGGGCGCATAAATGGATAATTTTCATGACATTTAGCGTCACTTAGATTAGAATACATGTATAAAATTGTTTTAAGGACATTTTGACAAAAAAAAAATAATTTTAATACAATATTTTGGCAAAAAATTAACTTAGAATAACTTTTCTTCAAAATGTTCTCCTTTTGTGAAAAATACTTCTATTATAATAATATTTTGCCTGTATATAGCTCAGACCTCCGTACAGAAGCTCAACTAGGAGTTTTGAAAAATTCACATTATTTTCAGAGTTACAACCATTTGAAATAATTATCGGCGTTTTTTTTAAATTTCTCTCTCTGTTATCGTAAAACATGGATAA
>BMAV01003652.1:13450-33252 GCA_019973955.1 Trichonephila inaurata madagascariensis | reverse complement strand
TCAAAATATTGTACTTAAATAATTTTTTATTGTAATACTATTCTTAAAACAATTTTACATACATTTTCTAATCTAAGTGACACTAAATATTATAAATATTATCCATTTATACGCTTTTTCAAAATCACGGTTCCGAACGTAGTCGGTACCTTGAGTTTATCCGCGCAACTTGTATCAATAACTTGAAATATTTAGAATTAGAGCATTTTGCTGTAATATCAATCCCATAAATTTCATTAAAATGTGATATAAAAATGTCTTGAAATAAAAGTCTAAAAAAAATTTAAACCTTGTTTTTAAAGAATGCATTCCATTGAAGCCAAAAAATAAAACTTGTAAGTATAGAAATTTATGAAATATCATTAGATAACACATGATTAGAAATTGAAAGTTCATAAAAATTTATAGAAATAAATTTGAAAAACATAATAACCATCCTATAAACGAAAATTCAAAGACAATTTACAACCCAGAAAGCTCTTTTTAAGCTCTAAATTGTATATGTGGCCACATAAGCCTACTGGTCATGGTAACGAACTTGTGGCCAGAGTTTTTAATATGAGGGTTCCAGTTCTGTTGCTACTGAAAGCCTGACGTGTAGAGAGGCCGATACACATTAAATCTATCGTTTCTCAAAGTCCTCACGATGGCGTAATGTGGAAGATAGGAGAATGCGGCACTCGCTCAACCGTACGGTGTCTCAAAATTATGACATCTGTTGCCAATAGCCTTTGTATTGTCGTAAATGTGACTTCAATAAACACTCACCCACACTCTTCATTGTATGCTTGGGGGAATAATAAAACAAATTGTTAAATTGTATTTTATGAGGCACAGTAAATATCACTTAAGGAGAAAAGCAAAAAAGAACATTAAATACATAAATAAACAGTAAATGTATTTCCTTACTGAAACACGACGTTTCGTACCTTTTCATTAGAACACCCTTTGCATATTAACAGAGATTGTTATGCTTTAAGCAATCTCTGTTAATATACAAAGAGTGTTCAAATGAAAAGGTACGAAACGTCGTAACAACGTAACTGTTGTAATGTCCCAGCTTTGCAAGTGGGGAAACTTGATTAATATTTTGAGAGTTTATTTTCAAATACACAGGACAGTACATAGACACCAAAAATTTACACTTATTTACACGCTTTAAGTAAAAATCGTAAATAATTCGAGTTATAACACTTGTAGAGAAATAAAGCAAATAAATGGGTCGTGTGGCATCCAACCCATCTGTCCCCGCAGATGCAAGAAATTAGCTCAAAACTCGCTTGTAGATTTCAGAAATCCAAACTACGCTCGTGGGTGGAACCAAAATACAATCTCTCTCGTCGAGAGGCAATCACTCTCTCCAAATCTCCACACAACGCACATGGGCAGAGAAAAAAAAGGACCTCTCTCGTCTGATCAGTGAATCCAAATTTCCACAACTATGCTCACTGGCGGAGCACAAAAACTCGACCTCTCTCGTCGAAAGGTAATCACTGAATGACTCTGGAGTGGCACTCACGTATGCGCAGTGCTTCGTATCAGTCCCCGTTGCCACCTAGAGTTTCAGAAGGGATCTAGAGTTCGTTACACCGTAGCTTGCGCCGCTATGAGAGAAGATAGCGACAAATTTAGGGATGCAAATGGAGTCCCTGTAGGGCATGCGCAGGAGCGAGCAGAAGATCTTATAAAGAGCGCTTCCGAGCTGACGCGGAAGTACGTGTGAGGACATGATGACGTTCACATTGCAAAATTCAACAATTGAGGAGTAGCGAGGCGTTAATCTAATTTTTGACAGCGGGAAGTGTCAAACTAGCCGCTATTCATTTGTACATTTCACTGAAAAAACATGCTTCCATTCTTGTGGTGTAGACAACTGATGTTTTTTCAGCTTCACAATATCCGGTGTTTCCTGCTGGATGAAGTCAAAGAGACACACAAGACTGGACACGGGGTGTAAAGGCCGGTCTTTGCAAGACAGCTGCAGACTGTTTGCTTGACAATCCTTCTTCCAGACACAGCAACTAGGTCACGAGCAAGCTAAAAAACCCTTGCCCGAGTCCCCTAGTTATCGAGCGCTTAATGCCAAATAGCACTTCTGTGATGTTGTCGATGTTCTGTGGTGACCTTGGCTGACCTTTCTAATAGCAGTTTCACTTGTTTGGAATTGATTCCATAACCGGAGAACCACTTTCGGGCCACTTGTAACCATCGAACCAACTTCGCTAGAGATTGACCAACTTCAAGCACGCCAATGGCTCTCCATCTCAAGGAATCATCTAAACGATTATGAGAAGTCATTCTCATTGCAAACAGATTAACTTGTTTGTTTCAATGCATTATTCACGAAACTGGAAGCAAAAATCCCATATGCATCAAATGTCTCAATACTGTAAAAACTAACGCTAAACAACATTGTTTCCTAAACTAAAGGTTGATATTGTTTTACCCGTTCGTCAAACTTTATAAAATACAAATTACTAGAGGCATTTTAAAATTATGACAAAAACATGTTTGTGACCTTAATTTTGAGCATGAATGTATTTATAAGTGTATTATATCAGTGTGAATATATTTTATTTTTTGTTATCTCAGAATGTACCTTGTTTATTTACTTTCAGTAAATAAATTTTTTTAAAAAAATCTTTTGTTTTCGACTTTTTAGTATGCCGCCCCCATAAGTGGCACGCCCCACAGCTTGAGAAACACCGTATTAGCCCTTTAACTGGTTTTCCCGCATAACGTACTGGCTACCGAAAGCCAGCCACAACCGGTTTGTCCATACGCTGTATGGCAACCTATTTACTTCTTTCTAAACTGCTGCTTGTAAAAAATGTAACAACATGAAGGAATCATCAGAATTAAATAAAATTTAATGCACAAATGACTTGTATTTGTACAAATAAATGACAAAATTTTCAAAGAAAAAAAAATATTAGGTGCCCGAAATCAATATTTGGTGTAGCCATCAAGCGCTGCAATAAATGCTGCTATACGGCAAGGCATGGAGTCAAGCCTGCTTTTGAATGTCTGCTTGTGGAAGAGAATTCCATATTGCTTGTATGCGCAGCAAAAGTTCGTCTTTTGAAGCTGCAGGATGCGGATCACGAGCGAGACACCGATTAACCAAATCCCCCACGTGCTCAATAGGCGACATATCCGGCGAATAAGCAGAACAAGGAAGAAGTGGCATGTGTTGGGCTGAACAGAAGTCTCGAACAGTCTTTGCAACACGTGGTCGTGCATTATCCTGCTGAAAGATAGCTCCAGGGATGCCTTGAAGGAAGGGAACAACTTCGAGCTGTAGCACTTCACGGACGTTCCTGTTACTATTGAGATTATCCTCAATTCGTAGCAAATTGGATCATCCATGATACAAAATTGCACCCCAAACCAAAACTCCGGGTGTTAGGCCACTATGTTGATCGATAGCGCCCTCTGGAAGGTAGCGTTCCCCAGCATAGCGCCTAATACGAATGCGGTCAGCATGGTTCCACAAATTAAAGCATGGTTCATCTGAAAAGACAACTTGGTGCAAATCAGCATCAGACTCTGCGCTTATGAGCCCATTGCAGACGCAGCCGTCGATGGTTTGCCGTGAGGGGTATCCTGTATAAAGGCACCTTTGCACGCAATCTACGGTGCAGCAGACGTCGACGAATTTACGAAGCCGGCATTAGTACACCTGTAGCAGTAGACCAAAGTGCAGCCAACTGCCTGGAGGAAGCTGTACGGTCATTCACCGCCATGCGGAGCAGATGTCAATCATCGTGTGCTGACGTCACCTTTTGTCGTCCACCACTTCGAGTTGTTTGGTGCTCGTTGGTCCCCTACTTCGAAACTCACATCACTGTGTTACTGATCCGCTGCACACGAGCTCCTATTGAGTGATAGTAAAATCCTCCTTCTCGAATGCCGATAAATCTCCCCCGTTCAAATTCCGTAAGTTGTTGGAATTCCTCCGCATTTCGTCGTGGAGGTATACTTAGGTCTCACTAGACGTTCGCCACTAGCAAATAATCATTAACTATTTTCAACGTCCCGCTACAGCCCTCTACTTATACGCTTTTAGCATCAGTTCAGAAGGCGCTGCGCACGCCACGCACGCGCGGTCGCTCTGAAACTTTACTATTTTGCGTAACATCCTATAATTGATATTTGCGGCAAAGTTCGTTTAGTTTTGATGATTCCTTCATGGTGTTGCATTTTTTACCAAAAGCAGTGTATCTTTCTTTTGCACATATTTCTAACTCTTACAGTGAGATTATTAATGGCAGTGGTTTTAAAAGATGCTCTTTGTCCATGGTACGGAAATACTTCTCATCCGGGATCTTCTTTGTAGTGAAGGTGGGAATTTTCATTGTAGGAAAGGAATTTAGATTCTTGAAAATATACGATGAAGAGCAGAGATTTTCAAGGCAATGTGCAATTTGTTACTTGAGAAGAAATGAAAATGAAAAGATAATATTAAAAAAGTCGATATTATCTCTGTCCTCATTGCAATGTAAGACTTCGTATTGCACTATTTTTCAGATTGTGTCTGGGCATGCATATATGCACACCCACACAAAATCCTCAACCATTTCAAAAAGAGATGCGAACAGGAAATTTTTTTGTATGCATGATAGAAATTCTTTTAAGATATATGAAACATTCTTCGTAGCATGCGGAGTGTACTCGCAAACATTTAAGGGATTCTATAAAAAGCAAACATTATGGGGGTTTTGTGTTCCACAATTAAAAAATAGTGTGAAAACTTTAACCCCTTCCCAGTTTTTCCCGAGATGAGCTCGGGCTGGCGAAACGTGCTATCTTGGCTAATCCCGAGTGTACTGAGAAAATGTACTTTGTGCAATTAGTCTTTCCTGAATTATTTAACTTGTGTTTTTTATGGTTTCGAATAATTAAAAAGTACCATTCGGTGGAATTTTTGGCAAAAAAGGACGGTCTTCTGCTAAATACCCTCTTTCATGATTGTCTAAATGGCACTTTGTTGACTACATTCCCCAAACACAGAAGAAAACTAATCCAACACGACAGTATATTATTTGCTGCTCAAAAAGAGGCAGTAAAGGAAAGAAGGTGAGAAGAGAAAAAAGGTTCTACTGGGTTGTTTTGTTTCGTTATGTGCAGTACCGTGTTTTCGAATTGATCATACACGATCCAATTTTGATTGATAACTTCGTAGTCATTTAAGTCAATGCAAAAGATGTAAATTAAATTTTTAATTTAAGATACTAGCCAGATATTCTAAGCTTTATATTTATAGTTAGTAGGAACTTCAAAGTCTAATGATTTCTGTGTTAAGTTTTTATCGAAAAAAATGCCTGATATAAAAATCTATGGCAGTTGTTTGTTTGAAGAAATTAGAAGGTTGAATGTATATATTTAAGTTCTCTCTCTCTCTCTAATAAACTTGAACAATGGGAACATCAACATGCTGAAATTGATAAAAGATGGGTGGAAATACTTAACCATTTCAAAAATGAACACATTCTATTTGAAACTTTAGTTATTCTTGTTGAATTTACGTTAAACTGCTGTGGAACTAATGCAGCAGTTGAGAGAGTTTTTCAATTGGTAGTGATTTTTAGACAAGTGAAAAATGAAGATAGAAATTTTTTATTTTAGCTACAGTACTTGCCGTAAAATTCAGAATGAAGGATACTTTTTGCTCCAAAAATTCCGATTGATAAAAAAATGAGATTTATTGACAAAAAAAAAGCATTCAAAGAAAAAATAATCGTTTAAGTAAATAATTAAAAGGAATGCAAGCGTAATTAGTGTATTTTTATTTGAATTAACAAAGTGTTTCACATATTTAATTTTTTCTTAAATTTTTCGTCCTCCTTTTCATTATAAAAAATCTGGTCATTTTATTTTTTTGGAACATTTTGCGCAAAAACGGACCGGTTAAGGCAAAATTGTACGTAGCAAATCATTTCAATTGAAAATTCCACTTCTATGTACTGCAAATAAAAATAACCGATGATATATTTTCAATCAGAAATTCCAAACTTTCCACATTAAACCAAAAAGCCACTTTAAATGCTCATTTTACCCTGCGTTAGAAACAACATCAAAAAACAGCCACTGGCCGTCTAAAATCATTTTTCGTCGTCATAACATTTCACTTCACTTCAGGAAGAAAAAAAGCAGACGATGCACGTTCCACCGTTTCTAATGCAATCTGTCCAATCTCATTTCAAAAGCTGCTTTCACTCCGTGAAGGGGATACCATCGATTTTTTCATCCCTCCCCTTTCCTTCTAAAGTAAGGCAGAATGTATAAAAAAAAGTGCTTAGTGTTTTAAAAATACAGAATAGAACGGCGGTAGTGAAGTTCCCAAAACAATTCGTTTGCGCGACGAAGATTGTTGATCATTCACATACATTATTTGATTTGCTACTCTCTTATTCTGAATACATATATATTTCTTCTTCCAATCTTTCATGAAGTGTTCTAGAATCTTCCGGGTGGGTAAAAAAAAGAATTTTTTTTATCCACCCACCCTTTTCATACATATTTTTTTTATTTTCTCAGGGACATTTTTATTTTTTTTTACGTCCGTTACATTGCTTGTTCCCTTGGGCAAATTCCACGGACGAGTCACTACCAAAAAACGGAATTTCATTGGGAAAGAAAATAATGGAAGATGAATAAAAAAATTACATTCTCTTCTCATTTTTTTTCAATTTTTTTTTTCATATCCCCCATCGTTGTCTCAATAAAACAGTTTTTATCCGGAGAAATCTGAGTGAAAGGAGAAAGTCTTGAAAAGGAATTTTTCTTTCTTCTCCCCCTGTTTCTTACACAAAAGAAAAAGCTCTTATTAACGTATTTATCTTGGTATGTAGAACTGATGCATTTATATTAAAGCATTTCTATTCTCTTAAGCAATATTTTTTATGCTAATTATCTAAAACTATTGCCAACGACCTTAACTTTATTTCGCTTGAGCTACAGCCTAACTACGAAATAAAAGAGTTTAAGTTAATTAACTAAATAGTGAAATGTGTTGCTATAGAAAATTCTTTTTATAAACTTATTTGGAAATAATTTAATTAAAAAGATACACAATACACAGGGTGTGCCCGAGCTTAACGTATCCAAAAAAGTTATGGTTTATTATTATGGAACTACCCATCAGAAAGTAATAAACTGTTCACCCTGTGGATTGGGAACCCCCCGAGATTTTTTTTGGTTTAGTCCGATCGGCCGCCCATGCGCACACTGTTCGGCAATCGCGGACGAAAAACTTCTTACACTGATATCAGTGGTAAAGATGTGAACGCCACAGCAAACGGTGTAGTGCGTACTTTGGTTAACGGAATTTTAACCAGTCACGCGTGTGCATCGACGTGTTCGAACGGAATGGAATGCCGTTACTGGCTTGCCTAATAGATTTACCATGTGACGTCTTCGATTGGGGTGAACCCCACTCTGTCAATTCATCTGAAGTCACTATATCTATTCATCTCCAAACAGATGTTGGATGACAAGTGCAGGTGGCCATGGGGTCATTGTTTGTTGTCTGGCCTCGGACAAGCGCAGACATCTGGTCTGGAATTTACAATGGCTAAAGAATGCCGGTGTCAATAGGCATTCCTTTATGAAAGTCTTGAATAGGCGAGGCCTGTATGCAAGTCGATGCATTGAGAGTGGGGCTGTGAGGCCCAGGTGTGAGATGAATGGATGAGAGTTATGGCGCCCTTGGATTCCAGACGGACGAGGAATGTGTTTGTGTGGGCCGCGCAAATGGGAGACGAAAGTGGCCCGGGGACGAGGGCAGACCTTTTTCTTTTTTGACCTGCCAATGAGGAAAACGAGGGGCGTGTGGTGGACCCGCCCCTGGTGTTTAAAAGGGTTGAATTTTGAGAAGAAGGAAAAAACGGACGGAGAGAAAAAACTTGAAAAGGGACGAGAAGGAGACTGGAGAAAGACTTGAACGAACGGAGAGGGAAGAAGCTTGGAGATAGAGCTCTGGAGTGAGACGGACGGAGCCCGGAATGGAAACAGAGAACCATGGAGAAAACTAGAGAGGATCCCGGAAAAGCAAGGGATTGTCGAGTGCCTTGCGGAATAAGGATTGACCTCTAGTGAAAAAGACTGTCCGCCCGGCTTTGGCCTATTTAATGAACATTTTAATAACAAATGAAGCAATTAAATACTGTTTAAAATATTAAGATGAGGCTGTAACAAATTTTCTTGTGTACTAACAACTGACGACGTTACAACCAGGACTCCTACAAAATGAATTGGGCACACGATCAACAGTCTCTTTTATTCGGAAAACTTAAGGATACTCGCCAGTTTGAGATTCCTAAAGTTCCTTTAAAGTTTTTTTCGCATTGGTGGACAGATTTTGATGTCGGAGGATCCAGGCCACAGCAAAAACTGCATCGCATACTTTGGTTAACGGAATTTAAATCAGTCACGCGTGTGCGGCGACGTGTTCGAAGAAAATGGAATGCTGATCCTCCGACATCAAAATCTATCCACCAATGGGAAGGAGCTTTAAAGGAGACAGGAACTGTGGTATCTCAAACTGGAAAGTAACCTTAAGTTTCCGTGTTAAAGAAACTGTTGATAGTGTGTTTGATTCATTCTGTAGGTGTCCTGGTAAATCTATTAGGCAAGCCAGTAACGACATTCCATTCCGTTCGAACACGTCGCTGCACATGCGTGACTGATTAAAATTCCGTTAACCAAAGTACCCACTACACATTTTGCTGTGGCGTTCACATCTTTATCAATGATGTCAGTGTAAGAAGTTTATCTTCTGCGTTTACTAAACAGTGCGCGCATGAGCGGCTGATCGGACTAGACCCAAAAAATCTCGGAGGGGTTTCCAATCTACGGATGAACAGTTTATTACATTCTGTTGGGTACTTTCATAATAATAAGCCATAACTTTTGGATACTTTAAGCCCGGACACCCTGTATATATAGGGTGATTCCTTACCAGACCGACAATCTTAGTGTGTAGGGGGTACACGTACGACTTTTAATCACATAGGAATATAGGGTAGCAAATGTTTTAGTTGTAAGCTATAGGGAAAAGAAGCAAAGATTGATTGATTGAATATTGACGTCGCACTGTTCAGCTACACGAGAGCTTTTGGCGATGAACCACTTAATTTTGAACCATGGTCAAGTGACGTGGACGACCCCTGAGTTGACACCGCCCTCTCCTAACTACCACACCACACCAACAGGAGGACGTTTCAGCTCTCGACAGATTTAACGTGCATCGCTGCCCTACACGGCTGGTCTTTAGTGGCACTGGGCTCGAACTCGCGACAAGATAAGAAGCAAAGAAAAAGAACAGAAACAGCAACAAATAAAGGAGCATAACACCCACCATGTGTGGGCTTAGGAGAATTTTCGTCGTCTGTAACCACATGCAGCTCAACAGCGTTTCTCGGTCAATGTTTGGGCCGGCATTCTTGGAGACTGCATCACTGGACCATACCTTTTGCCCAGTCCTTTGGACGGTAGGGCATATCTGATCTTACAACAAATCCTGTCCGAACTTCTTAAAGCACACATGTTCCTTCGTCATTGCGCCGCTTCATGTGGTACCAGCATAAAGGGGCCTATCCATATTGCGGAATTTATGTTCGCAAAAAACACCTCAACGTAACCTTTGGACAGTGGTGGATAGGTCGTGATGGTTCAGGTCTTTGGCTTGTCAGATCAACGGACTTACCACGTTCTTCTTCTAGGGTCACCTGAAGAGATTGGTGTACGAGACGCCCTTTCCTTCAATTGAAAACCTCACGGTTCGAATATCTGTAGCTGCTGGAAGAATACGTGACATGCCAGGAATCTTACTGAATGTAAGAAATTCCATGCAGCGTCGCTGCCAGACATGTCAGACGATTTCTGGTGGTACTTTCGAACACCTGTTGTAGTATAACCTTTCAATAAAATGTTTCCTGTCCCATTAATGTGTTGCTGTTTCTGCTATTTTTCTATGTATAAATATATGTAATAAGTGCCTTTAATTTTATCTTAAGCCACTTTTTGATTTGTAATGGTTCTGTAAATAGGTCTTTCGTAAGTGTTGGGATTGTAACTATTATTTATATGAGAAATGTTCGTCTACTGAAAATAAATGTGGATTAATAACAACCAATATCCTCCGTTCTGTCAATACAAGATTACTACATCCATTCAAGATGAAATCATCACTAGTTAAAACCAATACTTTACTCCACTCGGTGAATCATTATCTTTCTCTCTCTCTCTCGTGAAGTCCTGAAGTTCTAGAGGGCTCTGAACCATTATAGACCATGGATAGGCAGGAATCGCATCAAATTTATCTTAAAATTAGCTTCAAAAATTTATTAAACTCTGATGTATATATGTAAAGTTAGATAGAAATATAGAGACAGATAGAGGCAGGGAGAAAGAGAGAGTGTGAGAGAAGGAGAGAAAAAGAATAGAAAGAGGGAGTGAGAGAAAGAGAAGGATAGAAAAAAGTAAGATAGAGTGAAAGAGAGAGAGAAAGATGAAAAGAAAGAGGGAGTGAGAGAAAGAAAAGGATAGAAAAAAGTGAGATAAGAGTGAAAGAGAGAGAGAAAGAGGGATAGTAAGATATAACAGCGAAATAGAGAGTGAGATAGAGATATATATAAAGAGAGAAAGGAATAGATAAGAGAGTGCCTGTATTGCCGGGACGATAATGTTCTGTTACAGGCAGATATATGCTGAGGCAATAATATTTGCTCCTGATGAAGGCGGCGTTAAAACGAGCTGGAAAAGCACTGGGGGAACAAATGCTGGTAAGGCTATTGAAATTGGAGAGACTGTTGGAATAACATGTCTCTGCGTTGGTGTCGCTCTCTTCTGTTCTCGCGATTCAAGAGTCTTTTTTTTAGGTGAAATACGTCCCGCCCACGAAAGTGACACGTGATGTATAGTCACTTCTGTTTGGACGTATTCGGTGAAACCATTCTTCTATTGGTCCAAGTCCCCTTCGCGCGGTGTGCTTTGAAACCGGCGGCTGGCAAGGGAACTGCGCCGGCACCTTCTGTCGGCTAGATCAAGGGAGGTCAGAGGTTGACTTCCCTTAGGACATCAGCGCCGAGGTGTCCACCCTGGGATACTTTCCCACGAGAAATACTTGACCATTAAAACGTCAGTCGTTCCGGACGGAAAATAGGTCTTTGGTGAATATTGCCACAAGATAAATATATATGTATATATGAAGAGAAACAGAAATATATATATATGGAGGAAAAAGAGATATAAATATACAGAGAGATACAAAGAAACAGATATATATAGAAATAGAGAGAAAGAAATGTGTGTGTGTGTATATATGTAAAGAGAGAAATAGAGATAAAAGAGATAGAAGAGACACAGAGAGAAAGAGAGGGGGGGGGGGGGAGAAAGAGAGAGAAGTTGAGAGAAGGGGAACTTTCTTTTAAGATAAATAGTTTTAAGGCCTTTTAATGAAATTTAATAAATTTTTACAATTGAGCAGTAAAATCAAAAACTCATACTCAACAAAAACATACAAGTACACCTAAATTTCGATATTTTTTACGGTGATTAAACACATAATGAAACTTCAGAAAATTTCAACTTCATCTTTTTTTATCAGTACTAATTTTCGAATTGCAAAATAATAATGAAGTTGACTGTTCTTTACACTTTTTTAAATTGTGTTTCTAAGCAGTAATTGCAAAACATTAATACTCCTAAAACATAAAAAATAGCCCCTTGTTTTATTCATTAAAATATTGTTTTCTCATTATCAATGAAGACATTTTGACGGTTGGATATTTTATAACGCTTGACATTTTACTAAGTGTTTTTGAAAATTGTAAAAAGAAATTACGGTGAGTGATGAAGATGATGATGATGATTAGTTCATTAAAAAACTTTTGAACGAATAAAAGCACTTAAAGCATTTAAAGTAATTCGTAGAGGATTAGAGTTTTAAGAAAATGTTATTGATAAATTGTTTTTAATGTAAGGGGGGGGGAAGTTCCTGCGAGAAATAGAAATACTTTCTTTTTTATACAGAAGATGCATTACGGTAATAATGAGACGGACTAAGATTTTCATTAATTTGCTTAATTAGCTTAATTAGGTAATGAAGTCTATTTTAACGATATATGTAAAGAAAGATTTAAATTCAATGGAAAAGAAATACTGAAAAAAAGGAATTTATTGTTCCATCACTTTATTTAATTTTCTTTTCTGTTTCTCATTCTGTTCTTACAAATTTAAGTTAATTCTCTTCAAAAAATTTTTTCACTTCAGTTTATTAGGATATAAATTGAATTTTTTTAGGAGATAAGTGAGGAAGTGTTTCTTTTTTAAAAAAAAATAATTTTTTTTTTTTTTTTTTGACTAATCTTAATGAATAGTTTCTTCATTAAAGCTAACAAGCATAGGAGGTTCGTAAGTTAGTATTATAATTTTCTTCTTAAAAGAAAATTTGTGCTGGTAAGACCAATTTTAATTATTTGTAGAATTTTTACAATTTTATTGTTTTCACAACTCAATCTGCACACAGTTCTTGTTAAATTCAATCTGAAAGAATTGTTATTATACATTAAAAAACGCAATGTTGTTAAAAATGGGAACTGGCTGAAATATTTGCCTGTAGAAAAGCTTCTGGCCGCAGTGCCGGTTTATCCATTGGGCACTTGGTGCCGGCGCCCAGGGATCCGGATAAGTCGTACTTAACCAGGTTTTCTGGTAATAAATTTCGTTCTGCCAGTGCCATGAGGGCCTGCAGATCTTCTGTATCTAGGGCCCGAAATGAGCTTAAATCGGTACTGTCTAACCATTTAGAGAACCTATCGATACATATGACGCTAAAGACTTCAGATGGTTAAAATAGAGTGCTGTAGGCCTAAACGCGGTGGGATGTCGATAATACTCACGAGAGAGAGAAATAAAACCTTAATCCATAACAAACAAATATTTATTATGATTAACATAGGTAAACAATAACAAATTAACAATGAATTTAAAGGTAAGTAGTATAAGACAAAAAGGCACTTTAAGCATTGAAACACATTCTACGACGGGACGACTGGGAGAGTACGTCCGTTCGGTATGAGGAAACTCGTAGAAGTGATGAGTAGTAGGGGGCGCGACGAGCGACAATAGAGGGGGTGTACAAGGTACAAACAGATGGAAAACGTGATCCTACTAGATAAGAGGTAGGCAATTGTTTTAGCTCGCGGGCCCCATTGTGAAAGTTGAGGATGCGGGAAGCCAAATCTTCGATCACATTCCTTAGCTTACTTTGCTTCTCAAAAGAGGTAAAAAATTGTACCACAAAAAACAAAAATCAATAACCATAAATAAAATAAAATAGAGCAGTTTCATTCAGTTTACTTACCGTGCTAATTTCTAATATGCAGGGAGTTGCCGAATTCGACCAACAAATGCAGAGAGGTGATAATAGGCAGCTTGGGGACGACAAATCTCCCTAGAACATGAGTTCTCAAACCACATTTGGTCGGTAAAAATCGTGATAATAGTAGCCGTCGGAAAGAGGGGCCAAACGAATACAGGGATTCGAAGTGCCGTGAAAGGGTTGAAGAGTAATTCGTGATAGAGTTCAGAGTAATTCCCAAAAGCAGTTATGAAGGGCGTGATGTCGATTGGAATTAAAATGGGCAATAAGAGGTAAGAAGCACATTTATTAGATGTAAAGCATATTTATAATACTAACAATGCATCACAGCTCGACGTCAAAACTGCAACGACAAGTGATTGTCACAGGTCATAGCACAACCGACACCGATGGACGAATGATTTTCGGACAATTTCAAACAAATCCAGTGTGCTGGCGAGGCTAGCTAAAGTGACGCTGATCCATGCTGTGAGATCCTTCACTGTATACACCAGTGTCTCACACACAAGCGAATTCAGTGGACCCAGAAGAAGAAATCCAAGTAACTCCATGCTCCAATCGAGGAGTGTCGAAGCCAAGCACAAAAAAAGGTCCCCTGCGTCTAAACTACCTTCCGGGATATGTAGCATGAAGGAGGTTACGTATCGCAATCGAAAAATGTGTTGATGCACCATCGTGTATGAACCCCACATTCTGGTGCGTAGTGGTTGATACTCCCTGTAGCAACTTCAGAAGAAGTGGGAAGTTTGCCTACGTGCAAGTTTTTTCAACCCTAATATGGCACTCCAATTCCCCACATTCGTTTGGCCATCCTCCTCATCTGACGTATCGTCCTCTCGGTGGCTACTATTATCGCTATTTTCACAACCAAGTGGTTTGTCCCCATGCTGCCTACTATCATCTAATTGAGTTTGTCTGTCGATTTCGGCATCACCCTGTATAACTAAAAGCCCATTTAGTTTTAGATTCAGTTTAAAATGTACTATACCACACTTTTTTTCACAATTTTTTAAAACCGGGAGTGAGATTGCTTGTTGAAGTTCTCATCACAGCCTACAAGTTAATGTCTGCCAACTTGCACCTATATTTACTCCTGTTCATGTTCAGGAAAGAAAAACTTTGCTCACAACTGTATGTTGAACCAAATATGGAGGACCTTTTCTGTCTATTTAATATTCTGACTGTCTTGACTTGGCCGTAAAAAAAAATCTGTGTGGGCTGTAGAACTCTTACCCGTAGTCCTTCCGAGTTATGAGGACATAGAATAACTAAGAACATTAGTTATGTACGTAATGCAAAGAACGGCTCATCGGATGGTGGATCAGAGCCGAAATTAAAATGGAATTTTTCAATCTTTGATATTTCATTCCAGCCAGTGTAAACTGACTTAACGTATCCGACTACGTTCTGTGTGAACCTTGATTTTAAAAAAGCGCATCAATGGGTAATTTTCACGATATTTAGTGTGAGTTTAGTGCATGTGATGATATGATATTTAGATAATTAGTGTTTTTCATGATATTTAGAACACATGTATAAAATTGTTTTAAGGACACTTTGACATAAAATTTTATTAAAATACAATATTTTGGCCAAAAATTAACTTAGAATAATCTTTTTCAAAATGTTCTCCTTTTGTGAAAAATGCTTCAATTATAATAATATTTTGCCTGTATATAGCTCAGACCTCTTTACAGAGGCTCAACTAGAATTTTTGAAAAATTCACATTATTTTCAGAGTTACCACCCATTGCTCCCCTCTGTTGTCGTAAAATATGGCTAAGCTATATATACTATGGCTAAGCTATACTTCTAAGCTATATATTTCAAAAATTCTAGTTGAGCCTCTGTACAGAGGTGTGAGTTATAGACAGGCAAAATATTATTATAATAGAAGACTTTTTCACAAAAGGAGAACATTTTGAAAAAGATTATTCTAAGTTAATTTTTTGCCAAAATATTGTATTTAAATAATTTTTTTTGTCTACATGTCCTTAAAACAATTTTATACATGTATTCTAATCTAAGTGACACTAAATATCATGAAAATTATCCATTTATGCGCTTTTGCAAAATCACGGTTTCGAACGTAGTCGGATACCTTAAGCCAAGTAAAAAATCTTAGAACCATAAAAAAATTTCAGTAAATTCCCCCAATGAGTTTGCGATGTTTATTCTTCAACGTTTTGTGGCATAACTGCCTACATTCGGTTTGAATGTCGTACCATATTACCGAGTTGTGTTGAGTCGCAAGGGGACTACCATGGATACTTACAAGTACATTTGAATATATATAAGGAAAGGCATTTTTGTTTGACTTTTTCTGTTTTCTTCAGCCATCTTGGACCTGAAGTGACTCTTATTTAATAAAAAAAACCCTTTTATCTTAGACTTTTCAACAGATATACGATTTAACATTCCGAAAGAAAATTCGAAAGTTCATTTTGCTTAGTAAATATGATAAATCAGGAAACTCTAAGACGAGCTTCTTTTGAAATGTATATAAATATAAGAAACTATACAATTTTGACCTTCGATATGTTATATACTTTCCAGAAGTAATGCGAATTCCGATACTTCACATTTATTCAAGAGATATTTCATTTTTGCTCTTTGCAACACTTTTGATCAGCGATATTTTGTGTCAATAAGATTATAAACTACATATTTCCCCACCATATTGACCCAAAATACTTTTTTCGTCTCCAATATGTGATTATGTCTGTCTAGACAATAATCGTAATGTTCACGCATCTTTTTAACGTCTTCTATTCCCTTAGAATTTTCTTTTTATTTTTAAGTGTTATGTGTCTTAATGAGGATGTTGCAAGTGTAATCGTGTGGATATTTATAACTTCATATAATTATTTAAAAATTATTATGGTAACCAGCTTTTTAAAAGAAATATTTTTGTAATAACGTTAAAAAATCTTTTGAAAAAATTATTAAAAGCATATCATTTTGTGCATATTAAAAATCTTAAGCTGCCAAATTTTTTTCTCCAAAATATTCCAAAAAAGGCAGATTTTTTATTGCATATAACAAAGCATAATACTTAAAAGTATGCGAAAATAAAAGAATTTTATTTTAATTTTCAATTTTAAAATTTTCACACTATTTCTTATTTTATAATTGTAGAACACAAAAAATCCTAAATGTTTACTTTTTATACGTACACCTTGCATGCTATGAAGGATATTTGATTTTTTTTCGCTCCTCATATATAAGACTTCACAATTAGAATAATAATTTTAAGACTTTGGTAAATTAAATAATTATAAGAAAAACTGACATAAGAGCATTTAATTTTTTTTCCTTTTTCAGAACTATAAAAGTTATGTGCACCAGCTGAAGATATTTCTTGGTTTGAATTTTTTTTTGTTCTTGTTATTTAGCTAGGTAAAAAGCAACTTTTCTGGGGTATAGTAATAAGAAACCTGGTTTACTCTACTGTGCAGGTCTTAAAACGGCAAGGCATATAATCAATGATGCAATTAATGGCACCCTAGATATTTTTTGTCAAGTCCAGTCCACTGCAGATATAAATTCCTCTAAGTATGTGGCTGTGGTGTCCGATGCACTACACGATCAGAAAGGTTCCACTCATGTTCGATAGGAGAGAGATTGGTAGGGGTTGTTGGCCAAAAGAAGAGGTCAGAGAAGGATGTGAATTCCATTCTGGCTATTGAGAGTTTGTCATGTGACATGAGGCTGAGTATTGTCCTGCTTGAATAATGTGCCAAGGATTGTCTGCATAAATGGCAGATACATAGGCATAAGCTTTTATACCATTATGATCACATAATTAACTGCCGATAAGGCGCACAAAGTATGTCCATTGTCCAGATATTAGGGTACCTCAAGCCATAATGCTTGGTGTGAGCTCAACAATACGGTTTAGCAGATGACATTCTCCCAAAATTCACCACACCCATTCATAACTATCATTTTTCTGTTGACACTGATATAATACAATTATAAAAATATTTGTGTGTGCTGTACAATGCATTTTATTATTAGCTTAACAATACTAAGTTAAGAACAAGTTTGATAATTACCAGTGACCCCATGGGCTTGTATTAACACTTATCTTGATGATTTTTTGTACGGTTTATAATTAATTCCTTAACTGCCGATTATAAAAGTTACTCGGTTCACTCCCCAATGTCACGGTTTTCTACGTAGACTCGCGTATTTTGATGTTTTTTTTTTTTTTTTTTTGGAGGGGGATGGGAAGAAAAGGAATAAATAAGCAAAATCTTCTGAAATAAGTAAATTCCTTGCAAAGACTGTCAAGGTTCTTTTATTGTATTCGAAAGCCTTAGGAACGATTTTATGGATAGCAGTGCACAGAAAAGATCATACTTCGGAAAGACATATATATACATACAGAAAATTAATGCTTTGGCTGAACGAGACGTTTATATACGTCGATGGCAGATAACTTAAAGTCGTATTGTAGCTTTAGTGTAAAAGTATAGTATTATTGAATTCAATACAATGTTATTGCATCGAGGGGGGGGGCGAGGAAAAGGATGATTGAATATTGGGTCGCGAGTATTGAAAGTTTGACAAGCACTGCTCTAGATGGATTTGCCGGCTTGTACGATCAGTTGCACACCTATGCGATGCATTGATTCTCCGCTGTACATTTAGATGAACTTGCGTCTATTTTGCCACGCATTACTGATTTTTTTATTGAACTGTGCTTATATCCTGTCCAACAAGAATGAAAATTTTATGCAATTAGATCATGAATCTCTAGGATACCGTCGCATTTAGCAGGTGATGACTGCGGTATTCAGTTCATTGATACGTCTAAGACATACGCTCCTTCAGTAGTTTGAATACTGTAATCGGTCAGTAATAAATATACAGAATGAGTTAGATCAAGGGTTGGCAACTTATGGCATGCAATACAATTCTCAGTGGAACTCTGCACTTTTCTACAAATTCATCAATTTTTGAATGGATGGAAGTTGATAAGTTTGTAATGGATTTTACTGGACAAACTTCTTTAGAATTATGGGCATTTACGGAATTACGAAAAAAAGCTGAAAGATAAGTTTTAAGATTAGTTTACATCTATTTTGTAAATTATTGAATGTCATTGATGGAGAGATTTAATTTTTTTTATTGAAAACAACTATAAAATTCCCGTGAACCACAAAGTATCACACGGGGCTTACAGAAGTAAATATTAATCACACATTACAAGGAAAAAAATAAATGAGGTTAAGAAGAATTACAAATATTTGCAACAAATTCACAGAAATTAGTAAAAGCACTTCTGGTGGAAGGAAGTAGGTGAAAATTCGGTGGCCAATTAATGTTAAGTCTCTTGAAAGCCAGTCTTATAATCTTTCTCTCTCTGACATACTTGGAACACAGAAGGATTACATGTTTTACATTTTCCTCGCCACCAATATTACAGTCACAGGAACATGAAGGAACTAAATTAAATTTGTTCAAGTAGCTTTTGAAATTTCCATGACCGGTGAGAAATTGGGTTATTTTGTAGTTAGTGTAAAAATGATGGTATGACATTAATGGTTGGAAAAATTTCTTTGTTAAGCTTCTCTTATTAGAAATGAGATATTCTTGGTTCCAAGACTTCATCATTCTTTCTTTCGTGATCTTCTTGTAAAAGGATTTAGGAATATTAACGGCAATGTCAATTTCGCGTTTGGTGGCAGCCAATCGACCAGCTCATTTTCAGAAACGCCCGTGTGTCCTCGAACAAATGCAACACTTATATAGATGCTTTTATCTCTATAACATTACTGCAACAACAACAAGGAAATAAAATCTCTGAGAATAACATATCCATGCAAAAGGATAAAGACAGGAATATTCTTTTAGCAAGGGAATTTTCCTCGCACGAATTTGGTATATGTTTTGTTAACTTTTAAAATATCGATTTTTAAATGGCAATAACTAAAAGGTTTCGAATGTCTTTTGATGTTACTTAATCTAAAAATCTCGCGTACTGAATGGTATATTATTTTGAATCACGTATTAGAAAATTATGTTACATTTTCGAGTAAATTAAATTTGTAGTTGTTTTGTGCATGGAGTCAGTGTTAATTAACGGCACACTACAAAGCAACAGGATTGATATTGTCCAAGGACTTCGTAATTTTGACCTATGGTGAAGTGACCAGGATCAAATTCTTTAACGATATTTAAGGAACAGCTGTATGTTGTTAAAAAGTAATCAGATCTTTAGATATAGATTTTTTTTTTAAATTTTATGAATATTAAAAGAGAAGATTCCTTCGATTTCTTCACAAATTGATAACATTGTGATGTTTGGGATAAATAACACGGTAGCGTGATCTTTATTAATTTAAATATTTAGTTTATTTACGTCACAGCTATTAATTGCAGTATATAGATTGAAGTTATTAAAAAT
>BMAV01003651.1:139430-185430 GCA_019973955.1 Trichonephila inaurata madagascariensis | reverse complement strand
AGTATTTGTTTTTTCAATTCCTCTCTCTACTATTGTTACTCTCTCCTATATATATTTATATATTTTTTCAATTTTCAATCGTTAATAAAATTCTTTCTATTTATCCATTCAAGTTCAAATTCATTTTTTAAATTTGTACAAGATGACATTTCATGTTACTACCGTTTTTTTCAAATATTAAATCTTTAATTTTATTTAATTTTTATAAATTTTAAATTTATTCTGCTTTATTTCTTATTTCTAACGAAGTTTCATATTTTAATATGAAAGTTTGAGTTATTTTATATCCAGAAACATTCAGAAATCGGGTCATATTCTTTAACGTTATACAAAGGTAGCCTTAAACAATAAATTGAATTTTTGATGAATTCGTAACATATATAACATGATGCATTAAAGTAATTCCTTAAGTATGATAATGAGTCGAAACAGTTATTATCGCAAAGTACATTCCGGCATCTCAAAGGTTGTTAAAAATTCATCACGAAACTAGTTGACCCGGCCACGCGTTACTGTGGCTTTGTTGTAATACGTTTATTTAATATTGTACTGAATTAGTCAATGCAGCAAAATTAATCCTCATTTATAATTTCGGTGAGTTGAAATTAAGCATAAGAAACGTAATATTTTTAAATTTGCATTTTATTCATCTTACGTGAATTATTTACAAATGTATTAAGTAACAGCATATGAAGATTTAATTTTATAAATGAGGAAAAATAATGTTGATTTTTACGTAATTTTAATTTTACAATACGATTGTCCAGCATTGCCCGACAAAGTTACCTGAACTCCTAATATATGATTTCAGATTCTCGTTCCCCCTCTCGTAATGCACCCGATCTGGCTTTTGGCACCCCATTGCGTGTAAGTTCAACCACTAAAGAGAATGAAAATCCAGACGCGGGATTCGAACGCGAAGCCATACAACCTTATTTCGGCAATATCCGGCAAAGGTACAGGAATTTCTCGGATCGGATATGAGATTCAGATTGCCCGTCTTGAAATACGCCAGGGACCAAGTTTTCGAGCACCAAAGCTTTTAAAAGCCCTTGCAACAATGTGTCTAAAATACGGTTGTCCTGCATTATCTTATTACAAACTTACGGATATTTTGGGAAACCAATTCGTAATTCGGATTTCACGTCCTGAAATAGGCCGGGCACTCATTTTTCGTGCACTGTGGTCGACAAAATCCGTTTCCGTCACCACGCGCACATTACGACCTCAAATTTTCCGGTTACCCGGATTCTTAGCATTCCCGGCAATTAAAAAAATATTGACATTAATTGAAATATAAAAGCTATCCTATCTTTTCTAAGTTGAACGAATTGACACATAATATGCAAAATTATATTTAAATTGGTTGATTACTTTCGTAGTTCACCTTGGACAAACACCGTGACACGGGATTTTTATATATAAAGATAATATTAAAAATGAATATGACACAATGTTAATTTTCTTGATTGTTTTTTAACTTTACACTTCCAAATAACACGACTGGCAACAGACTTCGTAAATTCAGACCATAGCCAACTATGAAGGCAACACCTGAAATGGAAGAGCACTCTAGAAAATTTATACACAAAGTCCAACACATAAGGACTTGGAGAATTTAATTAAAGAGCATTTTTCCTCTTAAAAGTAGATGATTAGTGGCAACAGGATTTAAACCTGTGATCCGACTGAAAACATATTGTCCACGTACTTGCGAACATGACCTATGACTTGCTAAAAGGGACTATAGTAGTCCATTTGTTTTAATGTTAGGATTATAGAGTTTAGACATTTAAGGAATATTACAGCTAACCTATAGAAAGCTTTTAATTAATTATTTTATAAGTAAATTATAATTACCTATACGTAACTTTAAATCTTGAATTCTTTTAAGGAAATCGACTATGTTCGGAACAAAGATTTTAAAAAAGCGCATAAATAAATAATTTTCAGGAGATTTAGTGTCACTTAGATTAAAATACATGTATAAAATTGTTTTAAGGACATTTTGACAAAAAAAATATATATTTAAATACACTATTTTGGCAAAAAATTAACTTAGAATAACCTTTTTTCCAAATGTTCTCCTTTTGTAAAAAATGCTTCCATTGTATTAATATTTTGCCTGTATTCATCTCAGACCTCTGTACAGAGGCTCAACTAGAATTTTTGAAATGCATAACTCGGAAGTCGTTTTATCCATGTTTTACGAAAACAGAAGGGAGAAATTTTAAGAAAATACGCTGATAATTATTTCAAATGGTTGTAACTCTGAAAATAATTTCAAGTTTTCAAAAATCATAGTTGAACCTCTGTACAGAAATCTAATATATCGAGCAAAATATTAATACAATAGAACACCAAAGAGCTGAAAAAGGATTCTAAGTTAAATTTTGTCAAATATTCATTTAAATATATATATTTTGTCAAAATAAAATTTTAAAAATTTTATACGTATTCTAATCTAAATGACACTAAATATCATGAAAATTATCCATTTATGCGCTTTTTTAAAATCATGTGATTCCGCACGTAGTCGGATACCTTAAAAACCCCACTACGCATATTTTTTTTCTAAGCACTTTCTACTAATATTTTTATTAGCACGCAATAAAAGAGGCTTCACGATGACACGTAGCTTGTTCGTAAATAAATAATAAACTATTTCAATAATAAACAGGTATAATCAATAAAAAATATTGAAATATATAATTCTACTGCACATCGCGTTATGAGTGATTTGATATTTTCCCCATCCTATTCATATTATGTAAAATGTTGAATAGTATTTTATTTTTAAGCTTATATATTTCTAAGGTACATTTGATTTTAGAACTGTAGATTTATAAACTAAGCTAAAATTTTTTAAAAATTATGTCTGAAAACGTATTGAAAAATCATTTTATTTTAAAAGAGCTAGTTTTGATATTTTTTTCTGCGTGAATAACAATTTTATTAATTGCGTATTTATTAGGAAAAAAAAACTCCTCAGTAAATATTTCTCAGAATCCATAATCATCATTATTTTCTTAAATGCACGAAGTACAAATTTTTCACTTATAATTCTTATTAGTATTTTGAATTTAATGAAAAATTCATTTTCAAAAATTAGAATCTAAAGTTTAGTGGAAACTTTTTATGTAAGAGAACACACATGAAAAAATATTTTTGCACTAAATATGGTAATTAATTGGTCCTTATTTTGCTACCATTTTACCATTTGCGGTCTACTTTTATTCCCTTGTTAAATATCCATTCACGTTTCTTTTTGAACTATAAATGTTATAGTGAAAGGCTGGATCTCCACTGAAAGGACCGTAACTTAATTTAGCCTTTGGTTGTTGGTTCTTTCTAGAAGATGTAGAAACAGATTATGACTACATTCTTCACTCTCCATCTGCTTAAGATAGGGAGGAAGAAATAAAGAATAAGTTTTTAAAAAACGAAATAATTTTTTTAAAAATTGATACAAGTAAATAACAATAAAAAGGTTTTTTAATTTTTTTTAATTAAAGAGCGTAAAAGAGTTCAAAAGAACGTTTCGAAATGAACTATCGAAGGGATCGATTCATTTGTCGAAATAGAAGAGACAAGGAACAGTTTAACAGCCGTTAGAATTCTTTCTTCCGAGTATATAGTTTCAGTTCTGCTTAGGAATTTTTGTCATGCACCACAAATGTTATAGAGATATCTTGTAGAAATGTAGTCACGATATTCTGAGGGTTTTTCAGTTCCTAATATTAGATCACACTCTATATATTTATTTATTTATTTATCTTGGTGGAATTTTCAATCGTTAATAAAATACATTTTAAAGCACTCGATTCAGCTTAAATTTTTTATACATGATTATTCACGATCGAAATAGAGTAATTTAATTATAATTAATAAAAATTAATTGATTAAAATTAATTAATCAAAGAATTACAAATACAGCCACGTTGGCATCAGTTTTGGTGACTTAGAGACCATTTTGGTGACTTGTGTCAAAACTTGAAAATGTTTTTTCTCACATTTTAAAGCGCTCATTTGAGCTGAAATTTTCTATACAGTATTGTGTTGGGTAAAAATACGATAATTTAATTATGATTAATTAAAATTAATTGACTGAAACTAATTATTTAAAAAATTACAGATACAGCCACGTTGCTTTCAGTTTTAGCGACTTGTAAAAATGAAACTTTAAAAGGATTTTTTCTTCCCTCGTTTTAAAGCATTCAGTTGAACTGAAATTTTATATACACAATTATTTTGGATAACAATACGATACTTTTTAATGATAATAAATACAAATAAATTTTACCACTTAATGTTGTGATTCTTTCCTATGAATATACATATTTATACTAATTGCAATTATTTAATAAAAAGTAGCAAAAATAAAATATTTCTTTGTTGATCTAAGTAGGAATTGAGACTTATAAAAGGTTTTTTATATTACTTGTTTAATTATAACTTTTTGTGCGTGTGTAAGTTATAATTAAGTTAACACTGTTATTTAAGAAGTAAAAACTTTTTTTAATTTGATCACTCATTTTTCCTATATAAAGTAAAATATCATGAATTTAATAACACTTAATATATCCGACTACGTTCAGAACCGTGATTTTAAAAAAGTGCATACATGGATAATTTTCTCATGATATTTAGTGTCACTTAGATTAGAATACATGTATAAATTTGTTTTAAGGACATTTTGAAAAAAAAATTATTAATATACAATATTTCAGCAAAAAATTAACTTAGAATAACCATTTTGCAAAATGTTCTCCTTTTGTGAAAAATGCTTCTATTATAATAATATACTGCCTGTATATAGTTCAGACATCTGTACAGAGGCTCAACTATGCTTTTTGAAATATTCACATTATTTTCAGAGTTACAACCAATTGAAACACAATTATCGGCGTTTTTTTCTTAAAATTTCTCCCCTCTGTTGTCGTAAGACATGGATAAACCCACTTCTAAGTTATACATTTCAAAACTCCTAGTTGAGTCACTGTACAGAGGTCTGAGCTATATACAGGCAAAATATTTTTATAATAGAGGCATTTTTCACAAAAGGAGAATATTTTGAAAATTAGTCATTTTATGTTCAATTTTCGTCAAAATATTGTGCTTAAATAATTTTTTAATACTATTCTTAAAATTATTTTATATACATTTTCTAATCTAAGTGACACTAAATATCATAAATATTATCCATTTATACGCTTTCGCAAAATCACGGTTTCGAACGTAGTCGGATACCTTAATAAAAAATAGATATACTTTGTCACTGTATCCAGTTTGACATGGTCTTGGACTTGAAGCCAGTGAGCCATGTGCTCCTGAAGACATGCCATGAAGAAAGTCTGATACACGTTAAACCTCTCGTGGCTCAAGGTCCTCACGTTGGAGTGACCTGGGAGATAATGTGGGGTCAGCTCTGGTGTTATCATAACCACTTGACTCTGGTTCAAAATTGTGAGGTCCATCAACGTTTATAAGCACACACTCACTCAACTGAAAAAAAAGTGTTCAATACCGTGTTTCAAGCCTTTTGATGTCTACAGGTTTCTCATTTCTGCTTTCACATTCCGCCATCAATACAGACAATTTTGTTTGTTATATCACACATTTTAGATTGTTATTTATACTTTTACAGAATTTTCAAACAATTTCGTTTCTTCCAGCTGGATCTGAAATACAGTTTACATTCCTCTAACGAAGATATCATTCTTTTTAAATAGAAAAAAAATCCGAAACGCAAACGTTAAGTCAAATCTCCCTTCTCCAAAAATACTATTTTCTTTTTAAGAGTGACTGTTATCAAACATCTCTGAAAACCTTTCTCAAGCAGCTGCTATCTAGTACCAAAAACTCCCGCTAACCCAATGTGAAATTCTTTTGGGTTAAAGTGAGGAGAAAACGTTTCCGAAAGAAAAACCCTTAGACTTAACTCGATATATTTCTTTCTACTTCCTTACAGAAGCATATCAGTTCGAAAAAACAGGAAAAAGAATCCTGTTTCTCAAAGTGTTCCGTTGGAGTTTAGATAACATAAATGTGTGAATGTTGGACTGATTTTAAACAAATATAGCTGCTATGCATCTTGCTTGGTTTCTTAAGATCAAAAACAAATTTAAAAAAATAAGAACAGGATATATCTATGTTTATTTATTAATCGGGTTTATATTTTTTAAAATTTGTTAAAATCATGTTTTAACGATTATTTTTTACTTAAAAAATAATTTTCTGACAGTTCTAAAGTTTTAAAGTTTTAAAAAACAAAATCTTTTTTTGCCCTACAAAAAAATTAGTTTAATTTGATCAAACATTGTTCATATATAACAAGCAAATCATATTTTATTTTATAAATTTTTTCAGTTTTTTAAGCGAAAATAAAATAAAAAAATTTTTTCCCTGAAAATCATTTAACATATTTGTCAAACGTAGATTTAAAAAATTTTTTATCCCCTAGAACATTACGCTCTTTACACTTTAAAACATCTAAATAAGGAAAATATCATTACCTGATAAATATTCACTTTTATATTCACTTCCTATCTTAAAAATCTCTTTGGTTGAAAAATACTTTAAAAATTGGGCTTTTTAAAAATATTTAAAAAAATGGTACATAACCCCAATTTTTAAAAACCCCTTTATATTTTTATTTCCCTTTGTTTTTTTTTGGGGTATCAAACTAAAGAATTCTGCTAAAAAATATACGCAAAATTTCAAATCGGATTTAATTGGGTTTTTTTTAAACAGTCGACAAAATAATATAATATATTACAGTAAACTTATAAAAAAAAATTTCTGAAAGTCTGCTTAATCTATTGCCATGGCTCTTTGAGAAAGTATATCACCCCAAAATTTAAACAAAACCCTTCCAAGATAAATAGTTAATCATTCAGTACATTAATGACAGCATGTATTTTGAAACAAAAAATAAAATTGTGAAGTATTCACCCGTGTGATACCTTACTCCTAAGTTATCTTCGTGACCTAGGGGTGTGGGATTGAATGAAGAACCAGGCGTTGCCATATCTTAAAATGTCTTTATTAAGATCTTAACACATAAAATATAAATTTATATTAAAATAGCGGATCTGAGGTGAGAAAAAACACAATACGTATTACCAAAAAAGCACGATCTTAACCACTCTGTTTAACTTTCCCCTCTATTCCTGATCTCTGTTTATATCACAGTTACTAATAGATACTGGAACTATCCTACCTTAATCTCTCTTGTTTAACCACAATCCCCTCGGATCCTAAATAGTTTTTGATTAACTCGCGTGGAATTGTATCCACCTTGACTTGTGATCGTACTGTCACGGATATCTTCACACTCAACGACGGCTTTCTTCTCTTTCTTCAGTTCACGCGCTTTAACCAGACTAGCATAATCACTCCCAAATAGGTCATCCACTTACGTTAAACTTCTGCTATTTAAAAGGTTTCTAATTTGCATGTTCACGTTTCACTTCTGGATTTTGTTGGAAAGAATTTGCCTTTTTCGGTTCCAAAGAACCCAAGAGGAGATTTTAATAGAAAACTCGATGAGTCCGTCATAACATTATATATAATTAAACAAAATAGAATTTAGACAATACATTCCTTACATGATATGTATCAGTTCGAAAAACAAGGTATTTAGAACAGGACTGTCCTCACTCATCATATTCACTGACAGCTAGGAAGGTTTAAATAAACGACTATTCTGTTTTTTGTTGTTGCAAACTTTTAGGCGTTAATCTCTTAAACAGCTTATTGACAAAGATGTTTCAAATGTAGTTTGCACTATTTAGATATGGATTCAAGTGATTTAATCCAAGTAAGTACTTGTGTTCAATAATTACGAAATATTTTATTATCTGTCCGGATTAACCCCTTTGTTTCCGATTAAAAGATACGCAATCCAATCTCCAGTGCCACTGTTTTTCACATAGGCGCGCCTATGTGGTGTATTGAAGGGAAAAGAAAAGTCACAAATAAGCAAACATTTCTCTATAATAAGTTAGTAAATCTCAAACTCTGTCAATAATTTTATTGGATTCTAAGACCTTCGAAATAGTTTTACCGTTAGCAGAGAGTACAAATAAAAGGATCATATTTAGGAAAGCCGTATATATGCGTCCACAGCATTCAACTTACCGATTGAGTGATACGTATATAAACGACGGAGGTAGTTAAAGAATTAAGCAGCTCTCATTTGTTTATATTCTGGGTAAGCAAACGTTCACTGTAATTTTCTAAGAAAGGCGCTAATAGAAATGTGAAATACATAGAAAAAAGGGCAGAATATCTGCTTAATTTATCTTTTATTTAGAAGCGTGATTTACGCTCCCAGTTAGGCTGCTATTTCAGAACTAACAAAATAAATATGTTATTTATGTTATATAAAAGGGAAAAAAATGGGAATTGGAATACTACTGAAGTTTCAACCAAAATTCAGATTCAAGCCTAAATTCAATTTGATACAAGCAATTCCATTATACGCCGAAATGCCAAAAGATATGGTAAGAGTTTTATTAACGTAGCACTATAATTCAACACGAGAGCTACAGGCGACTGACCTCGCAGTTTTTAGACTCGATCATGTGACGAGGACAACACCGGAACTGGCACCCACTCTCCAGATTACCAAACTGCCAATGGGAGAACTTTGAACCTCGACTGATTTATGAGTATCAGCCGTGTGTTGATTAACATCGAGTCCTGGTGCCGTTAAAAGGCACCAGGACTCGAGCATGCCATACGCTGGTCACGAGTTCGTGACCTTAAACTCTAGGTTACCGCAACCATTAAAAGACATGGGATTGCAATATGCAGACATCCAGATTGTAGTGGCTTTGCGTATAAGCGCATGATTAGGCAGTGTATTACCAGAAAGTTTTCATTGATACATAAGTAATTGTTGCGAACTGTTTTTAATTGGATTATTAGCACACGATAAATATTAACATACTTCGCGAATGCCAAATACTACTTGGAGTTGCATATATAGGGCCCTTCCATTTCAGAAGTAGTTACAGAATATAACATTCCTCAATCTACATTGTGCCGGGAGCACATACCTTAAGGCATTACCTCTCAGCATTGACAACACACAATGGCCAATAGAGTCTACTTAATAAACAAGACCAGAAACATCAGCATGGAATAATCAATGTAATCTGACAAGCAATTACATCAAATTAACATCAACAACCAATGTAGGACATACAACAAATATGTCTATGATTAAAGAGCCGACTTAAATGTCTTTTTTACCAACGCGCCACAGGCTACACAGTGCCTGCGTTGAGCTCATAAACATATAGACTGGACCCTTGATAACTGGAAAAACGTTGCATAGTCAGATGCAAGGTTCTATTTAGTAAGAGCTGGGAGTAGTGTTTGTCGTACGCCCTACAAAACTATGGACCCAAGTTAAAGAATTATGCAAATTGTGTTGAAGGCTGTATAAGGATGTGGAACTGTATTTACATGGATTGGTCTGTGTCCTCGAATCAAACTAAACCAATTATAGGTTAAAAGTCACTGCATATTTCTGTTTAGAGACCATTTGAAACCATTCATGAACTTCATCTACCCAAACAACGATGGGTTGTTTGGGTACATATAATCTGACTAAAATCATTTGCGTTTAAATTGAAAAACACTCTTAACTGTTCCAACGAATGTTTTGGCTATTTAGAACACAATGCATAACCATTTGGTTAGTTTGTGCCAAAAATTCTGCACCGAAAATACTTATTCAGCTACTCATGGCTGTAAAGACAACATGAATAAATATTTTTATTTGCTGACTTCCAACGAATTCCTAAGTCAATGAAGCCATGTCACAGTCGCTGTTCTTCGCCCATTCAAAAGAGGGGCATTCATGTTAATAAGAGTCCTTAGCCTTCAGTGTATAGTAAAATAAATGGAATACTTTATATGAGAGGATTAGTATAAAAAACATGTACTAAAATTCAGTGTAATATATGAATATAGTTTTATCAAAAACTCAATCTAACTATCCGGTAATTTATAATTAAATACGAAATTTGGGTAACACATTTTAACATAAATGCAATTTTAGTACATAGCCGATATGCGTAAGCTGTAGTCTATTTTTGTATAACCTTCTCTATAATACTCGTTACAAAATAGTGAGATATAAGTATTATTAACATTGGCACATGTGTAGTAAAAACTATTTTTTTTGGCTATCTATGTATCATTAAATATTAAGTGTTTTTATATACAGGGTGTTTATAAATGAATATGGGAGTTTTAACGCTTTATAGTAAATGTTACATTTAACTTATTAGTGTAACTCCTACATCGAATGAAGGACCAACTGAAACAGTTTTGTTTTCAGGCATGTTTGCGCATGTGGGCGAAACGTATGTTAACTTGTTTCCTTTTTTCGCTGATCAGCGCGCTAGTAGAAAAACAGCGACTAGTGAACAGAAAGCGTTTTGTGTTCCCCAGTTTGCAAAAACAGAATCTGCTATTGCTGTGTTCCAGTGGGCACTCATAATGCGAGCATCTGAAGCTTAGTAAATCGTCACGAGATGCTAGAATCGCATTGAGATTCATCTAAATTGAATAGTGTCATAGTGGCATGGACCATTACAGATTAAAAATGTTCAAGATTAAATTTTAATGGGAACTGTTACATATATATATATATATATATATATATATATATATATATATATATATATATATATATACAGGGAGAAATATGAAGTGTTCCTTACAAAATTCTTTTTGTGTTTCATGTAAAAACGAAATGTTTTCGTGAAATTTGTCAAAAAATGATCACGTTATTATCCACAAGTGATATGCTGCCTAATAATTATTTCCATTTAAAATAAAAGCCTATATCAATCTTAATGAATTACCATAATTATAAGTAAAACGTTATATAATCTGATCTTTAACAAAATTTTAAATTCGATCCCTAATTATAGTCGTTTGATATCCTTATTACATTTTCAGTAATAATAGTTATTGTAAGGAAAATTTAATACATACTGTAGATAGTAATAAATATTTAATAATTGTAATCATCAAAAATGAGTTTATTGGCTGTATTTTACACACAATACATATTGTACGACAGCACAATTTACGTTGTTTATTTCATAAGGATAATAATTATAAAGAAATGATTGTGTAGATAGGTAATTTATAACGTACTTTTAAAAAAAATAACTTTAAATTATATAGCTATAATAAATCAATTTATCAGTACTATTCACTCTATTCTATAATTATCATTCTTCTGGGGTTAATATATTTCCATAAATGCTCATATAAATAAAATAACCCTTTTCCATTAAAGATTGCTGGTATTTTTTTACGAATTATTATTTATATTTTTTAATAAAAAGAAGAAAAAAAAAACGTTGAAGAAAAGATTTTAGCAAATAAAAATTTAAAAAGTTCTGAGAGAAATTATGAAAACATTTTAAAATACATTAAATAATTGTTTAAAAGTCATGTGGTTTAAAGAATTCATGGTCAATTTGAAAAATCACCGGTATTCAAAAAACTGAGATATAATAAAGTATTAAAAACTATTTCATGATATTTATTAATTGTAAAAATGTTCAGTTATAGCTATTGAATATTTTAAAGCAATTAATGTATAAAATGAAAAGGTAGGCAGCAGTTATTAATGATAGGAAAAACATGATTTACCTCAATGAAATTTTGGCATAAGACTTAGATGATTATAAGTACTAAAGAGAGCTATTTTTAAATTGTAAATTTATATATGTATATATATAATAAAAGTAAGAATTTCAGTTGTCACAAGAACATAATTGAATACTGAAAATAAACAAGGATTTTATGGGTTTCAAATTACAGCATAACTATTTTGAAAATACACTCACTTCCAAAAGTTAAGCACGGAGGGGAAAATGCTAATTTTCGGAAGCCAATCAGAATAGAAGAGGATGCAATTAGCTGCAGAGGTAGATGGATGTATGCAAATATGTTAGGTAACAGCCAATCGTGCTTTCATGTCAAGAAATATGCAAAAATAGCAGTCTTATAAGAAGCCAGCTTTATGATGGGTTACAGGAGTTGATTGTAAGTGCTGATAGAAGGTGTTTAAAACTTTCGTACAATTTGGTTTCAAGACATGTACGTGTTTCTATGAATTTCAGAAAACGAAAGGAAGATTCTGTTGAGTGCTACAGCGTGCTGTGGGGCGCATTGGAACGGGACAGTCGATCACAGATGGTGCTCTTTTTTCTATTTCGGCGTTCATCATTTCTGTAATTTCACGTTTATGGAAGCAATTCAAACCACACACAGATAGTAGTCGAAGCCCGTAGGCGGTCGCCCAGGGTTTACAACCCCCCTCTGGGATCGATATATTGCTATTGTAGCCAAGAAGCGGAATCGCAAAAGCGACCTCCACGTGTGACATCTATGGTTACAGCGTCCACTTTTAGTGAGGCTATGCTCTGCTGCTACTGCGTCGAGGATTTACATATGAATTGAACAGTATGCCCAGGTACCTCTAGTTTGTGTTTTCTCTATCCATCAGATCAAGAGGGACCCGATTAAAGTGGTGCCAGGAACATGGCAATTGGACTGTATGTCTGACTGGGGCCATGTCATGTTTACTCATGAGTCAAGATTTGCTCTGGAGCCAGATGACAAACCTATAAGAATATGACGTAAAACAGGAACACGCACACTCGGCCCCAAAACATCTGCACCGAACATCCCATGCATTCCGAGGCAGGCATTGCTGGGTGTGAGCAGGGGATTTCGTGCGGATACCGCCGACTGCACATCTCTAAACGGGGGTTCTGTGACTGCTGTTCGGTATCGAGATGAAGTCCTAAAACGAACACATTGTGAGGATTGTACTCTGCGGCGGTTGGTCCTAGTTTTGGGTTTTATTGGAAGAGATAACTACGCGTCCCCACTAGGCGCGGCATCGTCATTGACTACTTCCCAGGTGAAGGATTGCGGATATGGCGTGGCCAGCATATTCGCCGACCTTAATCGCATTGAAAATCTTTGGGATGCTCTCCCGGCCGTACTTTGTATCTTCACGTTTCCCACCTCCAGCCCCCACTCTTATTTAGTTAGGCTAAAGAATGGTGTTATAATTCTGCGGTGATTGACCACTTAATTTAAAGCATTAATGTCCTTTTTCATTTTATGCTGTTTATTTTCACTGAATGCATAGTAATTCTGTTTACTTAAGTCTCAGTGTAACATTATCTGATGGCTTTAAAAATTTAATATTGTTTTCATTTTGTGTATAATTATTGATTTTGTTTCATGTATAAATATATATGCTACTTTACTGCCAAATTTTGTTTCAATCAAAGCAGTATTTGTTAATTTCTTTTCATTCTATATCTTCGTGCTTAACTTTTGGAAGTGAGTGTAGTATAATTAATTTCAGGATTAAAACACATTGAAATCAATATTATATAACTGTAAATTTGTACTAAAGGTTTCAGTCTACGCATTTGTTGAAATATGTGTTCGATTTCATAAATTATTTTTCTAAATCTGAAATATTTTAAGAAATCTTTGAAAATTTTTTGAAGTGATAACTTCCATTGCCGCGTTTTGCCGGAGAGTGAAATTGAATAATGATCTTTAAAAAGCCAATTGTCACGCTCGGTTTTGTAACTCTTGTAACAATGGATCAAAATTTTCCGTAACAATGTAAAGTCCTTTACGCGACTAGTTATAAGTATGAAAAAACACATTCTCAACAATTGGTATTTATTGCGTTATCAAGAACAACAAGTCTTGAAGGACTTTACATTGTTACGGAAAATTACTATACAAAATTCTTCCATGCCGAAGAGAATCTGCATCTCTCAGAAATCTACAAAAGAAATTTAAAAGGTTATCACAAAATAAACTTAAAACAATCACACATATCTTCACAAACTTCATTTCCACAAAAAGGGAATATCAATATATTTTTGAATTGTCAACGTTTACATTACGTACTTTGGATCCTCGATGACAGTGTTAAACGTATGTAACTATAATTTAGCACCCCATACAAGCACTTATGCTCAAAAATATTCATAGAAACAGATGATCAAATTTTCTTTTGTATTAGCAATTCCAAGAGACAATCACAGGCTAGTGGGTTGCTATATATAAAAATAAGAAAGATACGACAATATGTCACTTCTGCCAAAATGGATGTAGCATCAAATACCTGCACTGAATCATATGGGTTTTAATGAGTCATGTATTGGAGAAATTTGTGCAACGAAGCCTGGGAGACAGAAAATGGACAAATATAATTCTAATGGTTACTATTTATATTATTTCGCAAATCATAGTGTAGAAAATTATCGAATTCATTCACAAAATTTAGTTGCGTACACTGGGAAGCCGGGGATGAAAGCTCTCTTCTGAACAAATTGCCTATTATTTTAAGTAAGGATTTTAATGTAGATTTTTCAAAAGACAAATCAAAGTTTTTAGTAGATTTTTTAAATTCAAAATTCAATTTCATTATGTCAAATGATCCAAATGAAAGCCCTACAAAGTACGAAACAGCGCTTGACGGAGTTTTTTTTGAAGTGATAACTTCTATTGGCGCGATTTACCAGAGAGTGAACTTAAATGAACGCCACGCTCGGAAATGCAACCCTCATTCGGCTTTTTCGTGTTCATATGAACATACATACCCCTAAAAACGAAAGTAAAGGAGGAATGTTTCCCTCCGCAACTGTGAAACCAATAGTTTGTCCCCACCAAAAAAAAGTAAAAGTGAAGTTCCTGCTTCGATCTAGGGGGGGCCCCCATCCTCTTTTAAGGCAGGTGGAAAACCCAAATGACCTCGTGGGCCTTTTTAAAAAAACTTACAATCCCTGGCATATAAAAAAAATATCTTTTTATTAGATTTTGGGTCCAAGAACATTTGTTGGGGAAAAATTTAAAACAGACTAATATATTTTTTTTTGTTTTTTGTTTTTCATGTATACAAAATATATAGTAAAAATAATAATGCAATGGTAAAATAATGCTTAATTTATTTTTAGTGAGCTATCTGTTTCTAACCTTTACTTAGTTTTTAATCGATCTCAATGCATGTGCATTTGCGTATCGTAATTGATGTTGCAGATTTTCGTGCTTGTTTAACCGATTTATGTTTGATACATTTCAATTTAAAAAATGGGTTGCAGTAAAAGCCAGCGTGATAAAATAATAAATGGGGTTTATTTTTTCAAAAATAATAAATGAATAAAAAAATAAACCTCTTTAACCAAAAGATATTGTACAAAATAGTCGACTTTTGTAAAGTTGTAAAGAATCTCGTGGGCCACAATATTATTCAAGGTGTGCCACATGCGGCCCCCGGCCCGCGAGTTCGAAACCCCTGTTCTAGGGTAATGAATGCGGGATTCTTTATAATCCTAGTTGAAGCATGAAAATGAAACGTAATATTTTTAAAAATAGGCTTAAAAAAAAAGAAAACCTGCCTAGAATTAAACATGTTTTAAAAAAAACAAATTTTTAAGAACTGTAAATCCGGCAAACCGCACCGGTTTTTAACGCGCACCGGTGTATAACCCCACCTTTCTTTCGCGGAATTTTTTTAATTTTTTTGGATATTGCCATATAACGCGCACCCCCTTTTTAATGAAGAAATCTGAAATATTAGTACGCATTGCTCTTATGTTTTGTACTGTCCCAGGATTTTGAAAAAAATAGTATATTTCTAGAACTAAAACCCTTTAGGTTCATTAAGTACGTCATTTCGTTCAAATAAGCGGTATTCTGATCTATGTAGAAGTCTAATTTCTTCTATGCTCATTTTGGTCTCATCTCACTTTTTGGTCATTTATCCGAGGTATTATTCCAGGCTTTTAAACAAATAGTATACTTCTAGAACTACAACTCTTTTAACTCATAATAGAAGTCGTTCTTTTAGAAACAGTGGTGTTCTCGATACATATAGAAGTAATTTATTTAGGTTCATCTCTTTTGTTATTTTTAAAGCTATCGTTTTTATACCCGGCGTATAACGCGCACCCTTAGGTTTCGATTTTATTTTTTGTTTTCAAAGGGCGCGTTATACACCGGATTTTACGGTAATTAAATAATAAAATTATCATCAGCAATATTGCAGTGATCTTAAGAATAAAAATCTATTTTAGTAAGCGAGTCGGAATAGCAATGAGCAAATGGTTCTATTAATCACATTACTTAAATATACTTTGAGTCTAAAAAGAAAATTAAAACAATGAAAAATTTTAAATAACAAAATTAAGTATACAGGTATTAAGAAAAAGTCACATTATAAATAATTTAAATACAAGAAAACAAAATATAAGTAAGAAGAATTTCTTTGCAGCAGCACCGGATATATTTGTACAAAAATCCCATACAATGACAAAAGAGCTAGTATAACAGAGTTTATGTGATATAAACCTTCTGATTACATCCCTTCTTAAAGGTTTTGACCTAGATTCCTCTTTTCCGAATCAATTACCTGCCATACTATCTATCCCTTTGCTTAAATTAATTCATGGATATAATTAAATATTGTTAAATTAATATCAAAATTCTCAAAAGCCGGATCGGATCTTCTGAACAAATTACCTATGATTTTAAGTGGGAATATCAAAGTAGAGTTTTTGAAAAAACAAATCAAAACCATTAGTTGATTTTTTAAAATCAAAATTCAATTTAATTATGCCAAATGACCCAAATGAAGCACAAGGAAATACGGAACAACGCTTGATGGACATTTTTTTACAGATATTTAAATAAAATTTTGAATCTAAAGGATTTATAACCTATTTCAGCTACCATAAACCTATTGTTTCCTTCTAAGAATACAATTAATTCCCAAACATGATTGTACATTTCGCAAAAATTTACTTTATGAGTACAGACATATGAATAAATAATTTTATAGGACAATACTAATATGTCCTTGTTTTTAATACACCTAACTAAACGCTGAAATAACATAATAAAATTTGAAGTTATCACTTCTATCGTGTGGTTAAAGCACACACACTTTTTTTTAGATATCTTATTGTATATAATTCAAAGTAGTTCTTCCTTCTCTTATTTAAAAATCGTCTGGCACTATCAAGCTCTAATCTCCTTTGCGTTGTTAAATTAAATTTAGAATATTGATTTGACTCAAATGATTTTATTAACAATATCATAATAAAATCTTTTTTTTAACTCAGAAAAAGTTTCTTCATACATGTTAATTTAAAACCCAAAACGAAGATAATAGTTAGTTACACACAATTACACTAGAAACAATATGAAGTTCATTGGCGTCGAGAATAGGAGTTTTGAGCCACGATCAAAAGATGTGAATAATACCAGAACAATATGTTCTCCTCTTAAATTTAACATCAAAGTGAATGCTCTGACCCTTGAAATATTTAGCTTACTGCACTCTGGCGTTTAAAGACGAGATCAGAAATTGCTCAGAAATTGTTTCTAGGTTGAAAAATCCTAATTTAATTCAAATTTTGGCGATTAAAAAAAATTACATCAAATTCCACCAAAATTTCTTTTTTTCTGGATATAGTTTCTACCCAATGTGATGGCAATAGAAAAAACGACAACAATTCCCCAAATTGGTGATACATACAATTATGTTCTAAAAGTAGTATCCAACCCAAATCTTAAAACGTGAGACACACACACAAAAATAGTAATACTGTACAAAACTTTCTTTTATCTTATCTTCTTTAAACCATCAAATAAAGGAACATGGAATCAGAGCTCTGTTTGCAAAACACTTTAAGAAACAAAAACTCTAGATCAACACTTTTTATCTGTCTTTACAAATCGAAACTCCATGATTCCGAATGTTTTTCACATAAAAGAAACTTTCTAAGCGATATACTTTTCTTTTTTTCTCTTTCCCCTTTCAAGAAGATACATTTGATGGTGATTTAGATCCAACTCAATTAAGAAACACTCTTTCTAGATAGAGAGTCATCAAATTACCCTGAATTGATTCCAGAGGATTCTTTGTTGCAGGAGGAAATGAAAACCGAAGTTGATCGTAGTCCTCTTTTGTTGATGTCTCAGAAAAAGAGAAATCTTTTAGACAGATCACTCATGTCCTATTTGCGAGCTTGCTTATTTGCTAGTCGAAGGGCTTAACGAAACTCTTGACTGACGGAAGAGACTATCGGCAAGATGGACATTTAATCCGTCTTCTTCAACCGCTCTTTTCGGATTGTGGATGGTCGAAAGCCTCGGATTTATTTGCGGGAGAGCCCAGAGTAGATATTAAACATGTACCTTTTTCCGCGTTAACCTAACCCTCAATTATTTTTGATACTTTTGATATTAGTACATCAGATGTATGTAATTTTTACAAAAATAAAGCCACGTTTTCAATGAAAATATAATAGTCACCAGAAATTTTAACTTTGTTAAAACTGTTTGCGCAGATTGGAATTTATAAACTGGCATCTCCACATTTTCACTTTTTACTGAATTTATTAGGAGCAAACTGAAAACTCTTCCTATTAAATTTCCCATTATATTATCCCCCCCCATTATATAATCCCCATTAATTTCATCTTGAACATATTTTTAATTTGTAACGTGGTCTTAGCCTTCAGGACTCTTGTGTAAATAATTACTAACAACTCGCCTAATGGGAATCTATAGAACGATATCTTTCCCTCAATGAAAAAGCGCCATCCACGAAAGACTTGATTTTGTAACTTCCGTTTGTGCCGCTTGATCTAAAAGGCTCGAGATACTCTGGAAAATCTATCTTTGTCTTCTTTACGTAGCTGCAGCCAGTTTTAGTCTCTGTGCCTTTGTTGTGCCGTCCATTTCTATGTTTCTATGTGGTTAATATAAAATTACCCAAATTACTGTTCCAGGAGACTGCCTCGTCAATAACATCAATGCAACAAAGCAACATCAATATTAATTTAACATGACATCAACCATCTCAATAATGATAATCTCGTTACAGTAATTATTACCAATGGACACGATTATATTTCACATATTATATATATATATACAGTCGACTCTCGATAATTCGGACTTTCGATAATACGAACCTCTCGCTAATTCGAAGTACATGCTCAGCCCCTAGAAAAACCCTTGATATTTCGAACTAAAACCATACATTTTGGTACTCTCAATATTTCGAAGTAAAATTTGTGGTTGGCCAGACTACAACACGCGATCATTCGAATTTATCCTATAAAACTCTCGATAATTCGAACCTTCAATATTATGAAGTTAGATTCGCTTCCTGTACCTAATTATACCACGAGCGGTTTTTTTACTGAACTTATTTTCAGTCCAAATTGTGCATGTGATAGAATAACTACTTGTTTATTATATTTCCGGTATTTGTGCTAAGCAGAATTTTGATTTATTCCTAAGCCCTCTGTTTTCTTCCGTTGATACCCAAGCTTTAGATGGATAAAGGAAAACTGTTTTTATTCCCTGTGCAGTTATGAGTGATGCTTTTTACAAGTATTAAATAATTTTGATTTGCCTTGAGTATTTTTTAAAAAATAATGAACACATTTAAACAGATTTTTAAATAAATTAAACACTCAAACTACATCCAAGATAATTCAGGGAATGTTTTATGGCAGAGAATTGAAAGGGAGAAAAAAAACCTTTATATAAAAGTAGAGGCAAAGACAGGAGAAAAGGGGATTGAATTTATTCTATTTTTTTTAAAAAAGAGCGGTAATGTGCCACTAAGTTCTCTAAGTTGAGCCCCCTCTTAAAGTTATACCCCGTAGCTGAGTGTGAACTGAATACCCCTTTTGTTTTCCCTTTTAGATTCCAAATTTTAAATTAAAAATATTATTTTACTAAAGTTGTGGTGATTTACGTTTCCTATGTTAATTTCGATAAACCTTGGGCCACTACTTTACACCTCACCTCAGTGTCGATTCCCCCAAAGGGAAAAGGAACACATGTTTTTTTTAAAAAGTACAAGGGGAAAAAATTTTGAAAAGCAAAAAGGTGATAGAATAGTTAAAAAAAATGAGAGGAAGGTCGTTTAGCCAAAGCTTTTGAAACCCCACTAAGTTCCTCCACTATTCTGAAGAAAAAGAAAAAAATATTAAGATTTTCGAGTAGAGGAGAAAACGCGTTAGTAAAGAATTTAAACGTCTTAAAAATTGTTTAGTTTCATGAATGAAAAGGAAAGAATATTCCGTTTTGTGGCTTTTTTATTGAAGGAAAAGGCTGGGATTGGCAAAGAATTGGGAATCGATTTTTTGGCTAGGAGGGATGGCTTACAAATTTTAAGAAAAGAAATGGATAGTCTTCAAAAAATGTGCAGGAAAGCTCAAGTGTTGACATTAACGTTTGATCTATGGCAGAACCCTTCGATCTAATAAAGGAGTATGAACCACGTAACTTTTCAGCACGGAAGAAGCCGGGATTTTTTTTAAGTGTTTCAGAAAAAAATTTACATTCAAAAAGAAATATATGAGGAAAAAATATAGCAAGGAGAGGTTAACTATTTTATGGCTGTAAACATGGACGGCCAGAAAAGATTACCCCCTCGTCATAGGGAAAAACTGCAAAACCTCGGGTTTCAAAGCATAAACTGTTCCATACCAAAATCAAACAAGAAGGTATGGGTGACCACCGCACTTTTAATGAAAGCTTGGTCTCACTGAACTCGGGTATGAAAAAAAAGAGAAACGACATATTTCCCTTTTTTTTAGACAACTATACTGTGCACAAAACGGCCCCACAAATGTGAAACTTCAATTTTTCCCCCCAAACTCAACCTCAAAAAACAGCCACTCGACCAGGGCATCATAAAAATTTAAAAATTTTATCGGCGTGAAGTGTTAAAGGTTCTGGGTTCCGAAAATCAGCAGAACGTAACTATTTCTTATTTTAACAGCTTTTATCATGATTGACAAGGTTGAAGAGCTGTTTCCCCCTTTACAATTCACAGGGGTTTTAAAAAAATCAGGCTTCCCCCCGAATTTTAGTTTATGTGGATGATACACTCACTGAATTTAATGCTGAACCATCCCTTTGGGAAGCTCTTTTCAGAACAAGATTTGACGACAACGGTTTGGTTGACACGGGCATTGCTGATGGGGAGCTAGTTTATTTGACGCTGAAATTGTGACCTTGGGTCCAAAAAAAAAAAGTGATGAAGACGAATCGGGGGAGTTGACTCCGTAACCTGTCCGAAGAAAAAAGAGCCATAAACAAACGGCAACTTTTTCCATCAAAATATGTTGATGCAGACATTTTACAGGCTTATTAGTTCTAGAAAATCTATTGAAAAGTTAGATTGAATGCTTTAAAACAAAAAAAAAATTAAAAATTTTTTTTGACAAAAAAGGGTTAATTATGTATAGTATTTATATTCTTTTAATAGTTGTTTCCAAGACATAAGTGTATTCTTTTAATACAGGGCTTTTAACTTTTTTTTTATTTTTATACTGTATAAAATTATTTAAAAAAAATTTTGTACAAGTCGTTTTTTTACGTTTTAATTTAAAAGTGTTAGAAAAAAAAACCTCTTCGTGTATTTTGAGATTTTTTACACTTGATAATTGAACCTTGAAAATTGAAGTTTTTCATTGGTCCCCCCTTTGAATTATCGAGAGTCGACTGTATATATACAGAAGGGGATTGTATTTGGGAGGTCTGGGGGTAGAAGTTTTGAGGTCCATGGTCTAAAAAGTCGAAAACTGAAATAGTAAAAAGCCCTGATTTTAAATTCTCAAAAAAAAATAATAGCTAATAAAAAATTAACGGCTAAAAAAAAATTGTAAATTTATTTTTAAAATAAATTATAGACCTTACTTATTAGCTTACAATTTCGCTATATAACTATAAGCCATGATCTCTCTTTGGCAAATTCATCGATTATTTTTGCCGTATCTGTATGGTCCAAAACCTTGATCTATATATAATATGGCAATGGTGTTCAGTTTGTCTTTTCCCATACTATACAATTTTTTAACTTTTTAAAAAAAAAAATATCTCACCTGATGCATTTGATATGGGTATAGTTAAAAAAATTTTTTCAAAAGTATCTTTTCATTAGGAAATGCCATTTATTTTACAACTGATAATTTTAGGGGTTTTTATTGTATCTTTTGTTTTTTTTTAAAAAAAAAAACTGATCCAATTATCGTTAAAATTAAACGATTCAATGACGCTTTTGCATTGAGTTAAAATGACAAGCTTATAAGAACTGAAATTTTGTATTTTTTTTTTTAAAAACTTTTTTTAAATATTTTTTTCCCAAAATTTAAAATGTAGTTTAAATTTTTTAATCGTTTTATATAATTTTTGAAACACGCTTTTTATTAACTTTATTAGTAGCATACTGAATTGGGTACAATTTTTAAAGAAATTGTAATTTTTTACATTATAAAATTTATACATAATAAATTATTAGATTACAATGAATATCCTTTAAAATTGTCGGGGCAAAATATTTTAATCAAGAAGGAATCCAAATCACTATTAGAATGGTAATAAAGCAAAAAGAAAAAGAATTTGTGCAAGGATTCAAATTTAATCTTGCAAAATAATGGCTCTCTAGCAGTCTTTGAGTAGATTCGAAAAATTATGTATTTTTTTTACTTGTTCATCAATAAAAAAAAGGGGTATATTTAAGTAAAAAATATTTTTTTTTTTTTGAAATTTCTTTTTAAAATTTTGAAAAATAAATCAAATATTTAGAAATTATAGATTGGTTTAAATTTTTTTATTACTAAAAAAAAATTATCGTTTCTTTTATGATAACAAAAAAAATTATAAAAGATAAATATATTATTCAATATTTATATTATTCAATTTTTTATATTCAATAAATATGTTATTCAATATTCATAAAATATTTCAATTTATAGCTATATTTAAGGTCCTTTATGCATGGTAAATAATTAATGAATGTACTCAAAAGCTAATTAAAATGTTTTGTATTTTAAATAAACTACTACCATTTTTTATAAGCGACTAAAAAATTATTTTTATACGAGGGGAAAATAGTATTTTTTCATTTGAATAACAATGCCAACAGAAAATGTTTTGAGTAGATGATTTCGGTACATTCAAGTTACGAAAACATACACTTAAGTACGTTAATCAACATGAAAATATTCAAAGAAACTGATGACAGAGTTATTTATATATGTAAATCGAGAAGAATGAAAATAAATAAATAAAATAGTGAAAGCATAAATGCAAAAAATACTTTTTTCCCTTTATCTTACGCAATGATTGGGCATTAAATCTTAAAAACCTAAAAGAGAATTTGAATACGAAAACATACTTTTTTGTTGTTTAAATATGGTTTTATCTTTGGTCTTATCTGTATAAGCACAGGAAGCTAAAAGAAATTTGTCCGTAAGTCAAATTGATACAAAATTTCCTAAGTTTTCTTCGAAAAGGAGTCTTTTTTTACAGGGTCATTCTGCATTCGGAAATTTTTTATGGTTTGAAGCCAGTGACATACTATTTTATAAACGTAAAAAGTAACTCTATTAATATGACCATTAATAACATTTTACGACTTTTTGCTTACACATGTCCGGGAACCCTGTAGCTAGGAGAGTCCGTATCATTGATCCGGGAGTAGCTACGCCCCTGATAAAAAGGAATGTTCCTCAGAATTTGAAACCCATTTTTATTATATGTTTCATCTGCGGTAGTGCGAACCGTTCAAGTTCGCATGATTTCAAGATTTAGTTTACAAATTGTTGAGTTTCAGAGATCTACAGTAATAAGGTTTACGACAAAGTGCACATTTCGTACGATAGGAATATTGTCAAGTTTTCATGAGCAAGAGTACATTTTAGTTTTTGATCATGCTGGGGCCCCGGTGTACAGCATCCTCCACTCCGCTCAAAATGGCCAGCCCTCTCCATAGTTCCCTTTCTGTCTATTAGAAAAACTTAAATTGTTGATGTACTAAAAGGAAAACATTATCAAACTAGAAACACGCGTGTTTTCTCAAAAAGTAAGCATATAAAAGAAAATAGTGTAAAAATGATCCCATGAAACCAAAACAATAAAAAATTAAAGAACAAGATTCACATTACTTTGCTAAATTAAATTTAAGTTGACCGATGGTAAAAAATGCCAGAAAAATTCAGACCTTATGAAAGTTTCAGCGTAACCAATTATTTCAATAGCCGAAGAGCCTCTACATTTTTTTTCAAAAAAATTCATTCCTTTTTTCCTTTATTTCATTATTTGATTCGTTCCTCGATTTAGAGGAATCTCAGTCTCACTTTAATATTTCTGTCGTAATTATTGAAATAAAACTGAACCTAAACATACAAAATACTTCAATCTCTTTTCCTAGATTCTCAAAATATATAAACACAAAAATTCAGATAACAATAAATCACGAACCTTCGAATGCCGAATTCTTTCGAAAGAAATAAACACTTGCGGTTGTTTGTAGTTATTAATATATTAGACAAAATTTTCAAAGTACCAAAAACTTATATTAAAGGCCAAAATACTGTAAAATATTAAAAAAAAAAAAAAGACCTGGACAAATATATAGTATAATCACAATTACAAATAATATATGAGGGCAACACTAATTACAATACGATTCAAGTCGCGAGTAAACATTGGGATTGCAATATCGGTACAAGATTTTTTGTTGTACATTAAATTTATAACTGGAGCCCATCAGCTTGAGGCTCCTGGCGGCCTCCAGGTCCTCTAACAGCTTACTCCGCATCTTTATATGTATATATAATGGTCTTGAGTACTATAAGGCTTCACGTGATAATTGATTTCTAGTTTATCCGTCTAATGGGAAATAATCACAATTTTTCTCCCAGAAACTTAGAGTTCTGCATTTATAAAACAGGATAATGTAATCTTGCTTCTCCCGCAAATTAGAACAAATCAGAAAAATCTGGATCAGATATCATGGGATTCGAACACCTTCCATTTAACCAAAATTATAAAGGATTGAGTGAACGACAATATTTTTGTGTGCAGCTGACATTCTTCGTCTCTGTTGTGTTGTATTTTGTAGCTGTTTGTTTTCCTGTGTCCGAGGCATTATTTTATACTAGAGTAAAATAAATATGAATTTTTAAATTATGAAAACCTCTTGCTCCTTTGCACACTTGCAACCACAACTAAAAACGGATGATCTCAATACAAAAATGTATTAAATCAATTCTGTAATATTCCATATATATGGTAGAAAACTTGCTTTCCAGTTTGTAACTATAATTGTAACTTTTTTAACTGCCAAAGTTATCCGTCGGCTGAGTTTCCCCTCCAAAAGTTTTCATATAACCCTCCGCGAAAGTTGTTGAATCTTCTGACTTGGAACTGCATGCGAGTAGCACCTTCATGCAATAAAGTCACAATTACACAATCCTAACGCCAAATTCTTTGAATAACAGAACCAGCGTTCATGAATACTTTCTAACAAACTGTTAATTGAACATTAATGATAAAGGGATTACAAATAAAAATCAGATTTCTAGGGATTTTTCCAGAGGGGAATTGCTATTTTGTCACGTTTGTAAGCATAAATATTTTTTAAAGAGGCGTTTTCATGTCAGATAAAAGATTCTAATGATACTTCATTCATAACTTCATGAATTCCAAGATTTCAAACATTCTGGGCGAATCAAAATAGTCAAACGTTAATTGTTTGAAATTGATTATCAATACGCATCTGATTCAGGACATTGATTTCTGTTCATAGATAAATTCAATAAAACAGCTGAACTAATTTTCAAAAATTGTTACATAACGTGATATTTTGAAATTAATTTTTTTAAATTCCTCACTTTTACCCTTAAATTAACTGTATTAATTAATATTTTTGTCGTACAATTATCATTGTTAACTTCGACGTCGTAGACACTTGAAGGAAATTTTCTTAATGGATTATATTTTTGCTTATTTTTTAACTTTATAATTAAGTTACGAAATTTGTTCCACTTGGTTGTATAATAAATTAATCTAAAAAAATACTATTTCAGCTTTTTTCAAAACATTTATTTCAAATTAGTTAAATATTCACACACAAACAATATTCTTTTCTTTTTGTGCTAGAGTTGATATAGGTGTTCATTTAGTAAATTTTTCTGAAGATGTAGTTTAGCAATCTATAAAAATTACTGTTTTGAAGCGATTACTAGGATAAAAATAATATTAAAATATTTCTTTTAAAATGCATCTATCATTTGAAATTTTCATGATATATTTTTATGTTTTCTATAAATACTTTAAGAGAAGAAACTCTATGGAATCTATTTCATTTTATAGGCTGAAGATAAATTTGAATTTAATCAGAGAGTTTTCACTTCATTGATTTTCCAAAACGTCGAGAGTAGTACAACATGTATTAAAATTTGCTTCTGCAAGCAAATTTGTTTAAACACAATGAAATGTTTCAAAAATCTTTTAAAGTTTATCAAAATATCAATATTTGATTGTCTGTAAAAATAAAGTAATATCAACTGTATTCTTTGATTTGCGTGGTTTGTGCATTATGAATTTTTGCCAAATGGCTATAGGGTCTATAAAGATTATTTTGAGAGTATTTTGCATCATTTGCGTAAAGTAATTTTTCGAAAAATACAGTCGGACCTCTATACAACGAAGTCGCTAAATCCCGGAAAAAAGTTGGTTATATGGAAAATTCGTTATAAAGCGGTTCACCTTTCAGTTCTTTTCATAAACCACATAAAAAAAAAATTTAAATTCATAAACACTATAAATTAATAATTTTAATTAATAACTTATTTTTACCAACAAATATATATTTATTTCATGTAATCTTAACTATAAAAAAAAAACAAAGAAAGAAAAACTGCAAGGAAAGTTTTTTGACTCCTTTATCTACTTCCTGAAAATTAAATATTTTTCTTTGATGCTCAAGCATTTATGTTTTTACATTTTTGAGCTATAAGAAACGAAGTTACCAGTACGATTGATCAACACTACAAATGAACTGAGATGAGATCAAGGAAAACAGACAACTCCAATGACGGTGAAAGGAAACATCGAAGATGTTTTCAGTGAACTGGACAATGGGAGTTATAAGTTGCACTTCTTGTAGGAAACGCCCAGAATTCTATTGCTCTTGGAGAATTAGACACCTCAAGATTTATGACCACCATAAAATGTGCTAAAAGAGATAACAACTTGAAATGTCCAGAAATACTTTAAAAATAAGGAGAAAAACATTGAGTCAAAGAGAAAAAGTTCGCTATATAGAAAATGCACTTCGCTATTTTAAGAAGGAAATCGTGAAATGTTCTTGTTTCCAGGAAAAAGTTCGCTATACAGAAAAATTCGCAATATAGAGCTTCGTAATATGGAGGTTCGACTATATTTTAATCATGAAGGGATAACTCATGGATTTTACATCACCATAACGTGAATTCTCAAAACAAATGGCTTTATTAATCGTGATTTTGTAACAAAGCATTCAACAAATACAGTTTTAAAAGCTATTTATTTACGTTATATGACACTTTGAGACTTCTTACCTAAACAGTTGAAATTGATTCTTCGTGGTCATTGTTTCGATTCTATTGATACAAACGAACGAAAGCTGTATACGATTCTTGTAGTTTCACAATAAAAAATTAAAGACACGTTTAGGGGATTGGAAAATCGTTAGTATAAGTGCGATGATGAAGAAGGTTACTTAGATGAGGTAACAAATTTTGATCAATAAATTGATATTTTTTATTTTACGATATTTTTACGGGTCCTTTTTATTTAATTTAATATTTTTATAGAAATTAATCCTTGATTATGTATATATTGTTACGAATTTTTTTGTAAATAGTGTAAATAATTTACATTTGGATGTGTAATACATTTATATTTATTTTATGCTAACACTGTAATATTCATAAGCAATGTCGTTCCTTACGCTACAGTAGCAATTCAATGAGATCTTGGCAAAATCTTGGCGATAGAGCCAATTTGGCGACTTTGGCGACCATTTTCACATCATTGGCGACCATGATGGCGAGTTTGAGACCCTCTGGATTCTTCTAGAAATTAGTGTATTTCTCCACTAATTTCACGCTCTATGACGCGTGCGGATTTTTCTGGAAGTTTCCATCGGGTCTATAAATAGAACGGTGCTAGCCGCAACGAGTCAGTCTTGATTCAACCAGTGATTAGTGAGCATTGTTTTGATTACCTATTAGCTCGGCTGTGCTTCTGAATAATCTTTTACATGCGTGTATTTTAAACACCGATAATTGTGTTTGATTTCTGTTGAAGGTGTGCAGACCATCTGAGATTTACTCTGTGAATATTGCATCGGAATTTTGTATTTAAAGAACTGGATTTCCGATAACAAATTCGCATCGCTCTTAAAGAACTGTTATTTTCTTTGTGACTGTTTTGCATAAAATCCTCGAAAATTTCTTACGTAGATCCGGAGGGATCTACGTAACAATATGTTTCCATTAAAAACATTCTATGCATACAAATATTTTTGCAAACTGAAATATTTCGTAGCATATTTATTGTTCGAAAAACAGAACTTATCTCGAAAGTTATTAATAAAATAATGAAATGAATTTATATGACGAAGTAATTATAGACAACCAACACACTTCCTAAGAAATAATTGATCTGCAACATTTAAAACTAAATATCTTAAACATTTAATCGGCTTCTTTTTATTTAAAATTTTGAAATATTTCCGTATATAACTTCGCGACTTATTTTTCAGAATAAAATGAAGTATTCGAATCATTGAGAGATAGAGGAAATTTAAATTGTTCAGTGCAATTTCTATTTGAAAAATCAATTAAAAGTATATTTCAGAGAGAGAGAGAAAACATTGTGAATCTCTTAAACAATTTTTCTTTCTAGTTTTAAAATTTAAATCCACATATGCGAACTTTCTTTTTATCATACAAACAAATAATAGTAGAAAAAAATGCATTAATAATTTGAATACAAACAGAATTAATTTTAAAAAAGGAAAGAAGAAAATTAAATTTTGAGAAAGAAAATAAGTTTCCTGAATGTGTGAATTTTTTTGACAAAGAATTCTTACAAGATGACAGAAAAATCTCAAAATTCAAAAAAAATGTCCAACAAGTTTTTTTTTTCCTTTAATTTTTAGTATTTTTCTAAAATTTTGAAAAGTTATGTGACTAGTTTAATGTAAATGTGTTATAGTTTGTACAATCCTGTGTGATAAAGACTAGATAAAATCTGATAATTCATGTTGAATATTTATTGTAATTATTTTAAACTATTTTATTTGCATTAATCAATATGTGAAGTTTGAAATCAAAACTGAAATTGTAATATAATAACCATCTATACAGCTCAAAAAATGTATTTATATTTACAGCGTTCCATTTAAAATTCCTGTTTAACCATAATTCCAGCGATTAATTATGTGAAAATATAACACATCGAACAGAAATTTCATTACAATCATGATTTCTTCTTTTTAAGCGACCATAAACACACAATAACATATCGGAATTTTTTTTCTAATTTAAAATAAAAAATCATCGAACGAATTTTCCTCTTTTTATAGAATGAAAAAAAAAGTATTTAAGAATGTTTGAAACACCTATAAAGATTCTTGCTACGGCAATTATTTTAAGTTAAAATGTATTTGTTTTCTTCTTATGAACACGTAATATAAAAAAAAAAAATTGTAAGTCACTTCCTACTTATAGATCAACAAAGAAAAATTTAATTTTAGCTACTTTTTATTAAATAGTTACAATTAATATAAATATAAATATATATATATATATATATATATATATATATACATATGACCGAAACACAACATTAAGTGGTAATTAATTTTTATTAATTATCAGTAAGGTATCGTATTGTGATTTAAAACAATCCTTAAGATAGAATGCTTTAAAACGTGAGGAAAAAAAACTTTTCAAGTTTTGACACAAGTCGCCAAAAAGGTCGCTAAGTCTGTGACGTCTCTCGCGTCCTTCTTCTAACATAACTCCTAAGTTCTTTGACGGCCACGATTAATGGCAAAACCTTTCCAACCCAATACCAAGAAGAAAAACGGATCAAATATGTAAATGAGATATACTTTAAAAGGATAGAAGCTTTGATGAGAAGGAGCGGCAAGTTTAGAGATAACTTAGTGTGGAATCATTCGGATCAAGAGTTAGATGTCCTATAGCTCTAGAAGAAGGATACGTTCATATAAATTAAATTATAAAGAAGTCTGAATCTTCGCATATAAAATTAAGTTATAAGTATTGCCTCAATTGATGAAGGAAAGAGACTCTGCAAAAGGTAATATTTTGTATAGGAAGTTAGATGAATCAGTTAATTTATTATAATTAAGATAAATGATCTAGTTGCGGGATCTGACGTGAATATAAGGTTTAATTGGGTGTTAACTCTCACTTTAAGAAAGTTGTTAATTAGAATTAAGTAACATAAGTTATTCTTAATAAAAGTTGTATTAAGAATCCAATATGTCTCATCATTTAGATAATCCTACACCTCTAGCTTACGCGGATCCTAATAGACATAGTCATCACATGATGGCTACGTCGCAAGTCACCAAAAATGATGCCAACGTAGATGTATTTGTAATTCTTTAAATAATTAGTTTTAATCAATTAATTTTTATTAATTATAATTAAATTATTGTATTGTCATCCCAAATAATCATGTATATAAAATTTCAGCTCAATGGAGCGCTTTAAAATGTATTTTACTAACGATTGAAAATTTCACCAAGATAAATAAAAAGAATATATAGAGAATGTGAGCTAATCTTAGGAATTAGAAAATTTATTATGTCTTAATGTTGCTTTTTAATTATAACAAATACCAAATAATTAATCAAATGTTCTTAAATTTTGTAAAGATAATGCAAGATAATGTGATAAAGATTTTGTAGAATAATTTATGATTATTTTTTTTATTGAAAACAATTATAAAATCCCCGTGCTCCACAAAGTATCACACGGGGCTTATAGAAGTAAGTATTAAACACACAGGGGAAACAAAAAATTAAAAAAAATAATAATAAAATATTGAGGTTAAGAAGAAATACAAATCTTTACAACAAATTCACAGAAATTTTTGAAAGTATTTCTGGTGGAAAGAAGTTGGTGAAAATTCGGAGGCCAATTTATATTAAGTCCCTTGAAAGCCAGTCTTAGGATCTTTCTTTCTCTGGCAAACTTGGACCACAGAAGGAGCACATGTTCTACATTTTCCTCGCCTCCAATATTACAATCAGAGGAAGATGACGGAACTAAATTAAATTTGTTCAAGTAGCTTTGAAATTACCATGACCAGTGAGAAATTGGGTTATTTTGTAGTTAGTGTAAAAATGATGGCATGAAAGTCTCTTATTAATGGTTGGGAAAAATTTCTTTGTTATGCTCCCTTTATTAGAAATGAGATATTCTTGGTTCCAAGACTTCACCCCATTCTTTCTTTCGTGATCCTCTTGTAAAACGATTTAGGAATATTAACGTGTCAATGTCAATTTTGCGCTTGGTTGCAGCCTTTGCAAGCCAATCGGCTCGCTCATTCATTTATGTGATTAATGTACAACAAAAATTCATTTCATCAATAAGATCAATAATAATCATAAATTATTACAATTTAAATGCAAAATTGAGTTATTTTTTCAAGGTTCCTGTCATTCAGCCATTCTAAATTCATGAGTTTGACATTCGTCCTACGGAAATTGTACTTTCCACTTCATACCTAGACAAGTGAATGGATTTGAACAAAATATAGTTCATCCAGAAGCACAAAAAATAAAGATATCTCTGGAATCATGTTTTTCTTCCGATCTCTAAAATTGTGTTATCTGTTTTAATGATTCATTTTAAATACTTACGAAGTATTTAGATGTATTTTCAAAAATCGGAGTAAAAATATAAAAACTGAGAAACTATCATTACTTTTGATCATCCTGTTATACTTTGTTACATTTTATCTTTGCGTCTGAGGAAGAAAATTAGAATTCTATAGGATTAAAATGACGGTCATGATTTTTGGTAAATGAGCTTAAGCTTGTATATTTTTATTGGGGATCGTTCTTTTTATCATCTTATTTTATTCATAATCTCCTAAGAACGCTCCTTAGAAGATTATAGACATCTACAGTTTCAGCTGCATTTATTCTTTACAGCATTTAATCGGCTTATGTGGTATTGTAAAATATTTAAAATCGTATCGAAACTCATACTAAGTTCATATAATATGGTTACATACAACTCAACAATTTTAATACTTAGACAAATGCTTATCTCATTATCATACAAAAAGTATGTTGTCATTGTTTTATATAGTAATTATATTTAAGCTTATCTGTCACTATTACATTTGTATTTCTTACACTCAATATAGTAAAGCGAATTAAATTCAACTATAATTTAAATACGTATTTTCTCTTGAAGTAATGGTCTATCGTATAGTTCTTAATACTTACATTTTAACTTATTTTTAGAAAAAAATATATTCTTAAAGTTAGATACTATTAAAATTGCTTAAAAAAAGAAAGTGAAAGGAGTGTAGATATTAAACAAATGCATAGTTTTAAAAACGTAAAAATCAAAAGATATCCAAGAAAATTAGATTCAACATCTCAAATTTATATCTAAAATTGTGATACATATAAACTTTATTCGTAAAATAATAAAATTAAAACTCACATTTTCAGACCAAAACATTTTTAAAAAATAACCTCAAAGCAAATGGGGCATTACGTTTTTTAAACAAAAAAAAAAAAAAAAATTGCGGCTTCAGTACACAAAATATTTCATTTAAATCTAGTGAGTCACACATATATTTTCTTAACCTTAAGCAGACGGGTTAGTTTTGAAGAAACTGTTCTTAAGATTCATACTTTCAATTGTACTCGTTTTTTCTCCTCTTCTGTCAATAATTGACACTACTATGTGTTCATGGACAATGACAAGAGATTGTTATTCTCACCTGCGGAACAATAAAGGTCTATGAGAATCAAAAATCGAACCAAAAACGAAATTTCTGAAGCAAAAGAGCTTGGAGAAGTGATTGATGACAGTGAGTTTTGAAATACCATAGTGTTCGAAAAACATTTAAGAGATGAAGGAATTTTGTGGTTGATTTTTGAGCCAAACGCGCCTGTAAAGAAGCTATTTATTTTGGTTCAAATATCGGCTTATATCTTTTAAGGGTTAATATATTCGTCAATGATGATTTATTGTCATAGAAATTAAATCTTATCTCTGTACATTATTACTAAGGCAACAATGGAATCTTTATATATGAATAATGTGTAGATTTCAACTAGAATTTTTGAAAAATTCACATTATTTTCAGAGTTACCACCAATTGAAATATAATTATTGGCGTTTTTTCCTTAAAATTGCTCCACTCTGTTGTAGTAAAATATGGATAAACCCACTTCTAATTTATATATTTCAAAAATTCTAGTTGAGCCTTTGTAGAGAGGTCTGAGCTATAGACAGGCAAAATATTATTATAATAGAAGCATTTTTCACAAAAGGAGAACATTTTGAAAAAAGATTATTCTAAGTTAATTTGATGCCAAAATATTGTATTTAAATAAATGTTATTTTGTCAAAATGTCCTTAAAACAATTTTATGCATGTATTCTAATCTAAGTGACACTATAAATATCATAAAAATTATCCATTTATGCGCTTTTTTAAAAACACGGTTCCGAACGTAGTCGGATACCTTAACATGTTGATCTACATTAAATATTACTTTGAGATATATTCTTCGAAGAATGTGTATGGAATGGGGTTCCACGAAAGAATCTTTAAGTTCTGGAGATGCCATGAAGTGAAAAGGTTTGGGATCCACTAGCTTAGAGTATCTGTACGATACTGAGTATTTCAGTAATCTAAAAAAAAAGGATCTTGCTTATTATAAAAGACCGATGTCCAAATCATCCCTGAAGCTTTACATGCGTGATTCAAAGTAATCAGAGATTTTTTTTTACTTAAATCAAGTCAATATATATGCCTATTTATTTTTCTCACCCACGTTTCGTTTTGCATTGCTAAAAGGAACCTAATACCGTTTGCCACCAGTGTCACACAATGGCTAGAAATCTACAATTATTGTGTTTATTTTTCAAACATAATTTTTTTTAATTTCGGAGCAGCTTTTGTTACTTTTTCTGCATAGGAATATGAAACGTCATCTGTGATATATATTCAAAATTTAGATATGCTTTTTATTGGCTGAGCAACAAACATATGCGTGGATGCTAGTTTTTATATCTGTAACTTATCCCTCAGACAAATGTTTGATTCGACAAATACCACTTATGTATAATACACGTTTTTACTCGGTACGTAGAATTTATTGGAACACTGCAAAGAGCTGTATTTTAAAAATATTTTTGTGTTGAGATATCTCCTTACACATCCTGCTTCTCATTTCATTTCTAGTATTTCTCGCGCACTGCATCCTTTAAAAAAATATTGATGTAGTGAAAAAAACTAAAACACTAAACAGCGACAACAGCATTTTTGGTGATTTTAGTATTTCGACGATCTGTCACGAAATGTTGTGAAAATTTTTGAAAATCTTAACTTTACTTTTTCCATAAAAGGTCGTTTTAATTAATAATTGCACCGTTGTGCTTCATAATGAATCGTTCGAAAAAATATTTAATAAGATCTAGATAATACTTCTTATTTATTATTTTATTTTGAGACATTTAAGTGAGAATTTCATTAGTGTATAAATAACTATTGCCTATTTTATTGATCATATTTTAAATAAAATGAGTTTAAATACATTTTAAAAGGCAATGCACAATTTCATTTTCATATTCACACAAACAGATTTGTATACTGTATATTATAGATAGGAAGCATGCTTTTTAAACAAAATGTTTCATGTTGCTAAGTTATAAAAATATAATTAAACTTATTAAAAAATCTATCAATATTTTGTGCAGTTCGAAATTCTTCTCCCCATCTGAAAATTCTTCTATTCATAAGTGAATGAATGAATATAAACGTTGCACAGGTCAGCTACTCAAGGGCTTTTGGCGAAGGACCTCGTAATTTTGAACTATGGACAAGAAAATAGGACGACACCTGAGCTGGCACCTCCCTCTCCCAATTTTTATACCACAGCAATGGAAGGACGTTTAAACCTCGGCATATTTAACATTCATCGCCTCCTCTGCACGGTGGGTTTTCAGTGGAACTAGGCTCGAGCTCATGATACGCCGGCCGCGAGGTTTTTCTATTCATAAAGGGGCGTATAAAGAATATTATGAATCCCTTTTTATTACTTATTTTTCATTTATATTAATTTTACGAATCAATTTCGAGACTACTGAAACTGGGGAAAAATTAATTATTAGAAAAGAAGAAAAATTTGAACATATTATTTAAGGCAAAATTTCAAATTATTTCATTTTTTTTTTCTAATAGACTGCATATTGGCAACTTAACCTTTTCAGACACGGAAAGTCCTCAAATGGGAAAGCCATTTCATGGTGGCACCATCTAGTGGCGGCACTCGCTACCAAATATTTGAATGCTCGAATTATTTTTTTTTATTTTCTAAATTCACGCTCTTGTCGGGTGCTGGATATTTGACGCGGATTAATTTTACCGAGAGTACCAGAACCAAATTGATACTCAAGGGATCTTTTACAAGCCGCATAATCATATGACATGCGTGCCTACATTTTCGTATCCAGATAATCTATCGATTTCAGCCAGGATCGAACCTACAACCTTAGGCTTAGGAAGTGGGCTCGCTACTTCTCAAATACTGGAACCGACTCAACTTGTTTAAAAAAAAGAAAGAATATTGTTTTCAAATAAATAAATAAATGAACACAAAATTAAAATGTATGAGTGTGAGAGGTATTTTTAAAAGCAAAGAATAATTTTGAAACTAAAATAGAAGTGTGAGAAGAGATCTTTTTCAAAAAGAGCATTTTTGTAAAATCCTTACGGTATTCTGTGAAATACATTCAGTAAACTTTATAAGTATTAAACATTTACCTCCCTAGCAGAACTCTCAAGTGTGGTAACAAGACTCTAAATATAAATAACTAAACTGCATTTACTTCTTACCAATCCTCTATTTTTTCGACTACTTTAGTCATGAAATAAATAAAAACTATAAGCTTTTACTGAAGTAAAAGAAAAAGTATTTTGTGACAACTCAAAATCAGTAAAATTTACATTCAAGTAAATCATAAGAAATTTAAAAGTATATCTGTGTGAACTGATGTTTTGCTTGCGGATTTAACCTTGCCTGAAAGTAGCATAAATTTAAAGAATCCTCATTGGAATAAAAGAAAAACGAAATTCCTTTCAGGCAACATTCAACATTCTTCTTGGATTCCTTTTTCAACATTATTTTTTCGATTTAAAGGGAAAAAAACTCTTGAAACTAGCAGTAGTTCTGGGACTTACAGTAATTCTACAAGTTCTGAGTAGTCAAAAAATGCTATTATTTCGAAGACTATTTCGCAGATATTTCTCTACACAGTTCATTTCTCTCAAAACTCATTTAGATGTTAAAACATTTTTAATAATGTTTTATCTCATTTCGAATATTCAGTTCTGATCTCTTAAGGGAGTAATCTTCTACATGTAAAATTGAAATTAAATACATTACTAAAAAAGGATTACGTAATTTTTGAAAAAAAATTATAAAAAAAAAACCAATTTACTACTGAAAAAAATTTCGAATATTACTAGTTACTTTAGGTGCTTTTTAAGGTATCCGACTAATTTTGGAACCGTTATTTTGAAATAGCGTACAAACGAATATTCTTTTACATATTTAAATTATCACTAAGATTAGAATACAACTATAAAAATTTTTTATGAATATTATTACACTAAAAAGTTATTAATACGGAGTATTTTGGCTAAGAATATATTAAAAATTACCTGTTTTCAAAACATTCTCCTTTTATGAACAATGCTTCTACAATAATAATAATTTGCCTATATGTATACTATAAACTTAGACTATATCTAAGACTTCCCCAGAGAGCCGGAACTAGAATCTTTGAAAAATTCACATTATTTTCAGAGTTACTACCAATTGAAATAATAATCGGTGTTTATTTGATAAACTTTTTCACTCTAATGTATTAAAATGTAGATAAATTCACTTCTAAATTATATATTTCAAAAATCCTAGTTCAGGCTTTGTACAGAGGTCTGAGCTAAATATAGCAGTGTTTCTGAAACTTACAACATTTTCGATCCAATATTCAATCATAATTTTCACCACCCCATTCTTATAAGAACACTGCATTGAATTCATTGATACTATACATTGCTGCTAAAGCTACAATACGATTTTAACCTCGTAAGTACTATCAGCGTATAAAAAATCTTGCTCAGCTAAAATGTTAATTGCCCCCGGAAATATATATATATATATATATATATCTTTCTAAAATGCCATATTTCCTGTACATTGCTAGCCATGAAACTATTCCGAAGGTTTTGGAATGCAATAAAAGGACCTTGACAGTGTTTGCGTAGAAGACTTATTTATTTCAGAGAATTTGCTAATTTATTCTTATTCCTCCTCTCCCCCTTCTAATACATCACAATATGCACCCGATATGCACATACGATAAGCACAATATGTACGTATAACACCCATTAGGCTTAGAGATATAAAACTGCCCCGGGATTTAAGATATAAAAGCAGAAATGCACACACACATATACATATTACGTATTTAATACAAAACCATACTTTTTTTTTAATGTGATAATCGAGCATGCATACTCATATAAATATTCCGACTATCATTCAGCACAAGTGGTCAATGATTATACCGATTCAAGAGCATTGAGAAAATTACCCTAAGTAAATAAAAAAAAAATCATTTGCCATGCATTTAAAGGATCTGTACCAAATGCCAGTTGTGAGCTATTGTGAAAAAGGTAAAAGAAAATACATCCTGAACGGCAAGGACGAAAAACCATGTATAAACCATTCCGACCGTATATATACATCATATATGACATTTCTACAATATACGAGTAAAATGTATATTATTATACTAAATGTATTATGTATTTAAATAAGTGTCTATAGTAATGACACAAAAGGTATTATTAAACATATATATAAGTAATTATTGAGTTTTCATTACAAGTGCTCATAAAGTTTCAATTTCCTGTATGTAAAAAAATAAATATATACACTGTTAAAATCTGTGCGTATCTATCTATGTCCGTCTATCTTCTCACGAACCGCACCACGCAGAAACTCGCCAAGGGTACCAAAAGATTGGGAATAATCCGAGGAAAACGTTTTGACCACTTACATTTCAACATCGCAGTTAGTTGAAAAGATATTAATTAAAAACATAAAAAACATTCAACTCAACTTCCGGCTGCATTGTTGTAACATCGTTACTATTGTAAAAATGACGTAAGTTGGCGTCGAAAATCTATTTTCAGCCAAACTGACCGGGTCTTCATTGTTACAACAATGCAGACGAATTGTACTTTTTAAAGTTTTTAATTAATATCTTTTCAAATAATTGTAATTTAAGAAATTAAATGGTCAAAATGTATTCCTTGAATTATTTCCCCTCTTTTGGTATCTTCGGCGCATTTTTGCGTTTACCGTTTTTTGCTAAGAGAGCCTTACATAAATATATACGTTTCTGTACGTATGAATTTAAGAGCACGCATTCAAAAATAAGCAGTCGTTTGAATAGTTTAACTTTAAGAATTTTTTAATTCATTATTAAACAAAAATGAATATAAATTAATATTTTTTTAAAAAAATAAAAGCTGTATTGTTTTTTATTATTTATTACAAAATTAATTATTTAATAATAAATTCGTAGTTTGTCTGTGTTCTTGTGAATAAAACTGGATTAGCTTTGTGAATTATCAATCGAAAATAGAAATTTGAAAAAAAAAATATTAATCCGGGAGAAAAAAAATGAGTTTTATTATTGAAAACGCCCGTGTACACACAACGCCGGGATGGACAAAGGGAATAGAAAAAATGGAAAAAAGCAAACTCTGACAAAGAAAAGCCTGTCTGACAAAAAAGGAAGAGGAAGATATTTCGGAAAAGGGAGAACTTAAATAACAAAATCACTCACATCGCGCATGACACAGACCGAGAGCTGCTGGTGTCCAGAGAGAAAGGGAAAATTTCTACGGGGATAAAGTTATATCCACGAAAAAAGCCCTTGCAATGCCTGGCTAAATGAAGAGTAAATAGAACCATACGACGGGGTAAAGAGGTGGAAGAAGTTTCGAAAAAGAGAATTGTAATGACATTAATAATTAAATCCCAGACACCAGGAAGTGCTGACTTTGAGAAAATAAAGGAACATTTCCAAGGCGAAAATCTACTCACTTGAAGAAGCCCGTGCAACGCCGGGCCATGCAGCTATGATAAAAATAAAAAGTAGGTAACAAAACTCCTTTCCCCCTCCAATAAGAACAATTAAATTGAAAAAAACGTGTTTTTATTATGCCAGTAAGAGTACCATTAGTATAAATATTTTCACATCGATAAAATCACACTTACAGTACAAAAGGCTTGTATTTGAAATAATTTCATAATTTCCCCAAGGTATAGAAATATGAAAAATCTTAACTATTGTAAATGTTATATGTAATGCGGTCGGATTCCTTTATCACGTGGTTCCGTAACGTGCCAGTCTACGTAACAAGTGGGTTAAAAGTAGCTGTCTTCATCTAAACAATCACTTGTGTCATAATTCTATTCCTCTGCATGAAATTCGGATTATTTATTAAGAAGACCTCATTACTTCCTGATATAAGCAGACAATAATTTTCGTCTCTCATTGCTATTTTGGTTTTTAATATAAAAGGGTAAATTTTTCTAATGAAGTCAAATGTTTCCGTTTGGATTTGTTTTTAAGATTTTTTTACAAGATATCAGCATCATGGACATCAATTGTGCGTTAAACAATATTATAGTGGCATGTAAGAGGTCCAAAAGAACAGAATGCCGGGAAAAAACCAATTATCTCTGTATGATGTTATTGTCTGAATTTTCGTCAAATATTTTGAGTATTAAAGTAAAGTACTTCATGAAAAACTGAAATTAGATGAAAAATTCTTACTAGTCTTGTGTGGAAGTTAGGTTATCTCAAAATTTACATTAATCGTGTAATCTGAAGTTAATTTAATTATTAACCCCGATTACAACGTGTCGAAAAAGTCAAACTGTATTTGTTTTAACATATTTTGAAGGAATGATTGAATAATTCATTTGGAAGATATAAGTAATAAATTTGCAAATATTACAATATTATATACTGATTAGGGAAAGATATTAATGTGAAAACTAACATATATATTAAAGATGTAAATAAATGATTGGAAAACTTTTCCGATTGTGTAAAAACATAATTCGTGTAATTAAATTTATGAAATTCAAATTCTCTCAGAAGATTAATTTAAATAATTTATAAACCATTTTACCAATTCATATCAAAATTTTATTCAACTTAAGCACAAATAACCAATTGGATAAAATTTAACGTGAAAGGTTAATTAATTTAATTAATTCTAATGAATTAAAAAATAAAACTGCTCATAATTTATGTTGCTATTTTCTCAAAATCCATAACATGCTAAAAAAATTAGCTTTAAAAATAATTATATTCTCTTTAATTGTTTCTCGTTTAACGTGTAGTTTCTTTAGCATTTTACTTCTTTTTTCTAAATTAAATCCTTTATATATGTATTTTTTTTTTATCATTTTCCTAAAAAGAAAAAAAAAACAAATATTTCCATTATTTTTTAATTATTTTCTTAAATTATCTCACTATTTTCTAAACATTATTTAATTGAGTTGTAAACATACTTTTTTTCATACTTTATAAATTGTTTCATTAAGGAAGGATTATTTCATTTACATAAAACAGAAATTATATAATTTAAATATCTGATACAATTCTTTAATCTTCCGTATTATAATTTTTTAAATATTCCATACCAAAATAATCTTCAATATGTATTTAAATTTTGAAAATCTTTTATCGTAAATAAAAGTATTTAAAAATCTGATATTTGTGCAATTTCTTATTATGTTTACTAACGAGATCACAAAAAATTCAAACTCCTAAAGGCATTATTTTCAGTTATGGATCATATCTGTTTTATTATTCGAGAATCATTTATTTTTTTCCATCTTACTAAGAATATATTTTTCCCTTCACAAGGGAAAAATTATTCATTTAATCTCTATAATCAATCATTAGTGCATTTTTCCAATTACATCTCAAAATTACTTCTTTTAAAGAAAGAAAAAAATCTTTCAGAGCTCGCATTTAGAACAAATGAACTTTTAATTTCATGATAGTTCTTTTTGTTTTCAAAAAGGAACAAGCATATGTATGTCATTTTCACAAGAGGTTTCCTCTTTCGAATTCATTTCTCATGTTTCAAACAGTGATTTGGAATAATTGTCGTTTCAAATCCATCCAATGCTTAACAAGTTTTTCCATTCTTAAAATTTCGAAACACTACAATTATGCGCACATTTTTGGTAATTTTCTCCCCTCAAATATTCATTAATCACTCTCGCTTTAATTAGATGCTTAAAACCAAAAAAAATTTAACAATTACTTTTTTTAAAAAAAAAATTGTGTTTTAATGACAGAAGAATAACCTTTAATATCTATCATCGAAAGTAGTTTTAAAGTCGTAAGAGTAATAGCAAAAGATACGTTTTTTATATCATATATTTAATGTAATGAAGATAAAACTGTTAATTAATGCTTATTAAGGATTAGATTTATGTATTTTAACATTAAAAACCAGCTTCTTCCTTGTAATTTTGAAAGCAAAAGATTTATATGAACTATAGATATAAGTAAGTAATACAAAAAAACCACTACAATACTGTAAATACTAAAGATTAAATTTCAAATTATATAATTTGTATACAAAATCTAGAAAAAAATGTCAAGAAACTTTTAAAAATTAAAAAAAAGATCACACAATTCTTTAGTTTTCAGTAGTTTGGCTGATTTCAAATTTTCTTTTTAAGGCTGTCTTCAGTAAAAGTACGAGAGCTCTAACTAAACGTGAAGCCCATTTTCAGACAGAAAAATGGCCCAATTTCCATAGAAATTTGCAATATTATAGCTCGTACCTCTGTTAGCAACTGAGCGTTTTTAAAAATTTCAAAATATTCGGTGAATAATTTCTTTTTTGTTTTAATACGTGAAGGCAAAGCCCATTTAACATTACGGTATAGGATAAAATATGCGAAACACATTTTATACCAGAAAGGTGAATCAACTCGGTTAAAAATGGTAAGTATGATAAAACATGCTGCTCTCTAAAGGATAGTGAAGCCAGAATATCATATTAATTTTTCCTTTTTTTTTATACCTGAAAAAATGTTCCAAATTCGGGTCCTTTTCTTTAACATTAACCGAAAACAGCCTTAAAAGAATTTTGAAATTATGAAAATAAATTTCAATAACTAATTATTAATTTCTGCAATGACGCACATAATATGTTACTCTGCTTATATGTGTTTGCAAACGATATTTGAAGGAGACAACACAACATAGGATCTCTCGTATTAGATCGTCTCGATTTAGGATCTCTCGTATTTTTATTTCTTCATCAAGTGTTTGTTTATTTTTTTGCTTGACCTTTCCCGATTTCTTAGCGTTATTTGTAATATGTTTGGCTTCAAACTTCTTTCAAACCAATCTAAAATGTAATTGTATTGCAGAAAGACAGAAATGGAATATTGTGAAAGTGGATGAAATAAAAATTCAACTATATAGTTACTCAAACAATCGCTATGATTGATATGGATAGAAAAGAACAGGTGCTGTACCATTTTGGACTCTTAACTAAATGAGCCATCTTCGAAAAGACGTGCTGTATTTTAGTCAAAGTTAGGTGACATCATTTTCTCAAACCCCGACTTAAGCAAACTGGATTAATTTTAACTAAACCAGCAGATTGTTAGCTCCACTTATCAATGAGATTAATAGCACGGCTAAGCAAGCTCATTAGAGAAAACTCGCTTTAAAATTGGGAAATTTGAGGTTATAATACATAATGAGAGAGATGTGATGAAGATTGTCAATTTTTCGTATTTTTTTAAAAAAATACGCTAGTCAACCCTTCACCAAAATGAAGGTTTTATTTATTGATTTATTTTTTCGTCTTTCTTCTAGTGTCTACTTGACGTTGAGTTCCAGGACATTCTGAATTATGTATATTGTTTCTAATTTGTAGAACACGTAGTCAACATCTAAAATGTGTAATATGCAAGTAAATAGTTGACTCTTTCATAGAGTATTCATTTTACGATATTTTGTTATTTTCGTACGTTTGCTATTTTTATTTCATTATTCCTTAATCTAAGATATCCCATTAAATTCGGAAACATTTTATTAAAAAATAACATATAAATGATCAGTGTCTGTGTTCCATATTAAAAAGTATCTTAAATAAAAATATTTAAAAAAAAATAGATTTTTGAAGAAAAAAAATCTTATAAAAGTATTTTAAAGTCAAGAAGCGAATAAGACAGCGTTTATTCAAATAATTCTAAAATCCTTTTTTTTTCAATAATGAATTTCCTATCCTTATATATAAATAACTACTTTTAAGGATTTGAAGAGTTCTTAGTGCACTTAAATTATCCATATATCATACATATTGAAAATCAAGGTAACAATAATAAAGGTTTCTTAAAAATTGCATGTTTCTAATTTATTGGTCATGATCATTAAAAATAATTTAGCATCAATTCTTGGTACAAATACAAAATGCTTGGTAAAATTTTGAATGAGAGGATCTAAGCTATGAGCCGACAATAAAAAATTTCTTTAACAAAATCCAGTTAACTCAAAAATTAATTAAAAATTAAAATTTATTTACATGAAATACAAGTTCGTACTGTTGATAAATGTTAATAATTAAATTTATAAAAGCCATAGTAAATGAAGGATAAAGCAAATTTCGGAAACTAATATTTCAAATGTTCGTCCTTAATTTCTTATATATATGTGTGTATTCAATAATTGAAGGAATTTTCAAGGCATTTGATATCACTCGACTGTGAGTGAGTCATAAAAAACTTCTTTTCTCTTTACTTTAGACTCGTTTGAATTCACACCATACTAAATGTTCGCAATGCTCTTTTGACGATAACCATCATTAAATTAAAAGCGATCAAGTATTGAAGAAAATATAACCTTATATCCGTAATATATTAACAATACTATGTAGACAGCAGGATAATTTGTTCAATGAAATTAAATGCCATGGACGAGACTACCTGAATAGTACCCAGCTTGTACCTGCAGCCCAACAACCACTAGACCCTAGTAACTAGGGTCTATTTCAAAGATTCCAAATATGTTTGAGATGTTGAACCCCTCAACAGAGTCCAAACTTTTTATAAATGGAATCCATATACATATTTAGATTGCGTAGAAGAGAATAAATTTATATTTCGGAGTCAGTACAGAGTGGAAATCGTACGTTAGGGCAAACTGAAATAACAAAAATAACTATTAATATTTTATATATTCCAATCTCGCGAAATCTTTCAATATTCGAAAAAATGGAGCATTCAACAGTTTCTCTTTGCTTGTTTCTTAAAAAGTTGCAACGAGTGTTGCAACAAAAGAAGTAAAGACGTTTATCTATTTAGACAAAAAATATCTTCCAAAAAAAAGTTCTTGATTTAAAAAAAAATGCAGTAATTTGAAACTCTTTGTAAAATCTAAGAAAAAAATGCATTCGATTTTAATCCCCACTGGAATCCTTTTTTAAGTATTTTCAAATGAAATAAATTTGATAGTTCAGTATAATCGTTTGTAATTCATTTGAATTTACCACCCATTGCTCAACTGACAGCACTGCATGAGATTCTCTCTCGTTGGACTCCATTCTCTCTGTACGGTCTATTATATGTATTTCTAGGAAATTCATATTTCTTGAAAAATTCTGCCCCTCTCTCAAAAGCAAAAAATTATAATTTAAAAAGATAAATTATTCACATAGATACACACCTATAAAACTAGAATAATTCTAGCGAAAAAATGCAGCATAACAATAAAGAGTCGTAAAAATACTAAATAGTTCAAATTAAGTACATGATTACCTGTTATTATTTCAAACGAGTAAAATTTAAGAGCAGAAATCACCCATTTCAGCAGTCCAATTTCTTCGAAAAAGAGTCTACTGACGGTATGGATCACGAGCGTTTTTTTTAACTTATAGTAACTACACTCAAGACTAAAATAAACTTTGTGGCTCTTTATCTACTAAAATCTCTTATTACCCCTGTCCCCTTTTGGATAGCTAACCCCGGACATCGTATGGGAGAAAGGAATGTCCGTTGTTACCCCACTTCTGGATGGAAAGAAAGTTGCTAGTGAAAGATTTGTAAGAGCATATCAAATTTCATGATTTAACATGTACTCCCACCTTGAACCCTTCACGTTTCAATACAAAAGAAAACTGACATTAAACTTACACAATACAAAATAAAGAAATAATACGCGTTAAGTAAAATATCAAATTCACACTTAATAATATTTCAGAAAATATATCAAGTTTCTTGTAACAGAAAGAAATATTTCCAAAATTCGATCCAAACGCCACCCAGGGTAGGGGTTCGGCCCTCGAGCCCTCCCTGTTCTAGTTGACAATCATTGTTTAGTGAATAAGTAGCATTCTGTTTCGTGCTCTTTCCCAATATAGTGTTTGGTATTGATCTACATATTTTATTCAGCTTGCTTGAGAAATGGATTTATAAAAGTACAAGAAATTTACAAAGAGTCCTTTGAATGTTTTATATTTCACCTTCTGAGAGATTTCTTACCAAATAAAGTTTTTTAATTATGAGAATAATGACAATCACGTTTTGGATAGAGTTTCAAGTTAGCAAAAGAGGGCAAAAAAAGGAGTTTTTCAGTTGTTAACCACTCAGTGACACAAAAGCTTAAGAAATATATTGAGAAAGTGTTTGCCAAATAGTTTCC